>CM042542.1:21283097-21373097 GCA_023630585.1 Cranoglanis bouderius | reverse complement strand
GTTCTACTGATATTTACTCCTAAGCAGCTTCGAGCGAAGCTTTCATTAAAATGACGTTCCTACGTCAGAGACTTTCATGTAGCTTTTTATCAAACCATTATTTTGTTAGCTCAGAGGTTTCTATCAACGTGCAAGCCTAGGCCTTTCCTATCTTACTTGCCAGAGGTTCTGTTTAAACTTGCAAGTATTAGCCTTTACTTTTGGCTTGTCAGAGGTTGACATTAAACGTGTCTAACGTATTATACACTTTTAGTTTAAGAAGTTATTCATAATAAGAATATCAAACCTAGACACAGAGTATTTAGAAATAGAATAACAAATGGATTTAATATTAGATAAAGATACATAAAATAGAGACAAGAATCACTTACAAGATTACAGTTAGCGTCATGAACATAGCATGCATGATGGAAAAGCATCTATGGCAAAAGGCCCTTCGGATGTTACAAGGCTTTGATGTTATAAGCTTCTGATGTTATAAGCTTTTCTGTTATAAGCTTCTGATGTTATAAGCTCCCCCTTTTCTCTCTACCAAGCAGATCCTCTTATACCCTGACCCTCTTTGAAATGTATAGTGACCAGGATACCAAATGGAGATAAAACAATGTGTTTTAGGGCAGGGTGGACCCCATGGTGTTTCATGGCAGGGTTCTCTCACTTTAAGGAACTGTATGTTAATTAAGTTCCCGAGAATGAGTTCATGCAAACCAATGGGTGCCTGTGTGTGTGTGTGTGTGTGTGTGTGTGTGTGTGTAAAGAGCACATATTGCAACATATATTGTAAATGTTATTTCCTGAACTATATGATATTTATGATATCACCACATCGTTCACCATGAAATATGGATACAAATTATACCAAACATGCCCTTAGGAATACTCTAATTAAACACAGTTTAGATAACCAGTTTTAGTTCACCTGGTATCTCTGAAACACATTCCTGATCATTTTAACCTTAATCACATTACTGCCACAATTTTAGAAATCTACTACATTCATCAGTTCCTCAAAGTACTCCTTCCATCTTTCCCTCACCCTCCTGTCACCTGTCAACACATTTCCATCTCTATCTTTAATTACTCTAACCTGCTGCACATCCTTACCATCTCTATCCCTCTGCCTCGCCAACCGATACAAATCCCTCTCACCTTCCTTACTATCTAACCTTGCATACATGTCCTCATAAGCTTTCTGTTTGGCCTTTGCCACCTCTATCTTAACCTCACCCTGCATCTCCCTATATTCCTGTCTACTTTCCTCCGTCCTCTCACTGTCCCACTTCTTCCTAGCTAACCTCTTCCTCTGGATACTCTCCTGAACTTCCTCATTCCACCACCAAGTCTCCTTGTCTTCTTTCCTCCTTCTAGATGACACACCTAGCACCTTCCTACCTGTCTCCCTGATCACTTTGGCTGTAGTAGTCCAGTCATCTGGAAGCACCTCCTGACCACCTAAAGTCTGTCTCAACTCCTCCCTGAAAACCGCACAGCACTCTTTCTTTTCCATCTTCCACCACTTTGTCTTCTGCTCTGCCTTTGCTCTCTTCATCTTCCTCACCACCAGAGTCATCTTACACACCACCATCCTATGCTGTCTAGCTACACTCTCTCCTACCACTACTTTGCAATTGCTAATCTCCATCAGATTACAGTGTCTACATAAGATATAGTCCACCTGTGTGCTCCTGCCACCACTCTTATATGTCACCCTGTGTTCCTGCCTCTTCTGAAAGTATGTGTTCATCACAGCCATCTCCATACTTTTAGCAAAGTCTACCAACCTCTGTTCTTCTGGGTTCCTTACCTGAAGACCAAACCTGCCCATCACTTCCTCATCCCCACTATTCCCTTCACCAACATGTCCATTAAAGTCTGCCCCTATCACCACTCTCTCACCTCTGGGAACACTCTGCATCACTTCCTCAAGCTCACTCCAGAATCTGTCTTTCTCCTCTTGCTCACAACCTACTTGTGGAGCGTAAGCACTAACAACATTCAACATCACACCTTCAATTTCCAGCTTCAGACTCATCAACCTATCTGACACTCTCTTTACCTCCAGAACATTCTTCACAAACTCCTCCTTCAGGATCACTCCTACTCCATTTCTCTTCCCGTCCACACCATGATAAAACAATTTAAACCCTGCTCCAATGTTTCTAGCCTTGCTCCCTTTCCACCTGGACTCCTGGACACACAGAATGTCGACTTTCCTCCTCTGCATCATATCTACCAGCTCTCTGCCTTTACCTGTCATCGTACCAACATTTAAAGTCCCTACTTTCAGTCCTAAACTCCTGCTTTTCCTCTTCTCTCTCTGCCTACGGACACGCCTTCCTCCTCTAACACACCTTCCTCCTCTCCTTCTTTGACCACCAGTGCTCTGTAGGTCAACGGCACCGATGGCAGTCGTTGTTAACCCGGGCCCCGACCGATCCGGTATGGAAGTCATGTTATTGATTCGCATATTGAATTTGGCAAAAGTTTTACGTCGGATGCCCTTCCTGACACAACCCTCTTTATTTATCCGGGCTTGGGACCGGCACAAAAACTACAGTGCCTTGTGACCTCCTGTGGCTAGATTAGTTCAGAAAGTACACTACTGTTTTAAGGCCTTCATGGCACTATTCATCACATAAAGCTGAACAGCACTGTATGAATTATAGTGTTTAAAATGTTGTGTTCATTTGCTGCTTTAAGGATACAGCACAGTGGGGCACTGAAGCATCTGTATTACACCGACTAGTTAATCTGGCAAACTGATAAAAGCTGAAGCCCCTCGAAAGTCAATGTATAATTCACACACTGGGGTTATCCACATCCCTTCAGTCCAAGCTAGATAGCTGAGGGAGGTTTAACTCACTTAGAAAATTGTCCCATCTCTCCTGATGTAGTAATATTTCTGATGTGTATAAGCTGGAATAAAAAGATGGGAAACTATCATTTATCTCTTTAGGATGAGGGGTAATATTACCATTTGGAGTCTTAATGGCAGGAAGGTCTGCAAACTGCTCACTAGTTCTAATTCTCATAGCTAAGAGATGACTGGGTCTGGCACCTTGTAAATAGTAGCGCTGTCTAGTCCTATGGATCTGAAACTCTGAACGCTGATTTACAGTATCATTTATTTCTTTTTGGACCAGATCTCTCTGTAGTGCCACTTGTTCTGAGAAGCCATGCTTGGACAAGCTGTTTAAGGAGGCAGAACAAAAAAAAAACCTTTGTGATCTGACCAAGCTATCGGGAGCAAGATGACATAATTGATGCTGTGAAAGAGTTGTGGAGAGGAGAAAAGAACATAAATTCAGGTGAAAGATCTGTGCCTAGCTGAAAAGAAAGAGTAATCCTTAACTGTAGGGTTTATTCATGTCCAACTATCTACAAGTCCTAAGCTACTAGCCCAGTAATGCAGAGTTATAGCTCGCTCCTGTTCTCTGAACCTCGATAAGCTGGAACTATCAAGCACCAAGTCCCATATCGCGTTAAAGTCAGCACCTACTATTAAGGAATAATGAGGTAATTCTAGCATTTTCTGGGTAAATGCATCATAGAAGGTGGAGGCCGTGTAGAGAGGGGAACCATCGGGGTATGGATGGTGAGAGGAAGTGGATAGCATTGGTGCCCTCATTACCCTCTCTCAGTCCAATAATACAGATGTTACATCTCCTGTTCCTATTTTTGTTCCTGTTCACTATCTTAAGCTCCACTGAGTGAGGCATGGTTTGAGGTAGTCAATCTAATGGTCTTGGGCTCGGAGCAAACGGCAGGCACCAGGCCACACCTGGAGAAACTCCACGGGGGACTCAGTGTGGCTCGACCTCCTGTTCTTGGGGGACAGAACAAAGGTGCAAACGTGTGTGCTTAGGCCTTGTTGGGCCTCCAATCATTGTATGGTGATCGGGGGCTTACAGGTGGAAGAGGGCAGGAGAGGACGGTGTTCGTGGTGGATGAATACATCCGTTTTGCAGGACCCCTACTTCTGTGAAGTGTTCCGTCACCTCTATGTAGGGTGGAGGCATATGAGGGGGTTATACGCCTCGCAGCTAGATTGGTGGGAGGACCTGAAGGGAAGGGTCGCCATCCTGTGCCGCTGGTGGGGCCAGGAGATGGTGAGGAGGAAGAGAGAGAGAGCTGGTGAATGGTCCAGGGATCTGAGTGAGGCCTGGCAAGATGGAGATCAGGGGCGAATCAGGGACGTAGGTGAGGCGCTATGGGCCCACTATGAGGCTGAGGCCCGGAGCTATTTTGTCCAGGCAGGGAGGCAGGTGCTCGAACAGGATGAGTGCCCATCACGCTACTTTTTCAGTAGCGTGAGAAGCCGTCGACGAGGGTCATTTATCGAGGGCCTGAGGCGTGGCACTCAGGTTGTAACCTCGACCGAGGAGATGCTGGAAGTGGCTAGGTCCTTCTACAGCGAACTCTTTGTGGTAAAAGAAACAACGGAGGACCTTGCGACGGCGTTCCTGGATGCGGTCATCGGCAGGCTGCCGGATGACAGCGCTGAGGCTTTGGAGGGAGAGATCTCCTTGGATGAGGTAAAGAGAGCTATGCTTTCCCTGAAAACAGGGGTAGCCCCAGGTGGAGATGGCCTGCCGGTAGAATGGTACAGCACATTCTGGCCGTTGGTCGGTCCAGATCTGCTGGGCGTGTATAGGGAAGCATTAGAAAGCAGGACTCTACCTCCATCCACTAAGGTAGGGCTCATCACCCTTTTATACAAAAAGGCCGACAGGGCAGACTTGGCAAATTGGAGGCCGATCACTTTGTTGATGGCTGATTACAAGATCTTAGCTAAGTTAATGGTCCTGCGCCTCAGAGAGGTGATGGAATGGTTGGTTAACCCTGACCAGACCTGTGGGGTGCCCGGGAGAATGTGTGGCATGAACCTGGTGCTGATCAGAGATGCAATAACATGGGCCGAGGAGTGCCAGGTACCGTTGGCATTGTTGAGTCTAGACCAGGAGAAGGTCTTTGATCGCGTTTCGCACGCGTTTCTTTTTGCGCTTCTGGGGCAGATGGGCTTTTGTCCGGGCTTCATCGCCATGGTCCGCCTCCTGTATTCATGGGCGGTCAGCCGAGTCATAATGAACGGGCACCACTCCGAGCTGATTGTGCAGCAAGGAGGGGTGAGGCAGGGTTGTCCAATGTCGCCAGTACTCTACGTCCTGTACTTAAATCCACTGGCGGAACAGCTGAGGAGGGAGCCTGCGTTCCAGGGGCTACATGTCCCTGGTGCAGGAGGGAAAAGGGCCAAGGTCTCGGTGTATGCCGACGATGCAACGTTGTTCCTTGGCCAGGATGAGGACTTCCATGCGGTGGGGCGGGTCCTGGAGGCCATTTCGGGGGCCACCAGGGCACGTGTCAACCATGGTAAGTCGGTGGTCCTGTTTGCGGGAACGTGGGCTGGAAGGACCGAAGTTCCGGGGGGGTTCACTCCGTGCCGGGATGGGCTCAAGATTCTGGGGGTGGTCTTCTGGAGAGAAGGCAGCGTCCAGAAAAATTGGGACATCACCCTGAGGAAACTGCAGGTCAGGGCAGAAAGCTGGGGCCGAAGGGACCTCTCCCTTACAGGAAGGGTGGTCGCTGCAAACGCAGACCTGCTGGCAGGCCTTAACCATCTGGCCTATGTCTTCCCCGTCCCGTTTGTAACGGGTAGGAGCCTGGAGCGCTGCTTGTTTCTATTCATTTTTGGGGGGAGGAGCGAGCAGGTAGCCCGAGTAAGAATGTACATGGAGCGGGATAAAGGGGGAAGGGGAGTGGGGTGCGCCCCCCTGAAGACCATGGCGATGTACGTGGCCTTCCTGGCCAGGCTGGTTAGGGGGACGGAGGATCACATGGCATCAGTGCTCGCAAGGTTCTGGATGGGTTTTTCATTGCGAGCAGTGATCCCCTGGACGGGGACATCACCTTGGTCGACGGACCGCCCATGGCATTACCAGAAGGTGGTGGACTTGGTCCGTGACCATCCCTGGTGCTTGGAGGATGGCCTTCTGTGGGATCACAGAATCTCAGGGGTTACAGTGGTGGGGGCGCCTTGGTGGCCTCACCAAAGAGGTGTTTAGGGGGAGTGGGGGGGAGGGGGATTTCACCTTATTTGTTGTTTAGTTGTTTTTCCGTTTTTGTGGGGTCCTCTCAGCCTTCCTTTTTTTATGTTCTTTGGTTTCCATTGTTGCTGAGGGTTGTTTGACACTGGCATGATGTTTTCTTTTCCTTTTGTTCTTCACTATTCTTTGTTAGTGGGACTTTGTTGAAGTGATGAATTATGGTGGAAGTTATAGTTTGTCTTGTGTTTGGGGTTTTTTTTGGGAAGTGATGGACTCAAAAAGATGTGGAAGGATTTTTTTTTTTTTTGTAAATAATAAGTGAATGGTGTACTGTGGATGCTTTTTGGGTAATAAAAAAAAAAGGAAATGTGATTTGAAAGTGTTACGTCTCTCTAATCACGATGATGAGTTTTGATGTCCTCTTCTGAGCGTGAATCAGATTTTAGCTAATGATTCATTCATGGGCTTTAATCATTGATGAGCGTTCTCTGTTTCTTAGGAAGCATGAGAGAAAGAGTACATGATCAGGGTGATTAGTAGAATCTTGGTGGAAAAGTAGATGAGTTCATACATTTTAACGGATCAGTTTCATAGTTTTTCTTTTTGTTTTTTTGTTTTTTTGTCACCTGTACTGTTGATAAACTGGGGTAGTTGTTTTGTGTTTAATCCATTATGATCTTGATGATTACAAACAAATTAGTTTAAAGAACGTTGATTATAAAATTCTTGCTAAACCGAATGAATGAAGCTATGGACAGAATAATGGAGAGAGAACAAATCTGTGCATTAAAAGATTATAAATACATGTGGGATAATTTAGGATGTGTAAGAGATCTAATCACAAATGCTCCTCACAGAGGTTTTTATATTGTTGGCTTTGATCAGAAAAAAGCATTTGATTTTATCTCAAGAGAATATTTATGGAACATGATGAACTATTTCATTTTCCCGAAAAGCTTCGGTACTAAAGTTATTATACAAGAAATCAGAAGTTCAGACAAACCTCAGTGGTTATTTAAGTGATGAAGAACACAGAGGAGTGAAACCAGGCTACACATTAAACACAGCTCTTTACATGATTGGAATCAGTCCTCTTCTACATCACATTAAAACTGATTCAAGAGCACAAGCAAATATAATAAATAAACATTTAAAAAATGATGAATAAATCTCTGTGTCCAAATGAAACCTGAATAAAGCAGAGGCAGTGTGGATGGACTGCAGCGCTGCTCCGCCATTAAACACAGACTGTAAAGATTAAATAAAAATATTAGGACTAACTATAACAAACAACAAGTGTCCTGAACATAACTGGGAAATAAAGGAACAAGAAATTAAATCTGAAATTGAAACATGGAAGTTGTCCGACTATAAAACCAGAACACAAATAATAAAGAGCTTTCTATTGTCCGAGCTTTTATTTATAGCCACTGTTTTTCCACCAGATGACAAAAGTGTCAGTCGATTAAATAAAATGCGCGCGCGCTTCATTTGGGGAAATAACAGAGAGGTGACAAAGAGAGAAGTTTTATTTAAATCAAAAGAACAAGGAGGACAGAGTGCAAGTGAATTAGGAAATAAATTAAAGACAGTATTTTGGACTGGATAGGAGGCGTAAATACATGGTGTAGGAAAAGAGGAAGCGCGAGACAGAAGATTCCTGTTTATAAACTTGTGTGTGGTGACTTTAGCTTTAAACCCGAAAACTTAAAGGTAGACTAGTTAAACCTGCCAAATAAAACCGTCTACAAAATCAAAAAATATATATATTTTCCAGCACAAACACCTCACACCAGCTGAGAGTGTAGGGTTTATAAAAACATACAAACAGAAGATCTATCAGAGAATATGAGAGATGTAATGTGGTTAGTTAGTGTAGGGAGATTAGCAGTATGATGGATAGTGAAATGGAGCTGCTACATCACCACTAAAACATGTCCTACAAGAAGATGAAACCACTGAACACATTTTAATACACTGTCCACGCTCAGCAGAGATATGGGAAAAGATGGGAAACATTGGACTGAATATAAACTTAAATGAAAAAAATCAATAATGTGCGGCTTTTTCACCGAGAACCTGCCAAAAAAAACAGAAAACCTTTTTCTGGTTAGTAATTTGCAGAGTGAATAATAAAATCTGTAAAACAAGATGTAAAATCGTTTTAAAACAATGCCATATTTCTGCTGAGGTGGTTTTAAATAGATTATAAGTGAAATAAAACACCAAAGAACGACGGACAAAAGAACAATGGGACACTTTAAACATGTGGTAAGTGTAAATATCTGTGTAAATATGTGTATTCTGTACTTTAAATCATGTTCATGTCAATTTTGAAAGTTTTCTGATATTTCGATATAATGATTAATAATAATAATAATAATAATAATAATAATAATAATAATAATAATAATATAAAATTATAATAATAATAATAATTAAATAAAGCTTGATTTAAAAAGCCAGACCGGTGGATTTTCTGACTCCAAAACCAGAACTGACTGCGCACTCAACAAGACCAAGTGGAGCGACGCAGAGCAACATCACTCAATCCATAAACATAGAGAAAATACAATTATATGTGACATGTATTTTTAAAAAAAAAAAAAAGTGGACCAACGGAAATGTGATAATATCCATAATAGCTGCGTAACATATATTGCGTCATCAAGTGGGCGTGGTCTATTTTGAGAATCTGCAAGTTTGAGAAGAAAAGCCATTTGCTGCAGATATTTGTCTGTCCGTGATCACAGGGGCCAGATACCCTTTACATTCATTCTGTTACAACTTCAGATACCTGTCCGTGAAAATAATTTAATTTAGTTCATTCAAAATGAATCAGTTTAGTTCGGTCAACACAATTTAGCTGGTTTAGGTCAAATTAATTTACTCTAGTATGTTTAATTAATTTATTAATTTATTATTAGTTTAATTAAGTTTAAATTATTATTCATTTATCAAACTAAATCTTCTAATGTTGGTCCAACTTAATTTTTTCAAATGAATTTACTGAGGTTTAATTCATTTTCATATGTTTAAACAAGCAGTTTCAGCCACCATAATAGACAATGTATATAATGAACAAATAAGAAAAGACTGGTGTCAGTTACTGAGGGCCCACAGCTTTATAAGCACAAGTGCCACTCTTCAGCACCATGGTAACCACAAAATTCAGCAACTCCTTCAAATATCCAACATAACTGAACATTAAAGACTAACACGTCTTTCTCTTTACTGAAAAATACATAAAATAACACTTAATCCCTAAATTTACTCTCCTAATGCAATCCCTTGCAAAGCATGCTGGGAACCACAGATCCACTGCCCAGTTATTTATGTCAACAAAAATGATTCATGTAGTTTTAACACAAATGAATTAAGTAAACTTCAGTTTTAAATATATTAGGTGGATTGAACACAATGAAATTAAGTTGTGACAAAATCGTGTCACTTTAGCTCATTCTAATTAATTAAACTGAACAAGAGGCAAGAAATCGTTTTTTGAGTGCGCCTGTGCCTCAAGTAACATCAAGCAACAATAAGTCTATGTCCTCTGATAAAGTATGTGTTTTTTTTAAGTCAGTCACAAAACAGTTTGCACTCCATCTTGCGACGCACTTCTGATACTTCACTTGAGTTTCATCACGTCACCTTTCATACCCAGAACCTTTCAGTTCCATACTGGCCCACATTCAAAACGTTTCAGCTCAGATTCATGCGTCGGTGGTCTGAAGCCACAAATCCAATCAGAAAAGGGAGAAAATCTGACACATTGAGCTGGCAAGTTGCATATGAGCTATGCTTTAGAGCCTAATTCATTGTCGCCCCTTCTGTGTGTGATGATGCCACACCATCAGACGTCCTGTGCTCAGCACCTACTGCTTCTGATACACTACTGAATCCCTGTTTCGTTAAGAGCTCATGCAGTTCTCTTTTGATCTTGGTTACGACCGGAGGACCCTGATACACCAGCGCAGTGTAGAGCTGAACCAGAGATGCTCCGGCACGGATCTTATCCAGGGCATCCTGTCCGCTAGACACTCCACCTACACCGACTATGGGCACCTTCCCTTTTGTCAAGGTGTACATCTCCCGTACTGTACGAGTGGACAGCTCTTTAAGCGGCTGCCCGCTCAGACCCCCCACCTCGTTCCGGTTGTGGTCCTGCAGGGTCTCAGGCCTGGACACTGTGGTGTTGGAGACGATTAAACCATCCACACCAAGCTCTGTGATGACCTCTGCAATGTCCTGCTTGTCCTGCTGTGAGAGATCTGGAGCAATCTTAACCATCACTGGAGGCCGACTCGCTCCTTGCAGAGTGTCTCTCGCTTTCAGTACCTGGTCCAGTAGATGGTGCAGTTCTTTCTTCCCCTGACGGTCTCTGAGGCCCGGAGTGTTTGGGCTACTCACGTTCACTACCAGGTAGTCAGCGAGGGGGCCAAGCGTCCTCACTCCCTCCAGATAATCAGCCACAGCGTCAGTGGACAGCTTGTTCTTCCCCAAGTTGATGCCTAGCGGCTTGCCTGCTTTAGTGAGCTCAGACTGAACTCCTTCTCTGGCTCTTAATCTCTCCTGAACAGCTACAATGCCACAGCTGTTGAAACCGTATCTGTTAATCACCGCCTGGTCAGCCTCGAGTCTGAACACACGGGGTTTTGGGTTTCCCTCCTGTGGTTTCGGGGTGACTGTTTCGGGTTAACGACGACCGCCATCAGTGCCGTTGACCCACAGGGCACTGGCGGAAATCGGGCTACTGTTGGTCGAAGAAGGAGAGGAGGAAGGTGTTTCCGTAGGCAGAGAGAGAAGAGGAAAGGCAGGAGTTTAGGACTGAAAGTAGGGACTTTGAATGTTGGTACGATGACGGGTAAAGGCAGAGAGCTGGTAGATATGATGCGGAGGAGGAAAGTCGACATTCTGTGTGTCCAGATGACCAGGTGGAAAGGGAGCAAGGCTAGAAGCATTGGAGCAGGGTTTAAACCGTTTTATCATGGTGTGGACAGGAAGAGAAATGGCGTAGGTGTGATCCCGAAGGAGGAGTTTGTGAAGAATGTTCTGGAGGTAAAGAGAGTGTCAGATAAGTTGATGAGTCCGAAGCTGGAAATTGAAGGTGTGATGTTGAATGTTGTTGGTGCTTACGCTCCACAAGTAGGTTGTGAGCAAGAGGAGAAAGACAGATTCTGGAGCGAGCTTGAGGAAGTGATGCAGAGTGTTCCCAGAGGTGAGAGAGTGGTGATGGGGGCAGACTTTAATGGACATGTTGGTGAAGGGAATAGTGGGGATGAGGAAGTGATGGGCAGGTTTGGTCTTCAGGTAAGGAACCCAGAAGGACAGAGGTTGGTAGACTTTGCTAAAAGTTTGGAGATGGCGGTGGTGAACATCTACTTTCAGAAGAGGCAGGAACACAGGGTGACGTATAAGAGCGGTGGGCAGGAGCGCACAGGTGGACCATATCTTATGTAGACACTGTAATCTGATGGAGATTAGCGATTGCAAAGTAGTGGTAGGAGAGAGTGTAGCTAGACAGCACAGGATGGTGGTGTGTAAGATGACTCTGGTGGTGAGGAAGATGAAGAAAGCAAAGGCAGAGCAGGCGACAAAGTGGTGGAAGTTGGAAAAGGAAGAGTGCTGTGCGGTCTTCCGGGAGGAGTTGAGACAGGCTTTAGGTGGTCAGGAGGTTCTTCCAGATGACTGGTCTACTACAGCCAAAGTGATCAGGGAGACGGGTAGGAAGGTGCTAGGTGTGTCATCTGGAAGGAGGAAAGAAGACAAGGAGACTTGGTGGTGGAATGAGGAAGTTCAGGAGAGTATCCAGAGGAAGAGGTTAGCTAGGAAGAAGTGGGACAGTGAGAGGACGGAGGAAAGTAGACAGGAATATAGGGAGATGCAGCATGAGGTTAAGATAAAGGTGGCAAAGGCCAAACAGAAAGCTTATGAGGACATGTGTGCAAGGTTAGACAGTAAGGAAGGTGAGCGGGATTTGTATCCGTTGGCGAGGCAGAGGGACAGAGATGGTAAGGATGTGCAGCAGGTTAGAGTGATTAAAGATAGAGATGGAAATGTGTCGACAGGTGACAGGAGGGTGAGGGAAAGATGGAAGGAGTACTTTGAGGAACTGATGAATGAGGAAAATGACAGAGAGCGAAGAGTAGTAGAGGCAAATATTGTTGAGCAGGAAGTAGAAAGGATTAGCAAGGGTGAAGTTAGGAGAGCTTTGAAGCGCATGAAGAGAGGAAAGGCGGTTGGTCCTGATGACATACCAGTGGAGGTATGGAAGTGTCTAGGAGAGATGGCAGTAGAGTTTTTAACTAGGTTGTTCAACGAGGTCTTGGAGAGTGAGAGGATGCCTGAGGAAGGGAGGAGAAGTGTTTTGGTGCCGATTTTTAAGAACAAGGGAGATGTGCAGAGTTGTGGAAACTACAGAGGTATTAAGCTGATGAGCCATACAGTGAAGCTGTGGGAAAGAGCAGTGGAAGCAAGGCTAAGGGGAGAAGTGAGCAGCAGTATGGCTTCATGCCAAGAAGGAGCACTACAGATGCAATATTTGCTTTGAGAATGTTGATGGAGAAGTACAGAGAGGGTCAGAAAGAGCTGCGTTGTGTCTTTGTAGATTTAGAGAAAGCATATGACCGGGTGCCAAGAGAGGAGCTGTGGTATTGTATGAGGAGGTCTGGAGTGGCAGAGAAGCTTGTTAGAGTGGTGCAGGATATGTATGAGAGCAGTAGGACAGTGGTAAGGTGTGCGGTAGGTGTGACAGAGGAGTTCACGGTGAAGGTGGGACTGCATCAAGGATCGGCTCTGAGCCCCTTCTTGTTTGCGGTGGTGATGGACAGGCTGACGGATGAGGTCAGACAGGAATCTCCATGGACTATGATGTTTGCGGATGACGACGCGATCTGTAGTGAGAGCAGGGAGCAGGTGGAGGAAACTCTAGAGAGGTGGAGGTTTGCTCTGGAGAGAAGAGGAATGAAGGTTAGTCGCAGCAAGACAGAATACACGTGTGTGAATGAGAGAGATCCAAGTGGAACAGCGAGGTTACAGGGAGAAGAGATAAAGAAGGTGCAGGATTTTAAGTACTTAGGGTCAACAGTCCAGAGCAACGGGGAGTGTGGAAAAGAGGTGAAGAAGCGTGTGCAGGCAGGTTGGAATGGGTGGAGAAAAGTGTCAGGTCTGTTGTGTGATAAACGAGTACCGGCACGAATGAAAGGAAAGGTGTACAGGACAGTAGTGAGACCAGCGATGTTGTATGGTTTGGAGACAGTTGCACTGAGGCAAAGACAGGGGGAAGAGTTAGAGGTAGCAGAGCTGAAGATGTTGAGGTTCTCTTTGGGCGTGACGAGGATGGATAGGATCAGGAATGAGTACGTCAGAGGGACAGCCCATGTGAGATGTTTTGGAGACAAAGTTAGAGGGGCCAGGTTGAGATGGTTTGGACATGTTCAGAGGAGGGAGAGTGAACATATCGGTAAAAGGATGCCGTGGTTAGAGCTGCCGGGCAGGAGGCCGAGAGGAAGACCAAAGAGGAGGTTTATGGATGTGGTGAAGGAGGACGTGAAGGTAATCGGTCTGAGAGAAGAGGATGCAGGGGATAGGGCTAGATGGAGGCAGATGATTCGCTGTGGCGACCCCTGAAGGGAACAGCCGAAAGGAAAAGATGATTTCACGGCTTAAGTCGTCTGGCCACTTATCTCCACTGAGCACATGCTGTTTTTTTTTTTTTTTTTTTTTTTTTTTTTTTCTCCTTTTGTAGAGTATATAGACATGTATGACATATTATAAACCATAATCTCATTATGGGGACAGTTGTTGGCGTTGGATTTTAAATTTGCCCCTAGACTGTCAGAGAATGTTTTCCCCATTTGTTAATTTGTGAGCCTCCACATAAATGCTGGAATATAACCTCAAAATAAGTGTAGATACAACACAAGCAATGAATCTCTATTGTTTAATATGTAGGGTGGACAGTTTGCGGGTTTCCTTTTACTCAGTCACTCGTTGACACCTGCTTGCAATGTGAAAGAGCAAGTGAGATCTCGAGTTAAGTGCTTTGTTTTTTTTTTTTTTTTCCTTTCTCTTTTTCTTTCTCTTTTTTCCCCGGCAGATTCTAATGCAATCATTGTGATCCACATGTACAGAAGAGCATGGAAGTGGACAGAGTCTTATTACACCCCTAGGTGGCACTGTTGTGGAGCGGAACTTGATTCTGTAACAGCAGGTGATTGCAATTTTCTCTTAATTTTACCGTCAGAGCAGTTTGGATTGCTGGCTCAAGACTGTCCTTTAGATACTCGTGACATTGTGGTAGGTATGCATTTTGTTGTGTTTTTCTTTTTGTTTTGTTTGGGGAGACAAAAGTATCTTTTAATACGTGACGGTGGAAAATACTGTACGTCCTGAATAAATGAAATGAAATGAAGGTAGGCGGCGCTGTATATGATCGAGCAGGCCTGTATAAAGTGCTGTTTAAAAATGGCGGATGATGAGTGACTGCATGTGTAAAGATGAACTTCTTTTCCTTTTTAGTAAATTTGGGGCGGAGGAGAGCGGCGTTGGTGTTTTATAAAGCTAAATATATTTTATTGGCACAATGTTTGTCCTTTGTACCACGAAAAAAAAAAAAACAAAAACGTGAAGGGTTTCTTGGTAATTACAATAAGTCGGTATTTCTAGTGAAATTGGCATTCAGTACCTGTTTGGTAATTCTGACCGTTTAGTTTACATGTATTAATACTACTGCCCATAATTTATCATCTTTTCGCCAAGAAATCCTCGTGAAAAAGTTTTACATGGAGTTGCAGCTATTGTAGACGGTTGACCTTTTTTCCTCCCTGAGCTGCTTTCTCCCGCAATACCACATTTGGCCACTGAGAGGCAATGTTGTATAACTCGTGTTAAGTTTAACATCTTCTTTTTAAATTCCACGCATTTGGTTTGTCTTGTGTTAATCGTTACAATGGAAGGATGTTTATCCAGTTTAAGGTTTGTTTTGAAAACTACTTTCTAAACCAGTGTGAGTTTGTAGCGCAGAGGATTTTGTATTCTCGTCTCTGATTGGTCCGTTTTCTGCATTCATTATCATTTTCCTTTTGTTTTGGTGGTTGCCGTCCTCGGGTTTACTGTCCTGTGGAATGTCACCGTTTGTTGTTTGCAGTTGTCGGTATCGCTTCTCGGCCTTTTGGCTCAGATCAAGTTCTGAGCAAGTCTTGATCGGAAGTCAATGATCGGGGAAGGCGAAGTTCGGCCGGCCCGCGGGGTGCGGCTTCGACACTCAGTCAGAGTGGAGCTACGGAAGGATGCTGAGGGAGACGTCAAGAAGCGTTTCGGATGGGATTGGGTCGTTCTAAGGATTCCGCGGGACTTCTGTAAGATCGCACCTGGGAAGATCTTCTGCCTGCAAGACTTTGCTGCGTCTGGGTTCCTGGACGTCACCTTTGCTGCATTCACGGACTGCACGGCCTTCTACGAGCAGTGCTCTAGGGCGCCGGAGGAGGAAGTGCTTCGTGGCCTGCGCTTCGTGCTGCTCTTCGCGAGGGAGGAGGTTCCTGTCACGGTGCACCTGTACAATCCGTATGTGGCGGATGAAGACATCAGGGTGTTCCTTGGCAGGTACTGCTCCTCGGTTTCGGTGGCGGAGAAGATCCGGGGCAGATTCGGGATCTGGACGGGCAGGAGGAAGTTCCAGGTCAAGCTGAGGGTGGACCCGGCGGTGCCAGGAGGTCTGCTTCACCTTCCTGGCAGTTTCGCCATCGGGCCTAACCGGGGCTTCCTCCACTACCCTGGAAAGCCTCTTTCCTGTTGGAAGTGTGGAGTGCTGGGCCACACTAAGGAGGCCTGCACTGGGAGGAGGTGCCACCTGTGCCAGGCGGAGGGTCACGTTGCAGCGAACTGCGGGGTGCCAAAGACCTGCAGCCTCTGCGGAAGTGAGAAACACCTCTTCCGACAGTGCCCTTCAAGGAAGAGCACCTACGCGAGCCTCTTCGCAGAGGAGCTTGCGTCATAGGGCACCTGCCAGGAGAAAGAGCGAGAGGAGGCAGACCCGGGACCTAGCAAAGCAAGACCAACGAGAGTGGCCCCTCAGGCAGAGAAATCGCGGGAGCGAGGAGCACCTGTACCGCCGCTGCCCCTCACGAATCGGCACTTATGCTAGCCTCTTCGACGAGGTAGCTGAGGCTGGGCGTCTGCCGCGTGGGGCGGAGGAGGCCGGTCCAAGTCGGCAACAGGCAGAGCCAGCGAAGGAGGTGAGACCAGCAAAGGATGCAGCAGAGCAACCAACGGGCCAGGCAGCAGAGGTCCCACAGGCGGAGAACGGCGCCAGCATCCAGACCCAGGGGACAGGCCAGGCAGCAGAGGCTCTTTCGCCGGGAGAGGGCTCTTCAGGCCTCGCAGGACTACTGGAGGAGCTGCCACTGGAGGAAACCCCAGGGCAGAGCTGGGCGGAAGCGATGGAGGACTTAAGGGCAGCCCTGTCACCGGTCCGGGCGGACTGGGCGACCATGGAGTCCTCCAGCAGCCTGGAAGTGCTGGGGGTGGGTGTGGCTGCAGAGACCAACAAAAGCCGCCAAACCAGGGCAGCAGAGGTGGCGATGGAGGAGCGGGAGCCGAAAAGGACTAGGGTCGAGCAACCGCGAGAGTTCAGTCTCTTCTCGCCGGAGGAGGTGCAGGCGGGATCCGGAGGTGAGGAGGAACAAGCGGGGGGGGGGGAGCAGCCGTTCCCGCTTGTAACGGACTCGGACAGTGGGGGGGAGCAAGCGATGGAGGAGGAGGGATGGACACAGGTGATGGCTAAAAGGAGGACTTCAGCTGGGATTGGGAGGGGAATGGGTAGGGGAAAATTGGAGGACTGATGGGACATATCGGGGGACTAAGGCAGCGTGGGGTGGGGCCTTGGGTGGGTTGGGGAGGTGGGGAGGAGGGCCGGGAGAATGAATGGGGGGGGGGGGAGGTACCGGGGGGAGGTTATGATGTTGCTTATGTTTATGGTTATGTTTAGTTCAGTTTTCTTAAAATATTGTTTATTTTGTTGGTTTATGTTTAAGTTGGATGTTTGGCAAATACCATGTCAACTTTGATAACGGCAACCCTCAACGTGAGGGGCATTAAGCAGCCCCTGAAGAGGGCTGCAGTGTTTTTGAGTTTAAGGTCGTTTTATTTTGATATTTTATTTTTACAAGAGTGCCATTTGAGTTCTGGGGAAGACGAGAGGGAATTTTCAAGGGGGTGGGACTTGGGGCCTGCCGTTTGGGGGGTGGGGGATGGGGTGGGAATATTGTTTAGATCTTTTGATTGGGTGGTGGAGTCTGTGGTGTCGGTGGTGCCGGGGAGGGTATTGTGTGTAGATGGGAGGTCGAGGGGGCAGAGCTACAGGGCCATAGGGGTCTACGCATCATGTAGGCGGGGGCAGAGGCAGGGGTTTTTCTGCCTGCTGGAGCCCCTCCTCTGCACCAATAGGCTAATTTTAGTCGGGGGGGATTTTAACGTTGATATAGACACCGAGGGAGGGAGGGAGCTGGCCCAAGTGATGGCAGGGGCAGGCCTGGTTGACTTGTTTAGGGAGGTTCAGCCGCAAGCCTCCGGGCATACCTGGAGGAACTTCAGGGGCAATTCGTCGCGGCTGGACCTCCTGTTTGTGGCGGGTAGAGTGATGGTGCAGTCGTGCCTTCTGAGGCCCTTCTGGGCCTCCGACCACTGCATGGTAATCGGCAGCATCCGTGTAGACGGGAAGCAAAGGGGAAGGGGGTCATGGAGGTTGAATGCGTCCATCGTCCAGGACCCCCACTTTGTCGAGGTCTTCCGCCAACTTTATGTTGGGTGGAGGCGCCTTAGGATGCTGTACGGTTCGCAAACGGAGTGGTGGGAGGACCTGAAAAAGAGGGTTGCCATCTTATGTCGCTGGTGGGGACAGGAGATGGCAAAAAGGAAGAGGGAAAAGGCCAGGCAGTGGTCCTGGCAATTACAAAGGGCCTGGCAAGACGGCGATCAGGGGCGGCTCAGGGAAGCTAGTGAGGCCCTACGGGCCCACTACGAGGCTGAGGCCCATAGCTACTTTGTCTAGGCAGGCAGGCAGGCGCTCGAGCAGGACGAGCGCCCCACACGCTACTTCTTTAGTAGCGTCAAAAGCCGTCAGCGGGGGTCCTACATTGAGGGCCTGAGGGAAGGTGCCCTTGTCCACACGTCGATAGACAAGATGCTGGGCGTGGCTAGGGCCTTCTATAGTGACCTCTTCCAGCGAAGAGAGTCGAGGGAGGACCTCGCAGCTGGGTTTCTGGAGGTCATCGCCGGCCGGTTGCCGGATGGCGATGCCTCCGAGTTGGAGGGACAGGTGTCCCTGGAGGAGGTGGAGGGAGCTATGCTCTCCCTGAAAACCGGAGTGGCTCCCGGTTGCGACGGGTTGCCCGTCGAGTGGTACAGGACTTTCTGGCCACTGGTGGGCCCAGATCTGCTGGCCGTTTACAGGGAGGCGGTGGTGAAGGGGCTCCTTCCTCCGTCCGCGAGAGTGGGGCACATCGCCCTGCTGCATAAGAAGGGCGACCGGGCGGACTTGGCGAACTGGAGGCCGATCACTCTGTTGACGGCCGATTATAAGATCTTCGCCAAGATGCTGGTTCACCGCCTTAGGAGGGTGATGGCCTCGGCCGTTCACCCTGACCAGACCTGTGGGGTGCCCGGGCGCATGTGCAGCATGAACCTGGCGTTGGTCAGAGATGCCCTGGTCTGGGCTGAACAACGCCGCGTGCCAATGGCCCTGTTGAGTCTGGACCAAGAGAAGGCTTTCGATCGCGTCTCACACGCGTTCCTGTTCACGCTGTTGGAGCGGATGGGCTTTGGTCCAGATTTTGTGGCCATGGTACGACTGCTCTATGCAGGGGCGGGCAGCCACGTCGCCATTAACGGGTTCCTCTCCGAGCTGATCGTGCAGCGAGGGGGGGTCAGGCAGGGGTGCCCACTGTCGCCAATGCTCTATGTGTTGTACCTAGAGCCTTTGGTGGAACGGCTGAGAAGGGAGCCTGCTTTTCAGGGACTTCATATCCCTGGGGCAGGCGGCGTCAGAGCCAAGGTCGCGGCGTACGCTGATGACGCGACGCTCTTTATGGGGCGGGACGAGGACTTTCGTGCGGTCGGGCGGGTTCTGGAGGCATTCTCGAGTGCCACCGGGGCACGTGTTAACCGCGGTAAGTCCTCAGTCTTGTGCGCGGGAGCGTGGGCCGGTCGGACAGAGGTCCCGGGGGGTTTCTCCCTGTGCCAGGATGGACTGAAGATTCTGGGTGTTGTCTTCTGGAGAGAGGGCAGCGCCCAGAAGAATTGGGACACCGCCCTCAGAAAGCTGCAGGCAAGGGCCGACAGCTGGGGCAGGAGAGATCTCTCCCTTACCGGGAGAGTGGTTGCGGTGAATGCCGACCTGCTGGCGGGCCTCAACCACTTGGCCTATGTCTTCCCCGTCCCGTTCGTGACGGGGAGGCGCTTGGAGCGCCTCATATTTACTTTCATTTGGGGGGGGAGGAACGAGCAGGTCGCCCGCGTCAGGATGTACATGGAGCGGGAGGAAGGCGGGAGGGGAGTGGCGTGTGCCCCCCTCAAGACTATGGCTATGTACGTGGCCTGGAGGGGGAGCGGACATTCACCGCGACCTCGTGCTGTACGGCAGTGGGTTGAAGCGCATGGGGCCTGAGAGGGCGAGGCCGCTGTGGCAAGCCGTCTCGGTGGCGAAGTGCGTGTTGTGGGGCACGAGGTGCGAGTGCATCCGGAGCCTATCTCCACGGGTCAACCAGGGGAGCCTGTTCCGGGCATTCAGGGCCAGACTCCGAAAGGTAGGATAGGGGGAGGATGGTGGACAGGGATTTGTGAGGGTAGGAGTGGGAGGGGTAGAGGCGGGGGGGCTTCTCAGGGGTGACAGTAGTGGGAGATCCCTGGTGGCCTCAGCAATGAGGGATAGTGGGGGAGAGCAGGAGGTCGGGATTTTCTGTTTCTGTTTCCTTTTCTTGTTTTTTGTCCTTCTTTTCCTTGTTGAGAGGGTGGTGGGATTGGAAAAAAAATTGTGTAGTGAAAATGTTTGGGTTTTTTTTGTTTTTTTTGTTCGGTATTGATGGGTATTATTATTTGTGAAAATGCTTTTCTTTTGTTATGATTTGACAGTTATTGGGGATAAATGTTAATTTTGTGTGAAGATGTTTGGGTTAAGTCTGGGCACTGTTTTGTATTGTTTCTTATTTTTCAGGATTGATTTTGAATTTGTTGGAAAAAAAAAAAAAAGGCATTTTGATGATGTATGGATATTGAATCGAATTAATTGTTTGTGGACGTATTTTGTTTAATAAAAAAAAAAATAATAAATATCCGCCCATGCATACGATATGCATCCATATCATACATATCGGTGGAAGACTGCGGATACAGAAACCCCTTTAAATGGTAAGATCCCCCCCCCATAATTTAAACGTTACAGTGTGTTTATCACTACAGTAAATGTTTGCTTTTCTATTATTCGAGAATAAATTTCTTTCGACCTAGGGATTGCATGAGCTCGCGCTAGAAATGTAATTTATCTCGCGCGCTTCACCCGCAGCGTATATAGCTATGGATGAAAGGTTAATATATTAATACATTTCCTTACCACAAATGTAACTGTACAGCCGTGGCCAAAAGTTTTGAGAATGACACGAATATTAATTTTTACAAAGTCTGCTGCCTCAGTTTTTATGATGGCAGTTTGCATATACAGGTGCATCTCAATAAATTAGAATGTCGTGGAAAAGTTCATTTATTTCAGTAATTCAACTCAAATTGTGAAACTCGTGTATTAAATAAATTCAATGCACACAGACTGAAGTAGTTTAAGTCTTTGGTTCTTTTAATTGTGATGATTTTGGCTCACATTTAACAAAAACCCACCAATTCACTATCTCAACAAATTAGAATACTTCATAAGACCAATAAAAAAAAAAAAAAAAAAACATTTTTAGTGAATTGTTGGCCTTCTGGAAAGTATGTTCATTTACTGTACATGTACTCAATACTTGGTAGGGGCTCCTTTTGCTTTAATTACTGCCTCAATTCGGCGTGGCATGGAGGTGATCAGTTTGTGGCACTGCTGAGGTGGTATGGAAGCCCAGGTTTCTTTGACAGTGGCCTTCAGCTCATCTGCATTTTTTGGTCTCTTGTTTCTCATTTTCCTCTTGACAATACCCCATAGATTCTCTATGGGGTTCAGGTCTAGTGAGTTTGCTGGCCAGTCAAGCACACCAACATCATGGTCATTTAACCAACTTTTGGTGCTTTTGGCAGAGTGGGCAGGTGCCAAATCCTGCTGGAAAATGCAATCAGCATCTTCAAAAAGCTGGTCAGCAGAAGGAAGCATGAAGTGCTCCAAAATTTCTTGGTAAACGGGTGCAGTGACTTTGGTTTTCAAAAACAATGGACCAACACCAGCAGATGACATTGCACCCCAAATCATCACAGACTGTGGAAACTTAACACTGGACTTCAAGCAACTTGGGCTATGAGCTTCTCCACACTTCCTCCAGACTCTAGGACCTTGGTTTCCAAATGAAACACAAAACTTGCTCTCATCCGAAAAGAGGACTTTGGACCACTGGGCAACAGTCCAGTTCTTCTTCTCCTTAGCCCAGGTAAGACGCCTCTGACGTTGTCTGTGGTTCAGGAGTGGCTTAACAAGAGGAATACAACAACTGTAGCCAAATTCCTTGACACGTCTGTGTGTGGTGGCTCATCATGCCTTGACCCCAGCCTCAGTCCAGTCCTTGTGAAGTTCACTCAAATTCTTGAATCGATTTTGCTTGACAAACCTCATAAGGCTGCGGTTCTCTCGGTTGGTTGTGCATCTTTTTCTTCCACACTTTTTCCTTCTACTCAACTTTCTGTTACCATGCTTGAATACAGCACTCTGTGAACAGCCAGCTTCTTTGGTAATGAATGTTTGTGGCTTACCTAGTGAACCAAACTGAGAGACCATTTTGAAGGCTCAGGAAACCTTTGCAGGTGTTTTGAGTTGATTAGCTGATTGGCATGTCACCATATTCTAATTTGTTGAGATAGTGAATTGGTGGGTTTTTGTTAAATGTGAGCCAAAATCATCACAATTAAAAGAACCAAAGACTTAAACTACTTCAGGTCTGTGTGCACTGAATTTATTTAATGCATGAGTTTCACAATTTGAGTTGAATTACTGAAATAAATGAACTTTTCCACGACATTCTAATTTATTGAGATGCACCTGTACTCCAGAATGTTATGAAGAGTGATCAGATGAATTGCAATTAATTTCAATGTCTTTGCCATGAAAATGAACTTAATCCCAAAAAAACATGTCCACTGCATTTCAGCCCTTCCACAAAAGGACCAGCTGACATCATGTCAGTGATTCTCTCGTTAACACAGGTGAGAGTGTTAACGAGGACAAGGCTGGAGATCACTCTGTCATGCTGATTGAGTTGGAATAACAGACTGGAAGTTTTAAAAGGAGGGTAGTGCTTGAAATTATTGTTCTTCCTCTGTTAACTATGGTTACCTGCAAGGAAACACGTGCAGCCATCATTGCTTTGTACAAAAAGGGATTCACAGGCAAGGATATTGCTGCTAGTGAGATTGCACCTAAATCAACCATTTATCGGATCATCAAGACCTTCAAGGAGAGAGGTTCAACTGCTGTGAAGAAGGCTTCAGGGCGCCCAAGAAAGTCCAGCAAGCGCCAGGACCGTCTCCTAAAGTTGATTCACCTGCAGGATCAGGGCACCACCAGTGCAGAGCTTGCTCAGGAATGGCAGCAGGCAGGTGTGAGTGTGTCTGCACGCACAGTAAGGCGAAGACTTTTGGAGGATGGCCTGGTGTCAAGAAGGGCAGCAAAGAAGCCACTTCTCTCCCGGAAAAACATCAGGGACAGACTGCTATTCTGCAAAAAGTACAGCGATTGGACTGCTGAGGACTGGGGTAATGTCATTTTCTCTGATGAATCCCCTTTCCGATTGTTTGGGGCATCTGGAAAAAAGCTTGTCCGGAGAAGAAAAGGTGAGCGCTACCATCAGTCCTGTGTCATGCCAACAGTGAAGCATCCTGAGACCACTCATGTGTGGGGTTGCTTCTCAGCCAAGGGAGTGGGCTCACTCACAATTTGGCCTAAGAACACAGCCATGAATAAAGAATGGTACAAAAACATCCTCAGAGAGCAACTTCTCCCAACCATCCAAGAACAGTTTGGTGACGAACAATGCCTTTTCCAGCATGATGGGGCACCTTGCCACAAGGCAAAAGTGATAACGAAGTGGCTCGGGGAACAAAACATTGACATTTTGGGTCCATGGCCAGGAAACTCCCCAGACCTTAATCTCATTGAGAATTTGTGGTCAAGCCTCAAGAGGCGGGTGGACAAACAAAAACCCACAAACTCTGACAAACTCCAAGCATTGATTATGCAAGAATGGGATGCCATCAGTCAGGATGTGGCCCAGAAGTTGATTGACAGCATGCCAGGGCGAATTGCAGAGGTCTTGAAAAAGAAGGGTCAACACTGCAAATATTGACTCTTTGCATAAACTTCATGTAATTGTCAATAAAAGCCATTGTGAGTAAATCACCTTATATTGCAGCCTGACCAGTAGTTTGTCAGTTTAAATTATGGGTGTAGAAAGTGATCTAGCCCCAGTTTACATGAGGATGAATGTCTTATCTGTATCTTCATTTTTCTTTTCCAGCAGTTTCAGCATTGGACTTGCTTCCATCCTTTTTGGCCTCTCCTGCACTTGCTGTTTGGAAGTCATTGCTTGCATCTGATTCAGCAACTGTCATTCTGCATTTCTGTTTGCGTTGCTTTGCTTACATTTTGAACTTTTAGCAATAATAAAAGTTTTCCATTTGGGCTGTAGTTGTATATTCAAGTTTGTTTTCCCTTGATTTAATGTGCTTGTGTGGATATTTGCTATGTGACAATTATTTATTTCACAGTACTTCATATATGAGTATGCAAAGACTCTGCATGAAAAAGAACCACTTATAAACATTGTCATATTAATTCAAATTTTTAATCCATTAATATGTAACTGCACAATGGTGGATTCCTTCACTTGCATGAATATGTGCGCTGTGATTTACATTATGAAGCACACATTAAATTGACTATTTAAAAGTCAGAGTAATGGTGAGGAAAGTGATTTAATGAAAAAAAAATTAGTGTCAGATCTTTTTATTCATTTTAAATACAATAGAATTATTATAGTACAAATAAACAGGGTTAGTTGGATCTTTGTAATATAATTAGTGTAGGATCAATATAAAGGCCATGTGGGGATAAATTCGTACATTTAAAATCTATATCCTGAGTTAATATATTTCTGTAAAGCTGCTTTGGGACAGTGACCATTGTTAAAAGCGCTATACAAATAAAATTTAATTCAATAGAATGTTTTACATAATATTGGGTAGTTTCTAAACCAATATTTAAAAAGATAATATTTGTTCCATAGTAACTACTTATTTTTATTAGCAAAACCATAGCAACCACAAATAGCCATGTTTTTTTCTTCTTCTATTTTTATTATGGTTTATTTCCACTAAAACCATAATCATGTCAATCTGCCACAAAAAAAAAAAACAACAAAACAAAACATGGTTTCTGCATGAAATCCATTGTCAAAGTTAATATAAGGGATGTTTTTAAGGAATAACCACATTCCTTAAGGATTGTCCCGTTTGCTCCCAGAGCATCTCGAGCTCAACGGTGACATCATTAACCAAAGCAGGACATGCAGCACAACTATTATGAAACATTTCCCCGACGAACCAAGGCGACCAAATGCTAACGTTTGGGAAACCTGTGCTTGCTAGATCCAAAATACATTACTTACACTCTGGAAATGCGCGTGCGTTTCATACCGGTTGTTGCGCTTCATCTATTAACCGCGCAAATACACCTCGAGGATAACTAACACTTTGGGTAAATCGTCTTTTGATCTGTTCTTAAACACGTAAAGAACGCTCCACAAAAAGTGGAGTCACAAAAAATTAGTTTATACTCATGCTGTTCCTCTCCACGGAAATCTTTAGTAAAAGGCGAAAGATTTATACGAGATGAAGAGAAACAAGAGTGATACTTTCCTACCTCCCGTTGTCACGTGTGTCGACAAACGCAACATACTGCTGGGTAATGGTAAACAAAAGTATCCATCTCAAACTCAATCAGGCAAGTCAATTAATATACAACAAAAACAAAGTAGTATAAAAGCAGACGTCTACATGATGTATACCAACGCCAAATTCCTTAAAATACTTCATTTATTTTAAACGAGCGTGCGCAATGCACCATGGGATGCATATCATTAGCTCGCCCCCAACGGTCTCTCTCTGAAGCTACCAATTAGTTCATTTCATTTTTCCTATGAAAACATTTTAACGAGGTCGATTTTCGCAAGGCTTTGAAATCCCTTATAGGATGCGGTTTAGTTCAGTTTGACTTTTAACCCTACTTTAAAAAGTCATTTCATATTTGGTTTATACTTTGTTGGTATAACGAAGGAAGTCTGCTTTCATAGTTTTATACACTTCAGATTCTAGTTTGTCAAATTGTGGCTCAATAATGTTACGCCCATATTTGATAGTTTAAAAACAAACAAAAAAAAAAAATTATGTTGTGTAGAACGTGAGAACTATCCCAGATAGCAATACAGCTCCATCATTTTTTTCAAGTCAGAAATGTTTACATTTTAAACTAAATTTCCAAGTAAAACTGAAATTACACAAACATCCATGCATTAAAAAAGAGAGAATAGGTGACTTTGTAATGATATGTTATATAGCCTATATATAATAAAAGTACTCACATTTAGTTTCACATTATAGTGCTGTTGTAAGTATACAGTCGGGTCCATAAGTATTTGTACAGTGACACAATTTTCGTAATTTTGCCTCTGTACACCACCACAGTGGAACTGAAATGAAGCAAGCAAGATGTGATTGAAGTGTAGACTTTCAGCTTTAATTCAAGCGTTTAACAAAAATATTGCATGAACCGTTTAGGAATCGCAACCATTTCCTCTCCATTTTCACAGGCTCAAAAGTAATTGGACAATTGACTGACAAGCAGTTCCATGGCCAGGTGTGGCCCGTTTCCTCGTTATTTCATGACAAATTAAGGAGATAAAAGGTCTGGAGTTTCTGGCTTTCGGCATTTGAGCTGTCTGTGATCTCACTCAATTCACATTTCACCTCAGGAAAGGGCTTTTAACGTTGTTCGGGGCCAGTGTGCTTTTGTGCAAAAAAAAAAAAAAAAAAAAATCTGTTCTTATCAGTTCAATATCTGATACGTCCCCTACCCGGGGACCATATATTAAATTGATTTTTGGAACAGGGAGATGGAATAGGGGCTTGCTCTGTCCACTCCGCGCATCGACCCGGTATTGCAGTACTTCCGGGAACGGTGCACCTCCTCTATACTGTCAAAGAAAGATAATGTCTTTATATCGGTCTGGTGCTTTTGCTAAGCGCTTATATGTGAGTGCACGCGGTGCACTTTGTTTCTGGCTTTCGGCATTTGAGCTGTCTGTGATCTCACCCAATTCACAGTTCACCTCAGGAAAGGGCTTTTAACGTTGTTCGGGGCGAGTGTGCTTTTGTGCGAGTGGAGCCTGTACTTTTACACACATTTTGGCTGCATTTTTAAACCAAACTGTACCCGATGATAAGCGCACAGTAAAGTAGTTTATTTTCTGGATATAACAAAAATATTTATTTCATGACTACGATCTAACTTAACCAGATAGTTGTTGTTGATTTATTAACCTTGTTGTTGTTATTGTTATTATTACTATCAATAATAAATTAATACGGCAGACGGATCTATCTATCCGGACTCTTTATTACCGGTCGGACACAAAATTCCCCCCTCATGCGTGTTTGTTCAGCGATCTTTGTTCATATAGTTGTTATTATATAGTCATTTTGAATGAAGTATAAAGTTGAAAGCAGATTTTCTACCCCCGTTATTTGGTAATAAAATGAATGGAAGGGAGATTTCTTGTAGAGAAGTCGTCTTTTGTTTTGGCGGTACCTGATCTGCACACCAGGGGGCGGGGCAATCTGTGCCGAGGCTTTAAAACAGTCTTCATAAAAAAAAAATAAAAAAAATGACTGACTCTCATTGCTTACCGTGCAGCAATGCGCTGTTTCTGCTCGACTGGCTATTGTGATTTTGGTGTACGTGCTACAATTAAAAAAAGCAGTTTCCTGAAGAACATTGTGGGTCTCATTACGTATTCAGAAGCAGTGCATCATGGGAAGTCTTGTACTGTCGTTGCTAAGAGAATAAACGACCCCACAGCTTTATGTACAGGTGCATCTCAATAAATTTAGAATGTCATGGAAAAGTTTGTTTATTTCAGTAATTCAACTCAAATTGTGAAACTCGTGTATTAAATAAATTCAATGCCACAGACTGAAGTAGTTTAAGTCTTTGGTTCTTTTAATTGTGATGGTTTTGGCTCACATTTAACAAAAACCCACCAATTCACTATCTCAACAAATTAGAATATGGTGACATGCCAATCAGCTAATCAACTCAAAACACCTGCAAAGGTTTCCTGAGCCTTCAAAATGGTCTCTCAGTTTGGTTCACTAGGTAAGCCACAAACATTCATTGCCAAAGAAGCTGGCTGTTCACAGAGTGCTGTATCCAAGCATGTTAACAGAAAGTTGAGTGGAAGGAAAAAGTGTGGAAGAAAAAGATGCACAACCAACCGAGAGACCCGCAGCCTTATGAGGATTGTCAAGCAAAATCGATTCAAGAATTTGAATGAACTTCACAAGGAATGGACTGAGGCTTGGGTCAAGGCATCAAGAGCCACCACACACAGACATGTCAAGGAATTTGGCTACAGTTGTCGTATTCCTCTTGTTAAGCCACTCCTGAACCACAGACAACGTCAGAGGCGTCTTACCTGGGCTAAGGAGAAGAAGAACTGGACTGTTGCCCAGTGGTCCAAAGTCCTCTTTTCAGATGAGAGCAAGTTTTGTATTTCATTTGGAAACCAAGGTCCTAGAGTCTGGAGGAAGGGTGGAGAAGCTCATAGCCCAAGTTGCTTGAAGTTCAGTGTTCAGTTTCCACAGTCTGTGATGATTTGGGGTGCAATGTCATCTGCTGGTGTTGGTCCATTGTGTTTTTTGAAAACCAAAGTCACTGCACCCGTTTACCAAGAAATTTTGGAGCACTTCATGCTTCCTTCTGCTGACCAGCTTTTTGAAGATGCTGATTTCATTTTCCAGCAGGATTTGGCACCTGCCCACACTGCCAAAAGCACCAAAAGTTGGTTAAATGACCATGGTGTTGGTGTGCTTGACTGGCCAGCAAACTCACAAGACCTGAACCCCATAGAGAATCTATGGGGTATTGTCAAGAGGAAAATGAGAAACAAGAGACCAAAAAATGCAGATGAGCTGAAGGCCACTGTCAAAGAAACCTGGGCTTCCATACCACCTCAGCAGTGCCACAAACTGATCACCTCCATGCCACGTCGAATTGAGGCAGTAATGAAAGCAAAAGGAGCCCCTACCAAGTATTGAGTACATGTACAGTAAATGAACATACTTTCCAGAAGGCCAACAATTCACTAAAAATGTTTTTTTTATTGGTCTTATGAAGTATTCTAATTTGTTGAGATAGTGAATTGGTGGGTTTTTGTTAAACATGAGCCAAAATCATCACAATTAAAAGAACTAAAGACTTAAACTACTTCAGTCTGTGTGCACTGAATTTATTTAATACACGAGTTTCATAATTTGAGTTGAATTACTGAAATAAATGAACTTTTCCACGACATTCTAATTTATTGAGATGCACCTGTATAATAAAACTAGTATAATGTGTGCAGCACTTTTAGACTGCAGTGTCTTAGCCTCGGATGTTTGTGTAATGTTCAGTGCTGTGTTCTTCACCATGATGGTAAACAGTGTGCGCTGTGGTGCGGTCGGTAGCCGACGTAGGTGGAATTCATACTTACCTGGCAGGGGAGATACCACGATCAGGAAGGTGGTTCACCCAGGGCGAGGCTGAGCCATTGCACTCCGGCCGTGCTGACCCCTGCGAGTTCCCCAAATGTGGGAATCTCGACTGCTTCATTTGTGGTAGTGGGGGACTGCGTTCGCGCTCTCCCCTGATATTCGGTCTTCCAAAAACAGAAGCTGTTGTCATCTGTCGGTGTGGCTGTCGAGTCCATTTATTTTCACGTGCAAATAATTGTGGCATCATGAAAACTATATGGTTCAAGATCATGATTAATGGAAGGTGTTGCACCTTGAGATGTACAGTAAGATCATTTCCGTCTCATCCTGTTCCTAATTACTGTAAAAACATCATGTCTTTCTAAATTCTCCCCATTAATCAGTGTCAGAAATTGAGACCTTCCTTACCTAATGAAGTAGTCCTTTTTTTCTTTAATAGCTACCCTTTCCTGTAAGAAAAGCTCTTGCTCTTTTAGTACAGAAGCTACTTAATGGTTATCTATGGGAATGGTTGTTCAGGGTCACGGCCCGTTTTGGGTGCGAGGTCTCTTAAAAGTCGTTTCCAAATGGAACTGTTGGTGTCTGCATGGGTTCCATTCAGACTGTTTTCCATTAGTAACAACACTATTTATTTTCCAGTCAGTCAGGCACCATTCATGGGGTTTTTTTTTTATTGTTATTTTGTAAAGAGGAAAATGAGCAGAACATAAGATTATTGATCAAATGAACATTTGAAAGTTTGTAGTTTTACTGTGTCCTGTTTTGGGTACGTTGCACTCAACAGCCGCAGCCTTCTTACCAAGCATCCACTTTGCCACCACACCCCACGTTCAGGCACGATGTGCATCACCTGAGACTACTTCCAGATCTCCTGTGATAATCATTCCACATGACTGATGGCAAGTGTTCTGACAAAACTTCACACACATGGACAATACCTTTCAACACATTTTATTTGAACCAACTTGTATTTTATTTGTAAATTTTGTGTTTTTGTGTCTTGTATCAAATATTACATGCCTTGAAGACAAAAAGAGGTGTGGATGTAAAATATAATGCCACGGTGACAATAAAATCTGATGAAAGGAAAATCTGTTCTCATCAGTTTAATTGATAACTTCAACTGTACCAAGGCTTTCAAACGATCTTCATAAAATTGTTCAATATTTTTACTGACTCTTATTACTTACCGTGTAGCAGTTTCTCCTGGCCTGACTATTGTCATTTTAGTGTACATGCTAGGGAAAAAAAAAAAAAAAAAAGAAGCAGTTCTGCTGAACATTATGGATCTCATTACATATTCAGAAGCAAGCGTGAATAAACTGTCAATGCGAGCATGCTTATTTGGCAGCATTGCTGGCTTGTGATTGATCGTCTACAGTCAATCTAGGATGTTATCGGTAGGCCACAGTGGAAGTCTACACTGACTGTAGACTCTCGGCCAATCGGAATTCGTAATTGTCTACAGTCACCATAGACTTTGCACAACTGTAGAATCTCAAAATTTGCGCTGTACAGAAGTAAAAATGAATTGTAGCGTGATTAGTCCGGCGTCTACAGCGTCACACACGTCTGGTTTTTAATTGACAACTGGCGTCCCATTTCTCTGCTTAACGGTGATTTTATAATATTTTAGCTATTATGTTTGCTAAAAGACTAAAATCTGTATTGGGTTCTCTTAAGACTTTTAAAACAGTTAATTTACTTAATAGTTTTAATTAATTTTGTTAAAGCTTTCCCGTTTTGTATTGTTTATTTACTGTTACATACGTCTGTAAATGGCGCTTTGCATGTAATGTCACCTCTTTGTACGTGATGTTGATGTTCTCTGTATTTTGATCTTTGGTTCCTTGGCATTAATTTTAAAAATAAATAAATAAATAAAGAGATTGTATGACATCAACTGTAGACAGACACGTTATTTTAGCATTCCTAATTCTACATCGGAGTTTAGACTACTACAAACATCCTGGATGTTAAACTGTCTAAAGAAATTTACGCGAACATGCACATTTAATAGAGAGCCATCTCTGAGTTAATGAGGTATAACACTCAATCCGGAGTTACTGGTTAAACAGGCTAAAATAAGATTTTTTTTTTGTCAGCGTCTACGAGTATGAATATTCTTAAATGCTGCCCATCATATTTGATGAGCTGCATATATGGACAATATTTATCATTAATAATGTATTTAATATATTATTAAAAGCAAATAACTGTAAAAACATCCTGTATCATATCGCACTTTATCCACTAGGTGGCAGTCTTTTCCAAGAATTTCTTCAGCTTGGCCCCGAGCTCATTTTTACTCTTTTATTCAAAAAGTTTCTGTTAAATTAATTCAGTCGAACTCTTTAGCCAGTTTTAATAAGGGTTCCTTTAGAGACCGGAACAGGACAACAGTACAATGGAAGTTAGAATCCATCATGGCGGCGCTCGTTGGTTTCTCTTGAAATAGGTGGATAGGATTTGGTTGATAATTCTACGCTCACCTTTTGCACTAAAGGGTATTTAACTGATGCATACAAACATGCATAAAGTAATAACTGTATTGGATCTGAGTATTAGACATCTATCAATTAATCCCTGAAAAAATGGAGAAAACAATCCTTTTTTTGTTTTGTTTTGTTTATTAACACATTTACTTTAACTGTGGTCTTGAAAGTGTTGTACAGAAAATAGCCCGTGTTTGTGATTAAGTCTTAGCAAAACAACTGCCACTGGCATGTACTGTGTGCCTGTAATAGCACAGCAAATGTTCAGTTTTTAGACAGTGACTCGTTACACATAGTAAAGTGTTTTGTTTTATTTTTCAGGGCTCGCCAGAGTATGTGAGGTAACTTCAGCCAGAAAAGTTTGACCAGTGTGTACATCAGCCAGTTGTGCCGAGCACCGGTATCTCGTTGAGCTGGTGCATAACGTTTAGCCATCTTGACTTGCTGAATCACGGCGGCATCAGCAAGATGGCCAGGCCGAACCACCTCCTCCTCTGGACTGGGTCCATCCTTTAAGATGTCGCTTAGGGCGAACGGACCAGACTCACCTGGTTGAAGAGGCATTCCAAACCATAGCTGCCGGCAGCGGCTGTTGAGGCGCTCGATCAGACGTGCTGAGTACGTTCTGTGGCGTCGACCTTTTCCATCGTACACGGTGTCGGAACTGTGCTCTGAGTTCCACCATGCGATTCCGCTAATCAGGTAAACCTGATGGGGACGCGCCGCTCAGTGAGGACCTTGGAATGACGAAAAATTATAATAAATTCATGAAATCCCCAAATTATGGAATTGCCACACATAGCACAGGTAATGATAATGCGCAAATGTCACGGAGCGCTATGAAGAGGTGGATTATGATCCCCTCCCTTTTATCTGACTTTGCTTTATCCTTTTCTCACTGATCGATTGATTAATATAATGATAACTGGTCAATTAGATGGTCAATCATTTAATCATATGTTACTGTGAGAGTTTTGATGTATGATTATGTATTTACAGTTACAGAGGTAAAAGAATGGTCAAGGCCTACCAATGTATGAGATTGTCTATTTTAGTTATCCCTATTAATCACTTTACACTATATGTTTGTTGCCTTTATACTTTACCGTAACTAAAAGAGTGAAGTGTTAAGTAAACGTGTTCCCTTCGAGTTTGTCTTCTGGGGGTTCTAGCAGTTGGCGGAGGCCTTATAACAGGGCTACTTCACAAACATCACAAGTTCAGTGGCATTCATGTGTGCAAAACTGCAACATGCAGACCATTAAAATGTTTATGACAACTCACTATAATGAACAGGATGAAAAATAAAGCTCACTGGAGGGATGGTATAAGTGGGAGAGAGCAATAATGGGGTCTTTCAAGAAACTGTTTACATAACTTGTACCCGGAATCATATTAGGCAGAGTTTTGTGGAATCCCTACAGGCTGTTGCTTCCACTGAGACACGTCCACATCCACCCCACTGATATTTGTGGTACGAGCCACTCGGTACATGTTCATGTCTGGAAGGATCCTGGGTGCACTCTAGGCGCCATTGTTGGCCTTCCCACACCTCATCTATTGCTTCTGTAAATAGACCATAATGAACAGTTAAACATTTATGCAGTAGACAACATGTGTGTGTCAACATAGTGCATGATAAACGGCACATATATAGTGTACATGTGCTTCATATGCTATGCTTCCAATATTGATGAACTACTAATAACTTTTTTTTTTTTTTTTTTTTTTTTTTTAATATATATATGTTTGCGTTAGTTTATGTACCTGGTGACTTGAAGAAGCTGACTCCACTTTCGTCTAGCCCGGCAGGACCTTTTGAGCTTCTTCTTAATCCTCTTTCTCCTCAATGGGAGCACAGGGCCTCAGCAACACTCCTCCAGCGGACTCTATTGGGGGCGATTCTCTTCAGCTGAGCCCATGTCCACCCTGCTGTCTTCATTTCCCCCTCTGTGCATCTTCTCCAGGTTTGTTTTGGTCTTCCAACCCTCCTTTTGCCTTGCGGGTTCCATTGCAAGGCTTGTCTTGTGATGTTTTCTGGGTCTTTCCGGAGGGTGTGGCCTATCCAACCCCATTTCCTTTTCCAGATTTCTTGGTCGATGGGGGTCTGCTTTGTTCTTTCCCACAGTCTGACATTGGATCTTTTCAGGCCACCTGATGCGCAAGATGTTCCTGAGACATCTGTTGACAAAGGTCTGGAGCTTGTTTACTGCTGTCTTGGTAAGTCTCCATGTTTCCGAGCCATACAGAAGGACTGCTTTGACGTTGGTGTTAAAGATTCGGACTTTGGTCTGCTGTGCAAAAGCTGTAGAGCTCCAGACAGGACATAAGGTGTTAAAGGCGTGCCTGGCTTTGTTGATGCGGCTCTTGATGTCCTCGTCCGCTCCCCCGTCCTTGCTGACGACGCTTTCTAGGTATACAAACTTTTCCACGTCGTTGATGTTGGCACCTTGTAGTTGGATCGGGTCTTCCTTCTTGTTGTTGATCCTCATGACTTCGGTTTTCTTAACATTTATTTTCAGTCCCGTTTTTGCTGCTTCCTCTGAGAGCTTGTTGAGTTTCTGCTGTGCATCCTGCTGCCTGTGTGACAGAAGGCTGATGTCGTCCGCAAAATCGAGGTCTTCCAGCAGTTTGTTGAATGTCCAGCGAATTCCTGTGTTGGCATTTTCTGTAGACTTCTTCATGATCCAGTCCACTACCAACAGGAAGATGGTAGGTGACAACATGCAGCCCTGTCGCACTCCGGTGCGTACCTCAAAAGGCTCAGTCAATTTTCCCTTATGTACCATTTGACATGAGGGGTTGCTGTATAGTTGTTGGAAGATAGTGATGAATTTGGGTGGTATCCCGTAGTGTGTCATAAGCTTCCAGACGACCTCTCTGTCCACACTGTCAAAGGCCTTCTCGAAGTCCACAAAGACTGCGTAGAGTGGAGACTGCCATTCCAGGGACTGCTCGATGATGATGCGTAGAGTGGCAATGTGGTCAATGCATGACTTGTCCTGCCTAAAGCCCGCCTGCTCGTCTCTCAGTCTTTTGTCCAGCGCCTCTTTCAGTCTGTGCAACATGATGCGTGTCAGTATCTTGCTGGGGACAGACAAGAGCATGATGCCTCTCCAATTGCTGCAGCTGGATAGGTCGCCTTTCTTGGGGAGTTTTACTAGGTGTCCTTTCCTCCACTCATCTGGAACCTGTTCTTGCTCCCAGACTTTCTGAAGCAGGGGGAAGAGCATGTCAGTTGTTGTTTTAATACTAGCCTTCAAGGCCTCTGGTGGTATACCATCAGGGCCAGCAACTTTGCCGGCCTTTATCTCTTTGACTGCCTTGGTGATCTCAGCTCTGGTGGGTACATCAGTGTTTATATCTAGTAGGCTGTCTGCTGGTGGGATAGATGGCAGTTGTTCTGGTGGAGGTCTGTTTAGGATTTCTTCAAAGTGTTCAGCCCATCTTGCTCTTTCTTGACTTTCGTTTGTGATGGTTTGTCCTTCCCTGTTCTTGACAGAACATGTTGGTTGGTTGTTCTTGCCTGCAAGAGTCCGGGTGATTTCATACAGTGTCTTCATGTTTCTCTGCTCTGCTGCTGCTTCTGCATCCACTGTAAGATCATGGATGAATTTCCTCTTGTCTGCTCTGGCGCTCTTTTTGACTTTCTTGTTGGTATCCTGGTATTGAGTTTGTAGCTTTGTTTTTTCGTGGCGGTCTTGGCAGTGGTTGATCTTTTGTTTCAATTCTTTCCTTTCATTTACAAGGTTCAATGTGTTGACTGTGAGCCACTCCTTGTGTTGTTTTTCTCTCTTCCCCATGACTTCTAGGCAGGTGTCCGTCCAAGCTTTCTTTAGACTCTGCCAGTGGTCCTCCACCGTCTCCTCCATCAGGTTGGCTAACGCCTCAAAGCGGTTTTTCAGGCTGCACTGGTACTCTGTCGCTTTCCGGGCATCTTTCAGGTGTTGGACATTGTACTTGAAGGCCGGCCTCTGTGCCTGGTCCCTGTGTGCCCTCAGTTTCAGCTTCAGCATTGCCAGGACTAGGTGGTGGTCTGACACAGCATCTGCCCCTCTCTTTACTCTGACATCTAGCAGACTTCTTCTCCATTTCCGGCCAATGGTAAAGTGGTCGATTTGGTTTTCTGTCTTACCGTCAGGAGAGGTCCATGTCTTCTTGTGGATGTCCTTGTGTGGGAAGATAGTGCCTCCAATGACAAGGTCGTTGAAAGCGCAGAAGTCTGTGAAGAGTTCCCCGTTCTCATTAATGTCTCCCACTCCGTGCTTGCCCATGATGAGTTCCTTGTTGGCGTTGTCACTTCCTACCTTGGCATTCAGGTCTCCCATGAGGATCTTCAGGTCTCTTCTGTGGGACTTGTCAATGGCTGCTTGTAAAGCGCTGTAGAATTCTTCTTTCTCTTCCTCCTCTGCAGCGTTGGTTGGCGCGTAGCAGTGGATGATGGTGATGTTTCTTCCTTTGGATTTGAATCTTGCAGTTAGAATCCTTGGTGTAACTGGTTCCCAGTCTAACAGTGCCCTGGTTGCTGCTGGTGACATGAGCAGTCCAATTCCATGCATGTGATCTTCCGGGCCGGAGTAGATGATGGTTTCTCCGCTTGCCAGTCTTTTCTGACCGTTTCCAGTCCATCTTGTCTCGCACAGTCCCAGTACCTTGATGTTATAGTGCTTCATTTCCTTCACAACTTGGGCTATCTTCCCGCTCTCATACAATGTGCGGACGTTCCATGTTCCGATCTTGATTTTGGTCTTGGCTGAGAGAAGATTTGTCGGCGCACTGGTTTCCTGAAGGATTTCAACAGCTCGCGTCATAAGCTCTTCTGAAGAGGAATCGCTCCTAGTCAGGTTGCTTTCTGGTTGTGTTGCTATGGTTTCTGTAACAGTAGCTTTTTTTACAGGAATGGGTTGTTGACCCATAGCCCAACCCCCAACCTGGAGGACCAGGGACCACGCTTCGTCTGGCCTCTCTCCTTCAACCTGTCTGGCATGGGAGACCCTACCCGGAGCACGAAGCTCCAGCCAGCATAGCTATCCGGGTCACTGAGGCACGCAAGCCCCCAAACCCCGACAAGGTGGTGGTCCTTTTGGGAGTACTTGAAGAAGCTGACTCCACTTTCGTCTAGCCCGGCAGGACCTTTTGAGCTTGGCAGTGGCTATCTGGACAAGTCGGAACGTCTCCCGAGCCCCAAGTGCAACTCTGAGAACGTGCGTTTCAGTTGTACCTTTGACACATAGAGTCGCACCATGTCTTTGTCAGTGAGCGTGTTAAAAGTTGCCGGGTCCTTTGCTCCAACAGCCTTGATGAGCAGCTCCAAGTGCGGTTGTAGGCCAGCCCTGCTCCTGCTAGGTCAGACTCGAACACAGCATGCTTGAAGTGGCTGTCTGCGCGAACGGCTGCATCGAATCGATGGATCCAATGGAATGTGTCCAGACGCACCACCATGCCACCGTGCACCCAAGGCTGGAACGAGGTCTCAACAGCGGCCGTTGAGATAAGTGTTGCGCACGACAACACTTACGGTCAGAATACAAGATCTTAGACACAGGCATGATTGGCCTGCTGGAATCTGTCCGTTACTCCACGACACATGGGCTCCAGACATTCAGTGGACTCTTCACAAGTAAGAACAAATGAGACAATCTGGGAATACTCATTGCCTATGCTGGTACTGTAAACCACTCAGCTGTGCCTTTACCCTCTCCAGACAGCTTCTTCAGATTGAGATATCGATGGTAGATTGTCATGTGAATGTATATCTATTCAAAACAGTTTCCAAAAGGTCAAATGTAACATCTGAACAAAAAAAACAAAAAAAAAAAACCTCATTGCATTATGTATACTTGTACGTACCTTCTTAGTGCAGAAGGCTTCGGCCTGACTGCAGATGGGGACTGTGGGGCAGATTTAATAAGCTTTATTAAATGAGTGTCATCCAGCCATGACGGATTTCTGGTGGACGTTCTTGACTCCCGCATAACGAATATTAAGGTGATGCATATCTAGACTTTCTGATGTACAGGTTTTATCATGAGAGAACCAGTGTGCCGAAAAAGTTATTTGAACAGTATTCAATTATTATTCCATTCTTTGTGTTTCATACAACTTACTTGGGTCTTCTTATCATAAATGTGATTCCTAAACTTTCTCATCTGCACACTGGTGATATGTTTGACAGGTGTGTGTGGCCATCTGGAAACAGATCTATAAGACTTCTGAATACTGTCTGCCGTTTCACGGCTTAAGTCAATCTAGCCACAGGAGGTCACAAGCCAGTGTACTTTTTGTGCCGGTCCCAAGCCCGGATAAATAGAGAGGGTTGTGTCGGGAAGGGCATCCGACGTAAAACGTTTGCCAGATTCAATATGCCAATCTCTAACATGACTTCCACACCGGATCGGTTGGGGCCCGGGTTAACGACGACCGCCATCAGTGCCGTTGACCCACAGGGCACTGGCGGAAATCGGGCTACTGTTGGTCGAAGAAGGAGAGGAGGAAGGTGTGTCCGTAGGCAGAGAGAGAAGAGGAAAGGCAGGAGTTTAGGACTGAAAGTAGGGACTTTGAATGTTGGTACGATGACGGGTAAAGGCAGAGAGCTGGTAGATATGATGCGGAGGAGGAAAGTCGACATTCTGTGTGTCCAGATGACCAGGTGGAAAGGGAGCAAGGCTAGAAGCATTGGAGCAGGGTTTAAACCGTTTTATCATGGTGTGGACAGGAAGAGAAATGGCGTAGGTGTGATCCCGAAGGAGGAGTTTGTGAAGAATGTCCTGGAGGTAAAGAGAGTGTCAGATAAGTTGATGAGTCCGAAGCTGGAAATTGAAGGTGTGATGTTGAATGTTGTTGGTGCTTACGCTCCACAAGTAGGTTGTGAGCAAGAGGAGAAAGACAGATTCTGGAGCGAGCTTGAGGAAGTGATGCAGAGTGTTCCCAGAGGTGAGAGAGTGGTGATGGGGGCAGACTTTAATGGACATGTTGGTGAAGGGAATAGTGGGGATGAGGAAGTGATGGGCAGGTTTGGTCTTCAGGTAAGGAACCCAGAAGGACGGAGGTTGGTAGACTTTGCTAAAAGTTTGGAGATGGCGGTGGTGAACACCTACTTTCAGAAGAGGCAGGAACACAGGGTGACGTATAAGAGCGGTGGGCAGGAGCGCACAGGTGGACCATATCTTATGTAGACACTGTAATCTGATGGAGATTAGCGATTGCAAAGTAGTGGTAGGAGAGAGTGTAGCTAGACAGCACAGGATGGTGGTGTGTAAGATGACTCTGGTGGTGAGGAAGATGAAGAAAGCAAAGGCAGAGCAGGCGACAAAGTGGTGGAAGTTGGAAAAGGAAGAGTGCTGTGCGGTCTTCCGGGAGGAGTTGAGACAGGCTTTAGGTGGTCAGGAGGTGCTTCCAGATGACTGGTCTACTACAGCCAAAGTGATCAGGGAGACAGGTAGGAAGGTGCTAGGTGTGTCATCTGGAAGGAGGAAAGAAGACAAGGAGACTTGGTGGTGGAATGAGGAAGTTCAGGAGAGTATCCAGAGGAAGAGGTTAGCTAGGAAGAAGTGGGACAGTGAGAGGACGGAGGAAAGTAGACAGGAATATAGGGAGATGCAGCATGAGCTTAAGATAAAGGTGGCAAAGGCCAAACAGAAAGCTTATGAGGACATGTGTGCAAGGTTAGACAGTAAGGAAGGTGAGCGGGATTTGTATCCGTTGGCGAGGCAGAGGGACAGAGATGGTAAGGATGTGCAGCAGGTTAGAGTGATTAAAGATAGAGATGGATATGTGGTGACAGGAGGGTGAGGGAAAGATGGAAGGAGTACTTTGAGGAACTGATGAATGAGGAAAATGACAGAGAGCGAAGAGTAGTAGAGGCAAATATTGTTGAGCAGGAAGTAGAAAGGATTAGCAAGGGTGAAGTTAGGAGAGCTTTGAAGTGCATGAAGAGAGGAAAGGCGGTTGGTCCTGATGACATACCAGTGGAGGTATGGAAGTGTCTAGGAGAGATGGCGGTAGAGTTTTTAACTAGGTTGTTCAACGAGGTCTTGGAGAGTGAGAGGATGCCTGAGGAAGGGAGGAGAAGTGTTTTGGTGCCGATTTTTAAGAACAAAAAAGAGTTGTGCAGAGTTGTGGAAACTACAGAGGTATTAAGCTGATGAGCCATACAGTGAAGCTGTGGGAAAGAGCAGTGGAAGCAAGGCTAAGGGGAGAAGTGAGCAGCAGTATGGTTTCATGCCAAGAAGGAGCACTACAGATGCAATATTTGCTTTGAGAATGTTGATGGAGAAGTACAGAGAGGGTCAGAAAGAGCTGCGTTGTGTCTTTGTAGATTTAGAGAAAGCATATGACCGGGTGCCAAGAGAGGAGCTGTGGTATTGTATGAGGAGGTCTGGAGTGGCAGAGAAGTATGTTAGAGTGGTGCAGGATGTGTATGAGAGCAGTAGGACAGTGGTAAGGTGTGCGGTAGGTGTGACAGAGGAGTTCACGGTGAAGGTGGGACTGCATCAAGGATCGGCTCTGAGCCCCTTCTTGTTTGCGGTGGTGATGGACAGGCTGACGGATGAGGTCAGACAGGAATCTCCATGGACTATGATGTTTGCGGATGACGACGCGATCTGTAGTGAGAGCAGGGAGCAGGTGGAGGTTTGCTCTGGAGAGAAGAGGAATGAAGGTTAGTCGCAGCAAGACAGAATACACGTGTGTGAATGAGAGGGATCCAAGTGGAACAGCGAGGTTACAGGGAGAAGAGATAAAGAAGGTGCAGGATTTTAAGTACTTAGGGTCAACAGTCCAGAGCAACGGGGAGTGTGGAAAAGAGGTGAAGAAGCGTGTGCAGGCAGGTTGGAATGGGTGGAGAAAAGTGTCAGGTCTGTTGTGTGATAAAAGAGTACCGGCACGAATGAAAGGAAAGGTGTACAGGACAGTAGTGAGACCAGCGATGTTGTATGGTTTGGAGACAGTTGCACTGAGGCAAAGACAGGGGGAAGAGTTAGAGGTAACAGAGCTGAAGATGTTGAGGTTCTCTTTGGGCGTGACGAGGATGGATAGGATCAGGAATGAGTACGTCAGAGGGACAGCCCATGTGAGATGTTTTGGAGACAAAGTTAGAGAGGCCAGGTTGAGATGGTTTGGACATGTTCAGAGGAGAGAGAGTGAACATATCGGTAAAAGGATGCCGAGGTTAGAGCTGCCGGGCAGGAGGCCGAGAGGAGGACCAAAGAGGAGGTTTATGGACGTGGTGAAGGAGGACGTGAAGGTAGTCGGTCTTAGAGAAGAGGATGCAGGGGATAGGGCTAGATGGTGGCAGATGATTCGCTGTGGCGACCCCTGAAGGGAACAGCCGAAAGGAAAAGATGATTTCACGGCTTAAGTCGTCTGGCCACTTATCTCCACTGAGCACATGCTGTTTTTTTTTTTTGTTTTTTTTCTCCTTTTGTAGAGTATATAGACATGTATGACATATTCTAAACCATAATCTCATTATGGGGACAGTTGTTGGCGTTAGATTTTAAATTTGCCCCTAGACTGTCAGAGAATGTTTTCCCCATTTGTTAATTTGTGAGCCTCCACATAAATGCTGGAATATAACCTCAAAATAAGTGTAGATACAACACAAGCAATGAATCTCTATTGTTTAATATGTAGGGTGGACAGTTTGCGGGTTTCCTTTTACTCAGTCACTCGTTGACACCTGCTCGCAATGTGAAAGAGCAAGTGAGATCTCGAGTTAAGTGCTTTGTTTTTTTTGTTTTTCTTTCTCTTTAACTTTCTCTTTTTTCCCCGGCAGATTCTAATGCAATCATTATGATCCACATGTACAGAAGAGCATGGAAGTGGACAGAGTCTTATTACACCCCTAGGTGGCACTGTTGTGGAGCGGAACTTGATTCTGTAGCAGCAGGTGATTGCAATTTTCGCTTAATTTTACCGTCAGAGCAGTTTGGATTGCTGGCTCAAGACTGTCCTTTAGATACTCGTGACATTGTGGTAGGTATGCATTTTATTTCATGCTTTCTCGTAATTCCATATATAATACAGTTTAAACCAGCTCCTCCCTGGACATTTAAATTAGGGTCCGAGACCAGACAAAGAGAGTTCATCCGGACATGCAAATCCAACTTCCTGATTGTGCCCATAGCCCAAAGGGGCGTGTGCGTTGGTCTTGTTTTTAAAACAACACCACGCTCTTCTTCACACTTAGAGTTCAGGCTCAGTCTTCTCTCACTCTTCAACTTCACTTCTACACTCTTCCGTTTTCTCTCTCCCCCGGGGCCACGTGCCCCGGGAAGAGGAAACCAGGATCTCTCTCTCCCGGACAAAGGATGCAACCGCTTCATGGCTCACGCCTTTTTGCAAATGGCGCAACGAACCAGCAAACTCTACACGACCTCGTGCAAACTTTCAAAACTGAAGCCATGCACGTATAGTTAATGAACCTATATCTGCATTTAAGATTGGACCCCTGTGTTACAGGAGAATTAAGTTTGTTGCTGGTTCTTGAAAAAGGCTAATTAGTTGTGTTTCTGTCTGCTTCCCTTTTGCTTCATTACTTTCTCTCTATTCCTTTTCTTTCCTTGTATATAGATGTACATATGTATGTTCTGCTTAGAGTTAGTCGTGTGTATCCATAGTTACATCTAGCTATTAAAATCTATTATCCCATGCTTGATTTTCTCTGTTTTGTCACGTGATTAGCCAATTAAACGCTGCATAAGATCTCGATTACCCGCTCTAATCTTTAATAACAAACTTTGTGGGTTAATTCTTCCTGGCCAGAAGGATAAACTCACTCTTTAGAGTTCATAAAGCTGATCTAGGCCACATACATAGTCATAATTAATTATGATCCGTTGTCGTTAATTATCTATATGTATATGTGCACCTACATGAATTCCCTTTCATGGCTGATGTATGTTTATAACTGGTCACAACACACGTTGATTAGATATATAGATGTATTTCACGCCATTCGAGCTAATTCCTCATATAAATTGGAGAATACATTTAAATGTGTTAAACATTTTTTTAATCTGTTACATAAATTGTAACTGGTGGAGAATATTTTTAAACGTTGCAGATTCATCCGAGTTACTACACATTCTGGTAGATAACGCGGGCACGCTTTAAAACTCGTCTCCTTTAAAAAGGTGCTTCGAATCTAAGCGTGCACTTCTGTTTTCGTTTCATGTTTAAAGTTGATCCATTTCATTATTCTGGTGGAAAAGAATAATGCTAGTATTGCTTGAATTTGTTACATTTTATGGTGGAGAATGATGCGGGCAGTGTTTTAAACTTTTTTCGTGAACAATTCCGTTTCAATCTAGGCGTGTTTTTATTAGATTTTTGTGCTATTAGATGTGTTGTATTTGCGCACCCTCGCCAGGTGAACCGAGTCAGCGAGTGAACCGAGTCAGTGAGCCGAGCCGCAACGCGACTCCCCTCCCCCACTCCGTTGATAACTGAAAAGCTTTAAGCTCACTGTTTCAGCGTAGCACACTAACAGCGCCATATTTGTTTGACAAATTTAGCCGTGGTTAGGTGCTTAAAGTTAAAACTGCAGTCATAACATTAAACTTGTGTCTGAAGGTGATGAAATCGCAGAACAGCACATTTTGAATTGTGTAATCGCCTGGTAAGAACGAAGAAATCTTCTTCCAGTGCAGTAAGAGATTGATTTGAGCGATGTTCCTCTTATCTTTCTAAAAGGCCTTATTATTATATTGCTAGATTCGATTCATTGCATAGGACCAATGTATTCGACTAAGCGATGTCACTCCCGTCGGTGCAAAATCTTGGCGTAGCTAACCAAAACACGCACCGTGTGCATACCCAATCAAAATCACTGCTGGCAAATATTTGAGTGATATGTGTAAGGGAGTCCTCTGCACTCTGATCAAGTGTAAGACTTGATCAGAGTGTAGAAGAAATCCCGTTGTGATTTTGTGTGCATGGCAGCGAAGAAATCCTGCCCACATTTCTTGTGCAAAATAGCACAAAAGGATCCCTGAGATCTAAAAAGTTCTCCGTTCTCATGGTCAAGCATGAAATCGCCATTAAAGCCGTCTCCTAGGGAACGCGCGCCGATTTCACTTCCTGTCTGAGTTTAGGGTAGGTAGGGCGCAGTAGCTCTGACTGACCACCAGAGGGCCGCCCTCTTGAGCGTCTAACACATGGTAACCGAACCCCCTCCTTACTCACGGTGGCGTAAGCCCACTGCCGCCACCTTGTGGTCCTTCTTAGCTAGGTCCACTCTATTTCCTTTTTAATTTCATTTGACTCTGCTTTTTATTTCAACTTCCCCCTTTCTACTTTAATTTTATTTCTAGTCTTTTGGACTACTATTGGGGTTTTTCCCTTTTTATATTTTCATTTCTTGCATTTCTTTTATTTCATTTTTATTACCATTCAGTAGCTCTTTTATTTCAGCCTTTGTTACGATGCATGCTTGCTTAGTTTGAACTAAAGCCAAGTTTAAGTAAGATTTAAATCAGGCTTCTGTGTTGTCCATTAGTGCCTCCCTCTTAGTAGGACTTCTCCTCAGGACATTCACTGATAGAGAAGGCTTCCTTCTCTTTTCTCTTTTAATTCGTACCTCAAATTTTCACGTACGGTTCATTAATTCCTTATGTCTATATTTCTATCTTTCTCATTAATTGAGTGAGTCTGATTACTATAGGTATCAGCTTTATCTCTTACCCTACACCTGCTTTAATTTAGATTTAATTTAAACAAGGTTTAAATTGAAATTGTAAATTAATATCAAGTTACATTTGTTCAGCCATTTGTATACTTGCAGGTAATGCTCCCCCTAGTGCTCTGCAGAGAAGCAACGGTTGTCCCCAGGTTGAATTCAGTGAATGAAGTCACCTGGACTGGCAGACCCAGCGCTGGCTGTGGGTGTGTGCGTCGGACTCCTCGGCCCTCGTACCATTGGTAGGCGGCACGCGGGCAACATCAGCACTTGAGCACTCCAGGTGAAAAGGCAGACGAGGCCAACTGGCCACCAGAGCAGTTGGGTTACGTACCCACAGTAAGGCTCCGTACCGACGGACCTGCCCGTCTGGTGCAGCCTGCCACAGAGGCAGCTGGCCCCAAAAAGGGTTTTAGGAGGAAACCCGATTCCGGCTCTGCAGCCTGGCAGTTGGCATGCCTCACCTGACCGCCACCCAATTGTGCTAAAGGTCATAGCTGGTTGAGTGGTCACATCGTGGTACGGGAAAGCGAGGGGCCCTGAGTCACACTGCAGTTGAGTGTTTGGGGACCGTCAGGTAGGTTGGCTTCACCACTGATTCTCATCTGAGCAACCTCAATTCACCCCAGGCATAGCTAAAGGGCATACGGCCCATCCACTTAGTATAAGCCATGGCATCTCTGATTATTTAAGTGTTTGGCCCAGCTCTCTCTCTCTCTCTTAAGCCATACTGTCTCCATAGGACTTATGACTCAACAGCAACCCCACTCCGGCAGGCCTGTCATAAACCCTATGCGTGATAGCTAACTTAAGTCTTCTATTCTCTTCTATCTATACCTGTTCTCATTTGCATCTTGCTTTACATTTCCCTCCTCTAATTGTTTCAGTTTTGTTTTCCTTTGTGTTAGCTGCTGTTCTGTTGTGACTTGTCTCTCAAAGTTCACATACAGGCAGAGCCTATGAGAACCAGCAAGGAAAAAGCTAAATGCTAGATTGATGACCCAGGCAGCCAGTGTCTTTAAGATGACCCACTAGGCTACTGCCTGTCCAAATTTCTTTTAGATCCGGCATGTACCCACACAAACTGGCCCTCCCTGGCCACTTACGGCCAAAAACCATAAGTATCTGGCCTACGTACTACTAACTGTCTACACCAGTTAGCCAAATTTGTATACTCCCTGCCTACCAAATTCAGTATCACTGTAGCTCATTAATTCTGCGTGCACTTGTATGGCCTTTGGTGTTCTTTCTCTCTCGCCAACAGTGAGCTATCGTGTCCCAATCATCCAGTCCCGCCACCCACTGGGACCACCTCGAGACCTTGCTGTGTGTCGTGACGACTGTGTTCCTGCACCAAGCTGCTGGCGACCTACAGCACCTAAGCAGAGAGCAGCTGGACGACGACGTAAGCAGACAGACGGCCCACAATCTGATCCAGAACCCCAAAGGATGGGCAGAGATCATCAGGAGCCTCGCATACAACCTCGTCGCCCAGGTACGACTCAGCGAAATGAGCAACGTCCACCAAGCTCCAGAACGAGGAGGCCTGAAGGAACCAGGCCCACGCTCAAAGCTTCCTAGATCAGCATACTCCTCGAGACCCAGAACCGGCGCGGGACAGAAGGTGAAATGGACCCAGAGCTCCGAGAGGCAGTGGAAAAACTACAAAGGGCCTCATGCAGAGACCGAGCACAGAGAGCAGTCAGAGAGAGAATCCAGAGAGGAACTCATCAGGAAACTCCAACAAGTGAAGCTCTCCTAACCAGAGCAAAAAGTGAACTGAACAGAAAGGAACGCTAAGGTCAAAGCCTGCAAAGACAACCTGCTGGCGACCCGAGCTGAAATCTATACTTCAGCACAACCAGGGTACACATTCACAGATGAACTTAACACCGTTCACAGAGAACTGAACTGGTCATACCTTCTGCAAAATGACCAGAGAAGGTAAACGCTCACCACAGAGTTTTCCTTGACCAGTGGGCGCAAGCCTCCCAGCCACCACTCCCTAATTCCAAAAGGGGGGTGGAAGCCCACTGCTCAATGTGTCACCAGGCAGAATCCACAAGGCCTACGCCAAGCAGAGGACTGCTGCTGAAAAGGCTGTGGAAGAAACCACCCACTTACCCTGTCTCTGAACTGGCCCTAGAGGACGCACGCACAAACGCCCATTGAGATGGACCCTCAGCCTGAGGAAGCAAAGGCTGAGGACATTTGGGAGCCACCCGCTGATCGATCAGTTTGATCCACTTGTCATCCGATCACCATGACGACTGTCGCCCAACGATGTCCACACCTGGACATCCTTGTCCGAAAAGGGGGGACCGTAACGACCGGTGGGACATTAGAAGAACGCCAGCCCCTTCTTCTGGACATACACACGTGCACACACACACACACACACACACGCTTACCTTACACACACAATGGAGAAATCTCTCTCTTTTCAATGTAACGTGTAATTATATGTAATTATTTGATGTCTAAATAGTGTGATGTTATCTTGTTTACGTATATTGTGTGTTTATGTAAGTAACCTTAATGACTTTAGATAGTTTTAATTTAGCATATCATTATAAATGTCTGTAACCAGGTTTTATTTGTAATATTCTTTACAAGTCTATCGAATTTGGTATGTAGTTAATCGTCTTGAGATACCCGGATTGATTATGCATATCATATTGCAATGGGATATATCATTTCATGTTTTCTCATAATTCCATATATAATATGGTATGAACCAGCTCCTCCCTGGACATTTAAATTAGGGTCCGAGACCAGACAAAGAGAGTTCATCCGGACATGCAAATCCAACTTCCTGATTGGCCCATAGCCCAAAGAGGCTCGTGCGTTGGTGTTGTTTTTAAAACAACACCACGCTCTTCTTCACGCTTAGAGTTTAGGCTCAGTCTTCTCTCACGCTTCAACTTCACTTCTACACTGTTCCGGTTTCTCTCCCCCGGGGCCACGTACCCCGGGAAGAGGAAACCAGGATCTCTCTCTCCCGGACAAAGGATGCAACTGCCTCACGCCTCACACCTTTTTTGCAAATGGCGCAATGAACCAGTGAACTCTACACGACCTCGTGCAAACTTTCAAAACTGAAGCCATGCAAGTGTAGTTAATGAACCTATATCTGCGTTTAAGATTGGACCCCTGTGTTACAGGAGAATTAAGTTTGTTGCTGGTTCTTGAAAAAGGCTAATTAGTTGTGTTTCTGTCTGCTTCCCTTTTGCTTCATTACTTTCTCTCTATTCCTTTTCTTTCCTTGTATATAGATGTACATATGTATGTTCTGCTTAGAGTTAGTCGTGTGTATCCATAGTTACATCTAGCTATTAAAATCTATTATCCCACGTTTGATTTTCTCTGTTTTGTCACGTGATTAGCCAATTAAACGCTGCATAAGATCTCGATTACCCGCTCTAATCTTTAATAACAAACTTTGTGGGTTAATTCTTCCTGGCCAGAAGGATAAACTCACTCTAGAGTTCATGAATCTAAACTAGACTACAGTTTACAGACCACATACATAGTCATAATTAATTATAATCTGTTGTAGTTAATTATCTATATGTATATGTGCACCTACATGAATTCCCTTTCATGGCTGATGTATATTTATAACTGGTCACAACACGCGTTGATTAGATATATAGATATATTTCACGCCATTCGAGCTAATTCCTTATATAAATTGGAGAATACATTTAAATGTGTTAAACATTTTTTTAATTTGTTACATGAATTGTAACTGGTGGAGAATATTTTTAAACGTTGCAGATTCATCCGAGTTACTACACATTCTGGTAGATAACGCGGGCACGCTTTAAAACTCGTCTCCTTTAAAAAGGTGCTTCGAATCCAAGCGTGCGCTTCTGTTTTCGTTTCATGTTTAAAGTTGATCCATTTCATTATTCTGGTGGAAAAGAATAATGCTAGTAATGATTGAATTCGTTACAGAGGACAGGCTCAATTTTATTCAAAAAGATATAAACTAGAAGTGAGAAATGTGCTCAGTGATTTCCCAGAGTTACAGCAATTTGTCCCAGTTTCCTTAATTAACATGCAGGAATATTCTCTCATATCTTATACACTGATTATACATGACTGGATTATACTTTGATTGATTAAGACTGATTCACTGATTCATTAAAATATTCCATATATGAACACTTATCACTAATATATACCATCCCCTCCCATAAACACACCATTTAAGAAAATTATTAAAACATAATTATGTACATAGTCAACCAAATTAAACTTTTGTAATCTGAATTTTCTACAAACTTCAGTAGGGAAATAATTGACTTTAACTCAGTTATAAACAGTGTATAACTTTATACAAAGACCAAATTACTGCATTGAACTGATACTATAAGATATTTATAATGTGTTTTAAACATAAATGTTACCTTCTGTTATGTAAATGGAAAAACACCAACATACTGTATATACAAAACTATTAAATGATGTTATAAGTGCATTAACAGTTTCTGTTTCTGTAAATAAGTAAAGATTCATTAGTGTTCAGTTAAAGTTTATTTCTAAGGTGCTGCATGTTTACAAACAACTAGAGCACTTCTACTGCTCAGGACTTCTCCTGACATTCTGTACACCATCTGATTATCACTACATTATAATGTTCTTCTAGTAAGAGTTTCTCCTCATCATCCTCTGTGTGTGAGACTCAGATCAGATCAGAGCAGATAAGATCAGATCCCCACTACCACTTAAAATCTGTAAAGAAAAAGGCAGAACAGTCAGATTCGATCAGATGTTTATCAGAATCAGTCATCAGATTCCTCACAAACAAACACTGTGTGTGTGTGAGAGAGAGAGAGAGAGAGAGATAGGGTCATAGATTGTGAGAGAGGTGAGGACAGGGATTACTGGGATTTATTTATTTACATACAGGGATTTAATGTGTAGTTCAGTGATCACTGAAGGAAGCACATCTCACCTGTTTTGCCAGAAAATTTGTGTTATTGATGCAGCTGTTGAACTCTGCACATCTGGTTTCACCCGTCAAAGAGAGAGCATGGTTTACAACATGGTCAGTAATTGTGGTCCTTATCTCACCAGAGACCACCGCTCTTGGTCTTCCTCTCCTGTGTCCCCACCAACCTGTCTTCCTTGATCCATGTTTTCCAAACTAAATCATTCTGAAGCCGTCCTCTTTTGTCTGATTGGTAACGAGACTAAAAACAGGACACTTGTGTAGGCTTTCAGCTGAAATTGCAGTCAGCTGTGTGTGGAATGATTGCCTGCTATATTCTGCTGTGAGATATTTTTCCTTTATATTCCATGACTATGATTCAGTCATTTAAGATCAGTTCAGTGTGATTTTTGTTTACTCATGGTCTCATGATGTTTCTGGGTTTCTGTCCTTGATTATGTTTTTGTCAAAAGGTGTTTTGTTTTTTGTCTTGTGTTGTTCTCTCATGTTTTAACGTGCTAGCCTAGGGTATGTTGCTTGTATGTATATATAAGTATAAAAGCTAACTGTATCCAACTTATGTTTGGACTAAGACTAAAACTATTGCCCAGGCTGTCATTGCGCACATAATAAACCATCTTTTTGGTCTCCTGATTCTTCAAGCATCTTATTTCTGCTGAAGCTGAAGCTTTTTGATCATCCAGAAAATATTTACATCACCGCTAAGATTTTCTATATATTTCAGTCTGGTTGCTGCAGAAATGCATGACATTTGGCATCATTCTGTTTTGAATGTGTTTGTAATAGTTTTGGGAGCAGTGTGTTATGAAAACATGCTGAAAAATGTATAGTTTTGCAGGTGGTGTATGAAAGAGAAAAGAGTTCATGGGTTTCGGAGAACGTGGTCATTGAATGCATTTTGTGTGAAAGCAATGAAAAATGATTCACAGTTTGGTCCACATACACTTCTGTTTCACTGACTGTGTGAAGAGTTGTGACTTCAGTTTTGACCAGTGCATGTTAGCAACTGAAAAAAACTGTAATAGAACTTGGCAGCCTGAATCAAATCAGTCACACACACGAGTAGTCATGTCTAACTTCACCACTTTATTATTCTAAAACTTTCCCCCTGTAATAGCTGTCTCCCATCATGCACCCCGCCTAGGTGATGTCACTATTTCAACTTAAAAAGCATCCAGGAACATGACAGGGGTTATTCTCTGTCAAGGAACACACACACCCAAGGTTTAATGTTCAAATGTTTATTTATTTATTTATTTATAAAGGAGAACAAAAAAGAAAGGAAAACTGTAGCGACAGTGTGATTATAGCGAGTGTGTGTGTGTGTGTGTGTAAAACACTTTCCCTAAGCACTAATTCTAACACACACATTCTCACCCAGTCACACTACATGCACAGTGTAACCAGAGACACCTCTTACCCAAGATGCCTTGCACAGTCCAGTGAAAGTAACGTCATCAGTCATTAATAAAGTTTATTCAACTGGTTCAACTGGAAATTTATTTTCAAATGTAAACCTCAGAAGTTTTATAAACCCAGCGTAGGTTTTTAAAGGCTTGGTGCGTTAGATCTCTCGGGTGTAAATACGTGTGCTCATGTTTTCTTTCAGTTTTTGCTACTTTTCTCACATTAAATAGCAAAAGAAACAAAATATGTTGTTTGCGATATTTATTTCTTTTTATTTTGTAACATCAGTGCTGGAAAATGCAGCTTGGTCTGACCAGCTACCAGCTGCTGAAACACCATCACTGGTTAAACTGGTAGCTCATCTTCATCAGCTCCAAAGTTATTATCCAGCTTCCTTATTGTTACTTTCCCAAACTGGCCGTATCAGCTACAGCTAAACCAGCAGTGTCCAAATCAAACTCTGCCCAGGACACATCTACATTTCTGTGAGACTCGAAAGGACTGGAATATAAGGCTATTAATTATTTTAAATGTATTTAACATATTCTAATCAATTAACACCAATTAACACTACATATTTTCCTCATGAGAAATCACACTAGTGCACAGAATTGCAAACCGATTGCTGTAGATTTTTAAATCTGTAAGACGAGTAAATATAAACAATTCACACGCTAAAGTCATAAACGCTCACTTTGAAGGTGTGATGATGGTTTGTTAGGGTGAAACACTTTAACTGGAGTATTTTATGGGGTTTTTATGCATTGGTTCGTTTATCATCCCGTCTCAGTGCTAAATATCATCAACACAGAACATTTAGGGTGAAAAGTAAATAAAGTGTAAAAATGCAGCAGACAGGGTGTGATATTTTATTACTTTATTCTTTTTTATTCTTCTTTAAGTTTGTTATAAAAATGTAAAAGAAGAGAAAGCATTAGCAGCAGTGGAACAGTGTTAGTGTGTATTATCAGAACACGTGTGTCTGTGGGGAACCGTGTCACCGAGTGAGGTCACGGAATGATGCCCTGTAGGTGTTCTGATTCTGTACCAGAACCAGAACATTTCTCTTTCATATATATATATACACACACACTCACACACATACACCGTGCGCACTGTGTTCAGACGAAGCTGAAGATTAATCGCCTACGAGTTTATAAGTTTGCAGAAATGACAGAGAAGCTAAAAGGACGTTCAGGTAAGCAGGAGAAAAAATATTTGTTTGGATAAAACAAGTTTTCTGTGTAATTGGAGGTCATGTGACCAGAAGGAAGTTAGACTAAAGATGTTACTAATGTGGAGGAGAAAAGCTTTAACACAGTGAAGACCTGATTTTACTTTAATTTCATCATTTGAATTTATGTTAAAAAAAAAAAAGAAAGAGGTTTCTGTTGTATTAACTGTTATTCATGCTCATGTTGTTTCTTAATGATTTATCATTTAAATGAACAGAGATGGAGGCTCTGGTGAAGGAAAAGGATGAAATGGAGAGAAGGTTACTGGCTTATAAAGACAGCTTGGTGCTCGAGCTTGAGAAAGTGTGGGAGAACATGGAGAAGGAGAAAGAGAGATTCGAGCTCCAGAGGAGAGATAGCGAGGCCAGAGAAGCTCAGATGAGAGAAGAGATGGAGGCTCTGGTGAAGGAAAGGGATGAAATGAGGAGAACGTTTCAGGCTGATAAAGACAGTTTGGTGCTCCAGCTTGAGGAAGAGAGAAGGAAAATGGAGAAGGAGAAAGAGAGATGGGATGAAATGGAGAGAAGGCAGCAGATAGTTAAAGGCGGCTGGATAAAACATTGTGACGTATTGGTGCAAATGATTCTCGAAAAGGAAGAAATGCTGGAGGAGATAACAGTAGAGGTGGAGGTCCTGAAAGGAACCGTGGAAGAACTTAAGCGAAAAGCAAGGGATATGGATTGTGAGATGATGGAGGAGCTCAAGGAAGTTGATAAGAGACTGAAGAACTTTGGTCCAAAGTGGTTCCAGAAGCTCCAGAAGAAGAAGAACATGAAGAAAAGACAGTACTTGAAGAAAGAGATAGAGAGACTCGAGTTCCAGTTGAGAGACAGCAAAGCCAGAGAAGCTCAGTCCACTGAAGTGATTAATATTCTGGTGAAGGAAAGGCTTAAAATGAAGAGACAGTTAGCGATTGATGGATTGATGACGGACATATTTCCAAGAAAGAGGTATAACAGGGGAAAGGACAAAGAGCAAGAGAGATTGGAGCTCCAGCTGAGAGAGAGCCGGGCCAGAGAAGATCAGACAACAGACGTGATTAACGCTCTGGTGAAGGAAAGGGTTGAAATGAAGAAAAAGCTTCAGGAAGAAAAGGAGAGGATGGCACTCGAGCTTAATACAGAGAGAGAGAACATGGAGAAGGAGAAAAATCAAGAGAGATTCAAGCTCGTAAAGAGAGAGAGAGGGGCCATAGAAGAGTTTATGCTGGAAAAAATTAATGAACTGAGGACACCATTTCAGGCTGAAAAGGAAAGGTTGGAGCAACATATTCTGGAGAATATGCTGGAGATAACAGAAGAGATGGAGGACTCCAAAGGAACTGCAGAATTGAAGAAGAAAGCAGGAAATATGGAGGGACTCAATAAAGTTGATAAGAAGCTGAAACGTTCTCCCCTACAGTGGTTTCAGAAGCTCTGGAAGCAGGATATCATCAAGGGGAGACAGCAGATGGAGAAAGAGCAAGAGAGACTCAAGCTCCAGTGGACAGAGAGAAAGGCCACAGAAGCTCAGATGAGAGAAGAGGCTCTGGTGGAGGAAAGGTTTCAGCCTCAAAAGGAGAAGATGGTGCTCAAGTTTGAGAAGGAGAGGGAGAACATGGAGGAGGAACTGCATCAGATTTTTCTGAATCTGAGAAAACGTGGAAGATGAGGAGAAAGAAGAATCTGTGAAACACCAAAAGATTTACACTTTGGGTCGAGTTCAGAGTCGCTTCAGTTCAGAAGATACACGAGTAGATTCAGTAGATTTAGACTCGTGCTGTGCAGGTGTTTAACTGGATTTTCTGAGCAGAACATTTATTGAAATGACCTGTGTATAGTTCACACCTCTGTGGTGTTTAAATGGTTCCATTAATAGAGAGCGTGAGGACGGCTGACCTGAGCGCACAGAGCAGCATCAGCAAGCCCGCCATTAAGCCATTAAGAGAGGGCGTGAAGTGACGTGGATTTGCGTGCACACACGAAGGTACTGACGGGCAGCGAGTGGTGAAGCGAGCGTGCAGAGAAACTGTCTCATGTAAGAGAACTCAGTTTGAAGAGCACTGAGCACAGACCCTATGTTAACACTAACAAGTCACTCGTGTCGCTGGTAGTTTGTCTTTTCTGGGCATGAATTCATTCATTCATCTTCAGTAAGCACTTTATCCTGATCAGATTTTTGTTAGACATTTAAATTGTAGCTCCGGTTCATCTGTTGTATTTTTTGTTTGTTGTTTAAGTCGTAGCTGTCACATTAGAGAGACTCAGATGCAAATGCAGGGAAGTGTATTTCATGGCGGACATGTCCGTAGGCTTTGAAGCATGTTGGAAGATGTAGTCTGTGGAGTGTGCAGGAACCAGATGATCTCTTGGTTGACTCGTTCTACCTGGCTGTTGGCTTGAGGGTGATATCCTGACATCAAGCTCACTGTTACCCCCAACTTCTCCATAAAGCTGGACCATACCCAGGATGTAAATTATGGATCCCGGTTACTCACTATAAGGAACGGCGTAGGTCTTGGTGCTCAGTGCTCGGAGCTGAAGTGCTCTCACACGTGACGGTCTCTCTCTCTCTCTGAACGCTTGCTTCACTGCTCCATACTCGTGAGTCCCCTCGTGTGTGTGGGTTCACGTCACCTCATGCTCTATCCTGATGGCCACGCTCGCCGATACTGCTCTGCACGCTCAGGTCAGCCGTCCTCACGCTCTCGGTTCACTCCACACATCACAGAGGTTGCCAGGTTTTTCAGGTAATTCAATAAAATAACTTCTACACTCAGAAACATCACGTTCAGCAGCTGTATAACACGAGTCTGAATACAGAGAACTTTCCCCATGTAAATACTGATGTATCTTTTTTATCTTAAGTTGTCGACTCTGGATTTGACCGGTAACCGTCCTCCTCTTTTTCCAACTGAACAATAAACTTCTCACTTTAATGACACTTTGGTTTTTTTGGTTTGTTTTTATAATTATAGATGAACTGATTGCAGTAAATTTACTTCAATCAACTCTCGGGAACTAAAGTGGGTTTTGCTCTACAGTAGCAGTTAACATGTCTGGAGGCTAAAATGATGGAGCTCGCTGTAGTGATTAGCAGCTCCAGGTCTTTGGGCACGTATGTGTTTTGTTTGTGAAGGTCCAGATGCTCAAACTGCTTCAGTAAGGACATGTGATCCATCTGATCACCTGACAGAGAAACACGAATGCACCATGGTGTTTATTCAAAATATTAATAACACATACTGTTTAAATGGCATAACACACACACACACACACACACACACAGAGGACACAGTCTTATGATGAAGATTAAAATGAGGATGTGAAAACCTGGTATCAACCAAAACTTGAACAAATCAATGCCTTTCTTTCCAGTGTGTCAAAATGGTTGTCTGCGATAGAAAATCCTGAGTCCCCCAATGGTGCTCAAATTACGTCTTCTGATTTTAAACACACTATTTCAGATGATAATGCTTCAACAGTGTCCTCTGTGAGCAAAATGTCCAGCAGAACTGGCAGCTCTAGAACATTCACACCAGTGTATCATCCACATGTTCTGCTGGAATCTGTGCTGAAGTGGAGAGAGCGGCTTTACTGGCCAAAGCAGCTGCTTTGTCTCAAAATCATGCTCTTGAGGAGAAGCAGGAGCACCTTCAAAAACAAAGTGAACAACTCAGGAAAAGGAGAGACATTAGAACTTCAAGCTGAAACAGGAACCACAAAAGCTAAAACTGATTATCTCAAAAATGTAGAAAATGGTAACACAAACTACATCAGAGGTGCCTAAATTTATTTCCTATGAAGGGCCATAAATCAAACATGATTGAGGGCTGTGGGCCGAAAGTAAACGCTGCAATATACCAAACTGTATTATATTAAAATTAAAGTTGCCATGTTGATATGATTTCATAATATTTTAAACTAAATAAATAAATAGAAAACATTACTCTGTAACCTGCTTAACTAATGCAGTTTTATTTTCAGTTTTAAAGTTCAATGAAACGTATATTACGATGAAAAGTTAAACAATCCCATTTATAGTACAAGAGAGTTCAATGCCTAATACAGCTATTCAAGCTATAAGCAATACATAAGCTTGCAATATCAGTGACCTCTAATGAGAGACATGAAGCTAGTCCTTATTTTTCAAAGGTTTTTCAAATTGGGCTGCAGCTGACTTACTGACAAAGTCAGGATATTATGTAGGTGATGGTCAGTTAGTTTGCTTCTCACTTTACACTTTTTCAAGTTCATCAGACTTAGAGTCTGCCGTCAGAGGTAGGTACTGCCAATCAGAGACAGCATCACTTGTGCCTGTTTGCACATCTTTGGGTACCTGTTTGCTGGGACACATTTGTAGAAGTCTGTCAAGGGAAGGGTCCTGAACTTGTGTTTGAGTTCTGAATCACACTGAAGCTCAATTAGTTCCATCTGAAGATCATCGCTGACTGTGTCCACACTGATGGTGAAGGGTTGAGCAAACAACTCAAAGTCAGTAGCATTGTGTCTGAAGTCCTCAATGCATCAACCTCTTGGATAAGGTTGCTGAGAACACCATCATACTCGGGTACCTTCTCCTTCATCATGCCTGCCTCTCTAATACAGGGAACATGGGCTAAATTCCCTGAATGTGGGGATGAGAGAGACAGACAGAGAGAGAGAGAGAGAGAGAGAGAGAGAGAGAGAGAGAAACAGCGTGACACTGGGAGTGGAAGAAGAGAAAAGCAGGCATGTAAAAATTGAGGGAGGGAAATAGAATAAATAACTGACAAAAGAAGGAAATGAATCCATGATAATTTAAGAGAACTTTAACACAAATTTTATCAGCTTGATTAACAAAAATACCAAAGCTGACATCACTGGATATAAATGCAAACTAAATATAATTATTATAATAACTGCACATAAAAATATTGTGAATATTATAATTGTGAATGCTACCTGCTGAGCAGCAGGAGTTTTAGTTTGAAGGCTCTGACATGATCAAAGAGCTGGGTGTCTTTTCCATGAAGCAGAACGTTCAAAACACTGAGCAGCTCTGTGACGTCCACAAAGAAAACCAGGTCAGAAAGCCATTTCTTATCCGTGGGCACTTGAATATTACCATTCTTGCTTTCCTGAAATGCTCTGATCTCATCACGCAGATCAAAAAAATCTCCCGAGAACTTTTCCTCAGCTCAGCCATCTAACCTCCTAGTGGTACAACACATCACCATATTGCGCATCCATCTCATCCAACAGTACCTTGAACTGCCGGTGAGACAGCGCCTTGGAGCATAGATCATTGACAGTTTTGTCGACGTCACGCATCACATCCACAAGCCTGATGGATTTGGCACATAGCTGTTCCTGATGTAAAATACAGTGGTACTTTACCACTTCCCCCCCCAGATTCACTGACTTTCTGAGACACCAACCAGATTTCCTCCCTATACTGCCAGGGCTCCATCAGTCTGCCAGCCATATTCTCCCACTTTAATTCATTCTTCTTCAACACTCTCTCAACAGCATAAAAAAAGATCCTCTCCTTTAGTAGTACCAGAAAGAGTCTCAATGCCAGCCAGCTCCTGTGTAAATTTTCATTTACTCCATGTAGAAATGCCAACAGCCGTGTGGAATCAGATATATCGGTGCTCTCGTCACAAGCTATTGAGAAGGCAGAAAAGGCAGCTGCTTTTGCCTTGATTTTCTCACCGATGTCTTGTGCCATGCCCTCTATTCATCGGGTAATGGTATTCCTTGACAAGCTGATTTGCGAGAACATTCATATCTGAGAAGGTCACACTGCTTCTGCAGCCACTGCAAGGCATTCTGTGACGAACTCTCCAGTAGTGAAGGCTCTTCCACTTTTAGCAGTTAGTGCAGAAATCTGATAGTTGGCCCATGTGGTACTTTCTTGAGCTGATGAAGGACGTAGCAGTGTGCTCTGCTCAGATCGAAGTTTAGCAAGCAGCTTGTTAACCTTCTGTTTTCGTGCCTCGCCGCTGTACTTTGAGAAAGCTAAAGAATGTTTTGTTTCATAATGACGACAGATATTGTACTCTTTCAAAACAGCAACTGACTGTTTGCAAACTAGACATACTGCCTTTGAATTGACTTCAGTAAATAAAAAATCATCTTACCAAACTTTTAAAAAATTTCCTCTTGTCTGTGTGCCTCTGCCTGGATCTCTCCATTATTACCTGTTCATTGAGTGTCACAAAGCGTCACTGCATGTACATTAAATGAAAAAAAGTCAAATTCACTTATATTCTCTACATTTAATGTAGCTCAAAAATAAAACAAAAAAATGTTATGTTAAATGTAAAATTATGTTAAAGTTTGATCAAACCAGCAGCACTGCTCAGCCAGAGGATCGGAAGCAGCAGAAGTCTCCAAACACACCTCAACCAAACACACCTCAACCAAACACACTCCAGCAGCATCAACAAAATGACAGCCTTTACTAAATACTCCAAAGAATGATCTGAAAAGCTTCCTTGTGAAACAGCAACTTCTTTCCACTTTACCAAATCATTGCATTCTGTTTTTATTTACATTTTACACAGTGTCCCAACTTTTTTGGAATTGGGGTTGTGTATATATTTGACAGAATGCAATGATTTGCAAATCTCATAAACCCATATGTTATTCACAATAGAACATAGAAAACATATCAAATGTTTAAACTGAGGAAATGTAACATTTTAAGGAAAAAATAATTTTGAATTTGACGACCGCAACACGTCTCAAAAAAGTTGGGACGGGGCAACAAAAGGCTGGAAAAGTGTTACTAAAAAGAAACCGCTGGAGGTTAATTGGCAACAGGTCAGTGACATAATTGGGTATAAAAAGAGTATCTTAGAGAGGCAGAGTCTCTCAGAAGTAAAGATGGGCAGAGGTTCACCAATCTGCAAAAAACTGCATCTACAAACTGTGGAACAATTTCAACATAAAACTGTGAAGATTTTGAATATCACAGGGCACAATCCTGTGTGAAACTGCCTAAAATGAACTATAAAGAAGAAAAGCGCTGTAATGAGACAGGAGGCCATCAGCAGACAAACAAGAAATAACAATTGAAGACACAAGATTCATGAAAATTGCAGAGCAATCAGTGAAGCTGCAAGTTGGATATTATAGTCTTCACTACCCTTCAGGAAGGATGACCCAATTATGCCTAACAATAGGCAGGTTGCATAGCAGTGTCTCCTGAACCTGAGAAGATGGTTCAAAAGAGGTGAAAGATTCAGATCTGAACACACAGAATACTTTACAGAAGTAATAAATAGTGAACATGCCAAGACGGTTCCACAACATGAACTTAAAAGTGCAGATGGCAAGGTTTCTTACATGCCACACCATGGTGTATACCATCCCAAGAAAGGAACCATTAGGGTGGTTTTTGATTGTGGTGCACCATTCAGAGGCATTGAATTCGGAACCACTGTAGGGTCCTGATTTGACAAGCACACTTTTTGGGGTCATCTCCGGAATCCATCAAGAGCCTGTAGCAGTAATGGCAGACATAAAAACCATGTTTAATCAAGTCAAGGTGCCAAGATATAACATGTGATTTCTATGGTAGCCTGGAGGAGATGTCAGTGTTCCTCCTGTAGAACACTGAATGCTGGTACATATTTTTGGTGTAAACTTTGCACTGAGACAAACAGCCAGAGACAACAGGAACCGTTTCAGGCCAGAAGTGACAATTGTGAAAAAGGGAGCCCTCACCCGAATACTGATCATGGCCATGCGTTTCTCTACTCACTTCCTGTTTACCACCATATTTAACATGCCATGTGCCGACGTGTCCTTTGGCAAGACACTGAACCCCAAATTTCTCCTGATGGCAGGCAAGTGCTCTGCTGCCATTGGTGTGTGTGAGTGTGTGTGTATGAGTGAGTGTGTGAATGGGTGAATGAGACACAGTGTAAAGCACTTTGTGAACCACGAAGGTTAAAAGGCGCTATATAAGTGCAGACCATTTACTTCGGGGTGAAGTGTTGTCAGTTTACCCTGCCTTACTGAGCGGTTTCCATTACCTTCTTTTGTTTGCTTCGTGTTATGACCACTGCCTGTTTCCTTGGATTTACTTATTTTGTGGATTATCTATTGTTTTGTTTGCCTGGTTGGACGGTCTGTTTGGTTTACTGGATTTTTCTGCCTGCACCTCGACTACGTCTCTCTGTCTGCCGATTTGAATTGTTTGCGTGTGCATTTTAATAAACTTCCTGCACATGGACCCTAACACCGTCTCCATGGCCAGTACTTCACATCATGCTGGGAGAAATCACATGCTCTCACAACTCAGTGTCATGTAATGCGGAGACAGATGGATACAACTGCAGTTTAAAGTCAGTTTATTAGGAACACCGGCAGACAAAACCAAAACGGAAGGCAAAAACGTAGTCATTGAACAGGCATGGGTCAGGCGGTCTACAAACAGGCATGAGCGGGGCTAGGCAAGAGACGAGAAACCAAGGACAGAAACAAGAATAACCGTGAGACAAAACGAGGAACAAAGGCTTGGTGAAGACGGAACACAAGGTTACTGAGCAATACTTCACAATGAACAAAGACACTCAAGGGGTTTAAACAACAAACATGATCAACGGTTAACACAAAACAGCTGAGACACATTAGGGAGGAAACAATGACATAACAGGGGTGGAGACAGGACAGAAATCAAAACAAACATGTGTCAAAGTAAACAATCAATGTCACTGAACCCGGAAGTGCACACTGCACACATCGGCGATCAGCATGAGGGGGAATCTAACACTCAGGAAAAGATTTTGGATTGTAAATGCTAACTCTGCTGCTCGCAAAGTCAGATCCAAATGTGTGGTGTGCAGACGTATCAGAGGAAAAACTGAGGAACAGAAGATAGCTGACCTACTCCAGGAAATACTCAGAGCAGACCTTCCTCCCTTACTCCCACTTTGGAACCTTTGAGACAAAAAGAGGAAGAGCACATGTCAAAATGTATGGAGTGTTATTTACCTGCATGTCAAGTAGAGCAGTGCACCTAAAGATGGCTCACTCTTGCATTAATGCACTGAGAAGATGCATATGCAGGAGAGGTCAAGGAGCACATATCCGTTCTGACTATGGAACTGACCTTGTTGGTGCAAAAAGAGAACTTCAAGAGTCACTTTCAGCCTGGAACTATGATAAGATTGAAAAGGTCATGGTTCAGAAAGGAGTTCAGTGGAGTTTTAATTCCCCAACAGCTCCACATCAGGGTGGAGTTTGGGAAAGGCTGATCTACAGTATATACAGTATCTCACAAAAGTGAGTACACCCCTCACATTTTTGTAAATATTTTATTATATCTTTTCATGGGACAACACTGAAGAAATGACACTTTGCTACAATGTAAAGTAGTGAGTGTACAGCTTGTATAACAGTGTAAATTTGCTGTCCCCTCAAAATAACTCAACACACAGCCATTAATGTCTAAACCGCTGGCAACAAAAGTGAGTACACCCCTAAGTGAAAATGTCCAAATTGGGCCCAAAGTGTCAATATTTTGTGTGGCCACCATTATTTTCCAGCACTGCCTTAACCCTGTTGGGCATGGAGTTCACCAGAGCTTCACAGGTTGCCACTGGAGTCCTCTTCCACTCCTCCATGACAACATCACAGAGCTGGTGGATGTTAGAGACCTTGCGCTCCTCCACCTTCCATTTGAGGATGCCCCACAGGTGCTCAATAGGGTTTAGGTCTGGAGACATGCTTGGCCAGTCCATCATCTTTACCCTCAGCTTCTTTAGCAACTCAGTGGTCATCTTGGAGGTGTGTTTGGGGTCGTTATCATGTTCGAATACTGCCCTGAGGCCCAGTTTCCGAAGGGAGGGGATCATGCTCTGCTTCAGTATGTCACAGTACATGTTGGCATTCATGGTTCCCTCAATGAACTGTAGCTCCCCAGTGCCGGCAGCACTCATGCAGCCCCAGACCATGACACTCCCACCACCATGCTTGATTGTAGACAAGACACACTTGTCTTTGTACTCCTAACCTGGTTGCTGCCACACACGCTTGACACCATCTGAACCAAATAAGTTTATCTTGGTCTCATCAGACCACAGGACATGGTTCCAGTAACCCATGTCCTTAGTCTGCTTGTCTTCAGCAAACTGTTTGCAGGCTTTCTTGTGCATCATCTTTAGAAGAGGCTTCCTTCTGGGACGACAGCCATGCAGACCAATTTGATGCAGTGTGCGGCGTATGGTCTGAGCACTGACAGGCTGACCCCCCCGCCCCTTCAACCTCTGCAGCAATGCTGGCAGCACTCATACGTCTATTCTGCAAAGCCAACCTCTGGATATGATGCTGAGCACGTGCACTCAACTTCTTTGGACGACCATGGCGAGGCCTGTTCTGAGTGGAACCTGTCTTTTTAAACCGCTGTATGGTCTTGGCCACCGTGCTGCAGCTCAGTTTCAGGGTGTTGGCAATCTTCTTATAGCCTAGGCCATCTTTATGTAGAGCAACAATTCTTTTTTTCAGATCCTCAGAGAGTTCTTTGCCATGAGGTGCCATGTTGAACTTCCAGTGACCAGTATGAGAGAGTGTGAGAGCGATAACACCAAACTTGACACACCTTTGACGCCCACGTAGATAATATTACTAGGATAGCCTTCTTTCACCTCAGAAATATTGCTAAGATAAGAAATATATTGTCACTACATGATGCAGAAAAATTAGTCCATGCTTTCGTCACCTCTAGGTTGGATTATTGTAATGCCTTACTGTCTGGATGTTCCAGTAGGAGCATAAACAAACTCCAGTTAGTCCAGAATGCAGCTGCAAGAGTCCTTACTAGAACCAGAAGATATGACCACATCACCCCTATCTTATCCACACTGCATTGGCTCCCAGTGAAATTTCACACTGATTATAAAATACTACTATTGACTTATAAAGCGCTAAATGGCTTCGCACCACAGTACCTAAGTGAACTTTTGGAATCTTATGATCTGCCACGCCTACTTTGATCAAAAGGTGCAGGCTATTTGTTGGTACCTCGAATAGTGAAGGCTACAGCAGGGGGAAGAGCTTTCTCTTACAAAGCCCCACAGTTATGGAACAGCCTTCCAATTAGTGTTCGGGACTCACACACAGTCTCAGTGTTTAAGTCCAGGCTGAAAACATATTTGTTTAATCAATTTTTTCCTTAGGTAAAGGAGCAGATCTAGAAGTCTCACAGGCATAGTGTGTTGTGGTGAACTGGGATGTCTGGATGCTGTCACCGCCCCACCTTCAGGCATCCACCAAGGTTTGTTGATAGTGGAGTGGCTGGCCGCCTTGTCCCAGGGAGCCCTCATGTCTGTGTTACCCTCTGGCTCTCCCTTTTAGTTATCCTGTCATAAGCTAGTCTTGCCAGAGTACCTGCTTTCACTTACGCAAAGTACATTGTCATTAACCATTACGGTACAATAATCATACCTAATGATCTCTCTCTCTCTCTCTCTCTCTCTCTCTCTCTCTCTCTCTCTCTCTCTCTCTCTCTCTCTCTCTCCCTCTCTCTCTCTCTCTCTCTCTCTCTCTCTCTCTCTCTCTCTCTCTCTCTCTCTCTCTCTCTCTCTCTCTCTCTCTCTCTCTCTCTCTCTCTCTCTCTCTCTCTCTCTCTCTCTCTCTCTCTCTCTCTCTCTCTCTCTCTCTCTCTCTCTCTCTCTCTCTCTCTCTCTCTCTCTCTCTCTCTCTCTCTCTCTCTCTCTCTCTTCTGTTGAGCTTCACATGATACTCCTGAGATGCCAGTGATCCCGACCCCTTCTGCTCTCTGGACCTGCCCGATCCATCCTGATGCCCTACTTCTGGTTGGAGATCTCATCAGTTGAAGTCACATGCTGCTGCTGAGGATGGCCCCACACGGTGCAGCCTAAAGATCATTGAGTTTACAGTGGTGAAGTTCAACAAAACAGACTTCATATAAAAACTGTAATGAATTTTTCATGGTCTCACAACTGCTATCTGACCGTGTGGTACTGGTACATTTATAGAAGAGATTTATTTATTTATAATCGCACTATCCGGTGTCACCCAGATGAGGATGGGTTCCCTTTTGAGTCTGGTTCCTCTCAAGGTTTCTTCCTCATATCGTCTCAGGGAGTTTTTCCTTGCCACCGTCGCCTCTGGCTGCTCATTGAGGATAAATTCATGAATTTAAAATCTATGTCCTGAATTTATATACTTCTGTAAAGCTGCTTTGGGACAATGTCCATTGTTAAAAGCGCTATACAAATAAACTGAACTTGAACTTGAACTTGAACATACTCTTTATTTTTTTATTTGGCAGGTTTAACCAGTCTATGTTTTTGTATTTAAAGGTGACGTCACCATACACAAGTTTATAAACAGGAATCTTCTGTCTCGCGCTTCCTCTTTTCTTACACCATGTATTTACGTCTCCTATCCAGTCTGCGTTTCTGTTCATGGCTTGTGTCACTTTGCTGTCTTTCATTTATTTCCTAATTCAGTTGCACTCAGTCCTCCTTGTTCTTTTGATTTAAAACAATCATTTTATTTTTGGACTCCATTGAAAGTATCAGTCGATGAAATAAAATGTGCGCGCGCTTTATTTGTGGAAATAACAGAGAGGTGACAGAGAGAGAAGTTTAAATCAAGATCATGTTCATCTCCTCCACACTTAAACCCAGCCAGATCGCTAATTTAGCCAGTTAGCTCCCATTCTTGCTAAGCTAACAGGAAAATGTATATATAAAGTATAAATGTAATAAAATCAATCCTAACAAAAGAAGCAGTGGAGTCTCTTTATATGTAAACATTTACAGTTCCATAAATACATTTCTCTTCCTAAATCCAAACCTTCAGCAGTCCTAATGAAAAAACCTGTACCGTCTCTGTGACGTCACCATCGTCGCCATGACTACCGCAAAATTGTCCAATTGTAAAAGTGTATTGTGGTCCTGAACACACAGCACAGCTACAGTAACGGTCTAACACTGCACTTCTACTGAGTCACAAATAAAACACTCAGCAATCTCACTTCATTCACATTCTCTTTTAGTTTAGTTTTACTCTTTATTTATTTGTGTTTCCAGCACCCAAGCTCACTTTATTTCAACTTATGTGTATTACATTTCAGAAATTCTGTAATAATGTCTTTAGTAAATATTAAACTTTACCTGATAACGATAATAATTTACCTCCTAACTACAGAAACAGTAAATAAACTTATCAGTGTTAATAAACAGAAATGAGGCTCGATGTCCCACAGTAAACACTATGGAGTCTCATCAGGATAAATACATTAAAAACACCTTTCATTTCTGCTTATTTGCTTATATATTCTATATTTGATGTTAGAAATTGCTAATATATTGCATTTAAATAAATAAATCAGTTACTTCCTAAATAGAATTATTTTAAAAAAATGTAATGTAATTTTGCAGTAATGTTTAATAAACAAGAAATTAAAAAAGTGTTTTTAATTAAAAAAAAAATCTCCCAAATCAGTTTTAAATGATGTGTTGGGAGTGAAAGGATTTTATTATTTTATTAGAATAGTCGGACACTTCGTCACCATCTTTTCTACGAGTGTATTTTTGTTCAGACATTTTGAGGGTGTGTGAGACTGAATATAAAAAACAGGATTGAACAATATTGTGTTGAAAGGTTTTTACAGTGCAGTCCTCAAACACCTGAACTGTTGTGTTTCACTCACAGTCACTGTTTATTTTCTACTACACACAGTGTAAATGACATTTATACAACATTTATACACAACTGTATTAAAGGACAGGAATACATGCAGTGCATGGACTTAAAGCCTTTCACTTACTGTTTAAAAAATCTTAAAGAGTATATATATATATATATATATATATATATATATATATATATATATATATATATATATATATATATATATATATATATATATATATATATATATATATAACCATGTTGATCAGAAACACAGTCTGAATAAAGAGATAAAAATGTGGAGGTAATAATAATGTGTAAACAGCTCCAACACATGGATGTGTATTTGTGTAATCAGTGTGATGATGTGATGATATCTCTGTGTTGTGTGTAGACGCTGAAAGATTTGACTTTGGATTGTAAAAGATGTTATTAAAGCCTGAAGTAACTTGTAGCTGAGTGGATAAAAGGATGTGATCAGTCACGGTTATTGTTATGGAACTTCTACATCTGAATATGAATGATTCAGCTCCCAAACTGCTGGAAATGTGGGACGGGTTCTAACACTTCACCTAAACTGCTTTATCCTGGAGAAGAGGTTTGACGTGAGACTCCTGTCATACACCAGTCCTGCTGAGTTTATTATTCTTAATGCTGTAAGACAGAGAAGAACATCAGTGTAAACACACACACACACACACACACACACACACACACACACACACACACACACACACACACACACACACACACAGTATTCAGTATGATACAGTAGAGTAGAGTAAAGAGACAGTAAGTCAGTAACTCACTGTAGTGTCTCCAGTTTACAGTGTGGATCCTTCAGTAGATCAGAGAGCAGCTTCACTCCTGATTCTCCTGGATTATTAAAGTTCAGATCCAGTTCTCTCAGGTGTGATGAGGAGTTTGACCTCAGAGCTGAAGCCAGAGCAGCACAACCTTCATCTGTAATCACTCATCCTGCAAGAAAGAAAACCTTCTCACACTTAACACACTCAGTTTTATCTCTGAAAACATCAACTACACAAAATCTTTATATACAGAACATTTACTCTCCATCTCACACACACAACAATGACAATATATATCACTACAATTACAATCACCACAGTGTGTGTGTGTGTGTGTGTGTGTGTGTGTGTGTGTGTGTGTGTGTGTGTGTGTGTGTACCTCAGTATCTCCAGTGTACAGTGTGGATTCTCCAGTCCAGCAGAGATCAGCTTCACTCCTGAATCCTGCAGGTTATTGTTCCTCAGGTCCAGTTCTCTCAGTCTGGAGGAGTTTGAGCTGAGAACTGAGGACAGAACTCTACAGCTTTCCTCTGTCAGATCACACTCACACAGCCTGGAAGAGAAATGATGAAATATCAGAAGACTGATCTCAAACACACAAACACAGCCATAATCCAGCTAAAGTTGATGATGTAACAGAAATGTGAGTGTGTTTCTCTCACACACAGAAATCAGAGGACAGGACGCCACATCAGCACATTTACAGGAGCAGTGACTCTTTCTGCATTTTATTACAGAAAATAAAGAATTATACAACTCTACACTACCAGTTAATAACATGCAGGGCGGCTCGTATCAGTGCACTAGCAGGGCTAATAATAATAATAATAAAATAAATAAATATTTGCAGTTAATAAATGTTTTAAAGAGGATTGTTTTGGATTTTTTTGTGATGAAAAATCACAGGGGAATACAGGGCAGTGTACAAGAATGACAGAAATGTGACCACAGTGAGACAGGAAACATCAACTACATGTAGAAACAAACACACACACACTCTGATTCTCCTGTTTGGAAAATAAAGAAAGAGAAAGAGAAAGAGAGAGAGAGAGAGAGAGAGAGAGAGAGAGAGAGAGAGAGAGAGAGAGAGAGAGAGAGAGAGAGATTTCAATACCTCTTTATTTATTCAAATTATGTAAAACACAAAAACTCTGCGCTCAAACCAGAGATAGAATTACAATAAGAGAAATAAAGATTTAAATGAGCACAGTCCAAAAAAAAGAACATTCTCTACAACCGAACATAAAACGTTTTTAAAACACCATATACTTGTGAACTCCTCTACATTATTTGTAGTTCTATAAAAATCAAAATCAACTTTTAGTCTGGCTTTCATCATTCTAACAAAAACAGTGTTTGCATCAAAATCTAAGGAGTTTTCTATTTTATTTCTTCTGCTGAGGTAAATAGCCATTTTTGCTTGACCTAATACAAAATTAAATAGCTGACATTTCACTCTGCATTTCTGACTGTATCTAAAACCAAGAATAAACACCTGCTTGGAAAATTTTTCTCCAAACATCATAAACATTTGTTGTAACAGCTGAAAAAAAGAACGTAGTCTGTCACAATCCAAAAAGCAGTGATACACTGTTTCTCTCTGCAAACAAAAAGGACAATTATCACTTACATTGGGATTAATAACAGAAATGAAAGCATTAACAGCCACAATACCATGTAGGATTCTCCACTGCAAATCTCCAACCCTTTTTGTCAACGGTGGTTTGTATAAAGCTCTCCACTCAGGTCTGACCTCAGTATCAAGCCCTAGATGAGCTCTCCAAGGAGTGTCAGCCTTACCATTTAATTTACCTTTGTTTAGAATTTTAACAAACAGTTAAAATGATTAAAATATATAAAAAAATATACATGTATATAAATATACATGATTTTTCCTCTCATGACATCCAACCTGTTTGTGAGAGTCTCTCTGGACTCTAACAGTTGACCAGTGCATTCTCTAAAATCAGGAAAGATAGTCAATTTAGGAAAAGAATCATCAATACTTGGTCGACGGCGTCCGTTACAGTAATCATTTAACAAAGAGAGTTCAGTCTTTGTGAGTTCACTCTTCCAAGTGTTGAGCAGTCGACTTATGACCCTGGTAGATTTAACTCCTACCTGAGAGGCTAGACTTGCAGTGTCGGTCAATTTAGGTCCACATCGATCCACCACCTGTCCCAGTGTGACGATCCCAGCCGAACAGAATGACTGCATCACAGAGGGTCCTGCTATATGCTCTACATTGAAGCGGGTCCCATGCACTACTGGCTCTTTCAACAGCCCTGATAGGGACTCACAGCTTGTTGCTCTTTGTTTATGGAACATCCCCCACACATTGAACAGTCCTTGGTAGAACTTTGGGAGATTGTACAGTTTATGAGCACTCAAGTCCATCAGACACAAAGGCTCAGCAAGACCCAAATTTCGTCCTCGGGTCAGTATGGTTCGGGCTAAGGGTCTCCAGACAAGGTCTATGGGCCCAACCAGGAGCCTCTGAATGAACTGGAGTCAGAAAGTAGCACCCCTGCTGGTGAGATGAATGAGACCCTGCCCTCCTTCCTCTTTTGGTAAGAACAGTACGCTCTGTGGGATCCAATGCAGACGGTCCCAGAAAAAGTCCACCAACACCGCCTGTATCCTGCCTAGCAGTTGTGCAGGTGGGTCTACACATGATAAGCGGTGCCACAGCATAGATGACACCAAGTTGTTGATCACTAGTGTACGACCCCTAAAAGACATGTGTGGTAAGATCCATTTCCATTTCTTAAGACGTCCTTCAACTTTTTCTAAAACATTGTCCCAGTTTTTACACACAAAAGTATCATTACCAAGATACACACCAAGATATTTGAAGCCACCCTTGTTCCAAATTAACCCGGCAGGTAAAACGAGTTTCTTACTTAACTCATCACTGATTGTTACTGCTTCACTTTTTCCCCAGTTAGTCTTAGCAGAGGACAATAACCCAAAGTCATTAATATTTTCTACAAGGGTGTCAATATCTTCCTGTATCTTGACAATGACAACAACATCGTCGGCATAAGCAGATAGTTTAAAAACTGTCTCACATCCAGGAAGGCGTACACCCGAAAGAGACTGTCTTAATTTATGTAGGAGAGGCTCTATGGCCAGGGAGTACAACATGCCAGATAATGAGCAGCCTTGTCTGACTCCCCTCTGAACCTTAAAGGGAGCACTTAAACCACCGCTGATCTTTAAAATACTCTCAATGTCGCTGTACAGGACTCGGATCATTTTTATAAAACCAGAGCTGAACCCAAAAGCTTCTAGTGTTTGCCACAAATACTGATGCTCGACTCTGTCAAAAGCCTTTTCTTGATCTATAGAAATCAGACAAATTTCACAGCCTAATGAGTTGGAGAGGTCCAAAACATCACGAATTAAGATAATGTTGTCAGATATCAACCTACTGGGTATACAGTAAGTCTGGTCGACATGAATGGTATGCTCCATCACTTTTCTCAGCCTCATGGCCAACACCTTTGACAAAAGTTTGTAATCAGTGCAGAGCAGAGCCACTGGCCGCCAGTTTTTGATCTCTTGTAAATCTCCCTTTTTAGGGAGAAGAGTGAGGATTGCTCTCCTGCAGCTCAATGGTAAGAGTCCTTTGCTCAAACTGTTTCTGAGAACAAGCAGCAGATCTTTCCCAATCTCAGGCCAGAAAGCTTTATAAAAGTCCACTGGAAGACCATCAATGCCTGGAGCTTTGCCACTCTCTAGGCTCTGTAATGCAGATTGTAGCTCATCAGCAGAGATTTGTGTTTCCATCTCTGCATTAGCCTCTTCGGATACCTTGGGTAAGTCCTCATAGAAGGCCTGTGCCACTTCTGATCTCTCTTGGAACTCCTTCTTGAAGAGCTTCTCGTAGAAAGCGACTGCACATTTGCGGATCTCCTCAGACTCCTGCAGGGGTTGCCCGGTGCTGGACCGCAGAGAGTGCATAAGTCTCCTTTGTCCATTCCTGCGTTCAAGGCCGAAAAAAAAGTGAGAGGGTGCATCCATTTTTGCGATATTTTGATAACGAGAGCGGACCAGAGCTCCTTGAGCAGAAAAACCCAGCAGGTTAGATAGAGCTGTCTTTTTTTTTTTTTGAGAACTTTAAAATGTTCTCTGTCTCTTGTGGAGTCTGCTAAATCTTGCAGCTTCATTATTTCACTCTCCAAAGCTTTCATAGATCTAGTCATGTCTCTTGTGACATTGAGAGTATACTGTAGGCACAGCTGTTTGATCTTGCTCTTCCCTATATCCCACCACTGTTGTAAAGAAGTATATTTAGATTTTGTCTTTGTATAACCATCCCAGAAATATCTGAAAGCTTCTTTAAAAACATTATCAGAAAGCAGGGTTGTATTAAAATGCCAGTAGGCACTATTGCATTTCACATTTTTAACAAAGATAGAAACTTGTACAAGGGAGTGATCTGAAACACCAACTGGGTGTATTAAGCAACTTTTAAGTACGTTACTCTGATGTTTGAAGCAGTAGAATCTGTCAAGCCTAGCCAAAGATAAAGAATTGTCTTTTACATGAGTCCAGGTATATTGACGTTGAGTAGAGTGAAAAAGCCTCCAAACATCACATAGATCATTCGCCTCAATTAGTTTCACAAGACATTTCTTGCTGGCTCCATGAGGTTCTGGGTGATTTCTATCTAAAGTTGCATTAGCAGTGCAATTAAAATGACCACCCAGAAACATGTATCCATCATCACTGCAGTTACTGATTACAGTGTTTAGAGTGTTTAAAAAGACCACCCTTTCTGTGCCTACAGTTGGAGCGTATACATTAATGAAAGTCAGTTTCACATTTTCAAATATAGCTTGTATTTATAATAAGCGACCCTCAATAATTTCCTCAGGAACACAAGAAATGGGTAAAAAATCTCTAGAAAACAAAATACTAACTCCACCACTGTTACTGCTCTTATGACTGAGATAAATTTCCCCATCCCACTCCTTCTTCCATGCAGTTTCATTATCAGCTGTGCTGTGTGTTTCTTGTAAAAATATAACATTTAATTTCTTAGCTTTAAACAAACTGAAAAGGGAAGCTCTCTTCCCATCCTCTCTGGCACCGTTAATGTTTAATGAACCCAGCTTTATGTCACACATATTAAATGTAAAGCTGCAATTAAACAAAACAGAGATGTTAACACCAAAAAAGAATAAGAAAAGGGGGAGACACTTAACCATCATTTGCTATTTGCTCTCTAACTTTTGGCACCAATTTTCTAAGACGAGAGATTGATTTTTCAGTAAAGGTCGGTTGGCCGGTATGTTCTGTGTTTTTCATAAACATTCTAACTGAGTCAATGAACAGCTTTAAATCTGGAAAGTAATCATCAACTCTAACTGATCTGGTGCCTTTTGTCCTTTGTAAAAAAAGATTGGATTTTGGTGAAAGGGTAAACACTCTCCACATCCATCTGTGTGTCTCCACCTTCATCACTTTCACTCTCCTGTGTGTTTATCAAACTGTCCTCTGACTGAGATGGACAGATCGTTGGATTTGTTCTTGACACTTTTGTAACTTGTTCAGTATTTGATTTGTTTTGTGGTTTTTTCCTCTTGGTTGACGATGTGGACAGATCAGCGTCCATTAAAACCTCTTCCTCGTTAACCAACACTGACTCCGCTACTCTTGTCGCAGTGTAACCAACATTTAAGTCCGTTTTTAAGTCATCTTGTGCTTTTTGTTCACTCGCTAAGTTTTTTTTTTACCTCATTCTCCTGATTGCTATCATCTCGGTTTTCATCCTGTGAAACCTGCAGGCTTCCCTGTGGTTCGTCCGGTAAAGCGGCTCCGCCTTCAGCTCCACCGGGCGCCGGTTCCGCTGCGTTAGCAGCCGGCCGGTTCTCACCTACTCTCTCCGGGCACGAGCGAATCACATGCCCTACAGTTCCGCACCCAAAACACTTCATGGTTTCCGATGTTGCGTGCACAGTATAATCAAAATCATCAACTTTAAATTTCAACACTAAGTTCAATTCTTCGTCACTCTTTTTCAGAATCATTTGAACTTGTCTCCTAAAAGACATACCGTGTTTAAGGTGAGGAGACTTACAGCTGATGGGAATCATCTTTATCGGGGACACTAATTTTCCGTGTCTCGCCAGTTCTTTTTCCAGGAGCTCATTTTTTAGAAACGGGGGTATATTCGAAATAATGACCTTTTTAACAGGGCTTACTAAGGACAACACTGATGTGTAGGTACCTTGGATCACTACTCCATTCACAAGTAGCTGATTTACTTTGTCCAGACTGTCTAGAAACATCACGACGGCACTATTCATTCTAGAAGCCGATTTAATACTCTCATATCCAACAACCTCACCTACCGCTAGACTACAATCCTCAACCGAACACCCGCCAGGTGCAGACAGTTTAATTGCGTGTCGGCGTGTTAGTTTGTTCATGTTAAACTGTTCCCCAGCAGCCATGCTGACCAGCCACGCCCGCAGTCCCGCCTTCACACAACAAACAAACAAATCCCACCAAACACTGTTTCTGTAAACACCTCCACACACAGTAACACAGAAACAAGAACTTTAGAAAAAAGAATCAGAAAACTCGCAAGCTTCACCACACTCACAGCAGCACTCACCACACCCACTCCCAGCATGCACTCACCACACCCACTCCCAGCATGCACTCACCACACCCACTCCCAGCATGCACTGAGAGAGAGAGAGAGAGAGAGAGAGAGAGAGAGAGAGAGAGAGAGACAGACCAGCAGAGAGGGAGAGAGAGAGAGAGAGAGAGGTTTAACAATACTTTTATTCATTATTTGCCAAGTATATAGATATAGAAGTCCTAGTATATAGATAAAAAAGATAAACAAATTAAAAATAAAAAAATAAATTAAAACAATGAATAAATAGGCAATGGATAAAAAAAAACGCTAAGAGATTAAAGAGAATCAGAAGTTAAAAACAAGTTGGTTCTCATGAACTGAGCATAAAACCTCATTCACACACCATGTTTCATAAAAACCCATTGCATTGCTGGTCAGCTTGTAGTAAGCAAATTCAATCTTCAGCCTAGCTGCTACTAGCCGCTTGCAGAGAACCTCTAGATCTACAGTAGCTCGTTGTAACCCTTTGTTTTTCCTAGTTATCCACACTGCTAGTTTAGCTGTGCCCATCAGATAGTTCAATAAAACCAGTTTTCTCCTTTTCGAGAAGCTGTATTTTACTCCTCCTATAAAAACCTTCTCTGAGAACGCTTCATCTGATTTTTGAAACCAGCTCTTGAGTAGCTTAAAAAGACCTTTTAATCTCGGGCATCTTAAAAACAGGTGTTCTAGGTCTTCCTTTACCCCACAGAACCTACACTCCCCCTTCACCGCTGGAGTGAGGTGTGCCACATGTCCGTCTGTAGCTTTCGCCCCGTGAATAATCCTCCACTGCAGGTCAGCAGTACGCTTCTCTACAGGGGGTTTATACAGGGTCCTCCACCTGTCTCGCACAAGAAAGTCTGGGTTCAACATCCCTGGCCACCTTGAGACTTTTTGTCTCCTCAAGGAGTCTTTGTGCAGCACTTTTACCGTTATTTGGTACATGGCTTTCTTAGACATGTCCTTGAAAAGGTTAGACTGTGGAGTCTTGAAAGACAAGATGGAGTCCGTGGCTTCATCCTCTTCCTCCGCTCTAACCGCAGGGAGAAATCGAAGTCCTGGAAACTCCATGTCGTTCCTCCTGTCATGAGTAGTCCCATGTCTCTGTCCGATGTACATTTTGTAGCTGCTTGGTAGTGCATTGTACAGTTCTTCCTGCAGTTTCGCTGTTAGACGCGAAGATCTCAGCCCCGTCACTGCTTTCAGCTCTTCCGTTGGTATCCAGCCTCCTTCGTCTAGTAGGTGGCCCAGCTTTGTGATGTTGTTGTCCAGTAGGCACCTGCGTATGCTCACCGAGGACAGCAGTCTCGATTTTATGAAAGGGTTGAAGAAGAGTGGTTCTTCTAGAGTCCATTGCTCTAGATTGTCCATGACTCTTTCTGTTCTTGTTACTGTTTTCCATGTGTGCACCATGGATCTGTAGTAAGGGGTCAGCTCGGACAAGCTCAACTCTTCCAGCTTCATTAAGAACAGATGTTTGTCGAGCTTGAGGCCACCTACTCTCCTCAGGAGGGCACTTGCAGTTTTCTCCCACACCACATCTTTGTGGTATAGGAGTCTCTGAGCAGCTTGTATCCGGAAGGCACGGATTCTGCTCCTCACGTCTACCAGCCCTTGCCCACCTTCCTGTACCGGCAGGTAGAGTACTGCAGCACGCAGCCAGTGTTGTCCACTCCAAAAGAAGTCCACTATTCTTCTTTGTATGTTAGAGACCAGCTCTTCAGGCGGTTCCATAACAATGGTCCTGTGCCACAGAGTTGAGGCAGCCAGGTTATTTACTACCAGAACTCTTCCTCTGTAAGACAAATGTGGTAATAGCCATTTCCACTTGGACAATCGGGCAGACACCTTTTCCAGCAGCCCCTCCCAATTTTTTTTCTGGAAATGTTCATTTCCTAAAAATACCCCCAGTATTTTTAGTCCATCTCTTCTCCACTGTAGCCCTCCTGGAAGTTGTGGAACTGCTCTGTGCTCCCAGTTGCCCAACATAAAACCTTCACTTTTTGACCAGTTTACCCGTGCAGAAGAGGCTTTTTCATATGCCCCAATGATCTTTTTTAAAAGTGTGATGTCATCTTTCTCAGTGATAAAAACAGTAATGTCATCTGCATAAGCTGCTAAGACCACCTTAAAATGACCATTAACTTTTGGTATTAACGTCCCTTTCAGTGTTGCTCTGAGCCTACATAGTAGGGGTTCGATGACTAGACTGTATAACTGTCCGGAGAGTGGACAGCCCTGCCTAATACCTCTAGTCACCGGTACTGGGGCACTTAAACCTCCCCCTGCTTTAACCATCACACATACCTCAGAGTACAGAAGTTCTACATAGGATATAAAACCTTCTCCAAAGCCAAAGTGCTTCAACACATTAAAAAGGTACCCATGGTCTACACGATCAAAAGCTTTTTCCTGGTCTAGTGACAGGATTCCCAGTTTATTCTTATTTAGCTGATTAAAATCAATTATGTCCCTTAATAAAAAAAGGTTATCTATTATAGACCTTTCTGGGATGCAATAAGTTTGATCATTTTTTATGACTGAATCTAGAACAAGTTTCAGTCTATTGGCTAGGCACTTGGAGAAGATTTTATAATCAGAACACAAAAGAGAGACTGGCCTCCAGTTCTTTAAAAGTCCCAAGTCTCCTTTTTTTGGGAGCAGTGAGAGGACTGCTCTCCGACAACTTACAGGGAGTGATTTAGCCTGTGTGCATTCTGATAAAACCTCATGTAAGTCTTGTCCCATTAACCTCCAGAAATGTTGATAAAAGTCCACGGGTAATCCGTCTATTCCAGGGGATCGTCCCTTGGATAGCTGAGACATTGCCTCTGTAAGTTCCTGAAGAGTGATGGTCCGGTCTAATTCCTGTTTTTGTGTTTGCTGTATTTGTGGCAGCTCTTTGAGTAAGTCCTCAGCAGATTCAGCATCACAGCTCTCAGCACTGTATAACTGTCTGTAGAAGTTACTTGCTAGTCTCCTCATTTCTGCCGGGTCGGATGTGATGGATCCGTCCGGACGACAAAGATGGCACATCGTCTTCTGTTGAACACTTTTTTTTTCAAGATTAAAAAAGAAAGTACTGGGAGCGTCCATGTCTTTAATGGAGCAGTATCTTGCTCTTATCAGTGCCCCTTTAGCTTGTTCCTGTAACAGGGAGCTGAGTTCTTGTCTCTTTTTCTTTAGTCCATCTCCCTGTGTGGTGTTATTGTTGTCCATGATGCGTTTTTCAATGAGTTGAATGTCTCTTTGTAGAGACTGCACTGTTTCCTTCAGCATAGTGGTTGAGAAGGATGTATAATTCTGACACAGCATTTTAATGTTGACCTTCCCCACATCCCACCACTGGCTAAGGTTTTCAAAAGAACCCTTCTTCATTTTCCAGCTATCCCAGAAAGTTTTAAAAATCTCACAAAAAGAAACATCTTGTAATAGTTTAACATTAAAAACCCAATAATAGTTTGCTTTCAAAGTTTTCTTTATATTTATATTTAATAAGACCATGTGATGATCTGAAAACCCATTAGGTGCAATAGAAACATTCATCACTCTGTTATTCCAGGTCTTTTTTAAATAAAACCTGTCTAACCTTGCCCCACTGACCCTGTTATCATTTACTTTGAGCCATGTATACTGTCGTACCCCTTCATTTCTATTTCTCCAAGTATCAGTCATTTGAGATTCTTTGATAACTTTAGATAAAAAAATACCTGACTGGCTGTGAGGTTTCTTCCCCATTTCTGTCAAGAGTAAAATCAGTGGTACAGTTCCAGTCACCCCCCAATATAACACACACACTATCATCATATTTCTGAACCAAATTTTTAAGTTCTAAAAAGAAAACCATTCGCTCTGGGCCGCTGTTAGGAGCATAAACATTTATAAAAACAAAAACAGTACCTTTATGTTCTACTTTTGCTAGTAACAATCGTCCTTTAACTATTTCCTTTACCTCTAAAATGTTGTTTACGTGTTCAGAAAATAAAATTGCCACCCCGGCACTGTTTCTTGTCCCATGACTCATGGAAATATTCCCTTTCCACCACATTCCCCATTCTACTTCATTATCAGTATCAGTGTGTGTTTCTTGTAAAAAAATAACATTGAGTTTTTTAATACTTATAAACTTTACCATTGTTGTTAATTTATTCCTGTCTCTACCCCCATTAATGTTTAATGTTCCAATTTTAAACATCTCCATGGGAAAAAAAGGATAGAGACAGAAAGGAGACAGTAAAGTAACAAAGACACCAGATGTGATTTATCCATTTACCTATATATTTTTTTTCTTTTTTTCCCCTTTTCCTCTTTTGTTTTTCCTTAGTTTCGTGATCATCTTTTTCAGTCTAAACCTTTTCTTTTTACTCAGAGCTTCAAGGCTCACTTTCTTTTGTAACAGCGCTACTGATGCTATAAATTTCTCTGTATCTGGAAAAAAATCTTTCACCTCAACTACTTTGCCGAATGTTACATCCAGAAAATCATTAATGTCCTCGAGAGAATACGTGTCTTCTATTTCCTGTGACCCAACATCAGAAAACTCAGACATTGTGTCTTCGTCCCTCATTTCTTCATCAACCATGTCCTCACCTTTTGACCTGTCTTCTCTGGCACCAGTTATACCACCACTAACACCGACTTCAACTTCTTCACTCACAACACAGTTTTCCTCTGATTCCACCATTTCAGTGTTCAGGCTCACAGTGATCTCCTCCCTGTTATCACATGGTTTCTTTATATTCTCAGTAACCTGAGCTTCACTCTTAACTGTATCTGCAGTCTGCACACCTTCAGCTTCCTTTACTGCAGCACCTATAACCATGGACTCCTCACTGCTATGTCTAGCTTCCTCCTCAGTGATCTGTTCAACCTCACCACCCTGCCCCGCTGCCTCCTCAATCCCCTGCCCAGCTGCCCCCTTGTTACCCTGCCCCGCTGCCTCAATCCCCTGCCCAGCTGCCCCCTCGTTACTCTGCCCAGCTGCCCCCTCGTTACTCTGCCCAGCTGCCCCCTCGTTACTCTGCTCTGCTGCCCCCTTTTTACCCAGTCCGGCTGCCCCCAGGTTACCCTGCCCAGCTGCCCCCTCGTTACCCTGCCCCGCTGCCCCCTCGTTACCCTGCCCAGCTGCCCCCTCGTTACCCTGCCCAGCTGCCTCCACGTTACCCTGCCCAGCTGCCTCCACGTTACCCTGCCCAGCTGTCCCCTCAGAGGCCTGAGCCTTGTGTGGACACGCTACCCTCATATGTCCAACATCCCCACACTCAAAACACTTCATGTGTCCTGTGCTAGTGTACACCATGTACGATCTGCCCTCATACACCACTCTAAAAGACACGTCCAGTTCCTGTTGGTTTAAGAACATGAACACGTGTCTCCTGAAAGACAGGACGTGCTTTAATCCTCCGTCCTTACAGCCTAGGGGATCTGTTTTAATCGCGCTTGCTACCTTTCCGTAGCGCATTAGCCCTCGCGCTATCTCCTCGTCAGGAATGAACGGAGGCACGTTAGCTACAGTTACCCGGACAGTCGGGGCAATCAGCGGTGAAACTAAAACAAAATCACCACTTACCACAATGCCGGTGTTGGTCAGGTGTCTCACCTGAGCCTCCTCCTTCACGAAGACCACCACCGCTTTGTTCATGCGGGAAGCAGACGATATGTTCTCATTACCGATCTCCTTCCCTATTCCCCGTAACACTTCCTCCACACTCACACCGTTAGTCGGCACACACCTGACGCCATGGCGGAGGGAGACAGGTGACGCCACCCTCTGTGTGAGGGACGCCATCCCGCTCCCGCCCTGCTACTACTCACCTGACTAACTTACCTAACTAATAAACCTCACTTTCAATACAAAAACTTACAAATAACTCTCTGTTCTCTTTACTTAACCGAAAGAGACTAGCTCTATCAGGAAAAGTGAAAGGAAAACAGAAAAAAAGCGCACGATAGCTCTCACCTCCTGTGAACACTCACACACCCAAACACTCCCAGCATGCACCGAGAGAGAGAGCGAGAGAGAGAGAGAGAGAGAGAGAGAGAGAGGCAGAGAGAGAGATAGTGAGACAGGCAGAGAGGGAGAGAGAGGGGGAGACAGGCAGGCAGAGAGAGAGTGAGAGGGAGAGAGAGAGAGAGGGAGAGAGAGAGGGATAGGGAGAGAGAGAGAGCTAGAGAGAGAGGGATAGGGAGAGAGAGAGAGAGAGAGAGAGAGAGAGAGAGAGAGAGAGAGAGAGAGAGAGAGATCATTAGGTATGCTTATTGTACCGTAATGGTTAATGACAATGTACTTTGCGTATGTGAAAGCAGGTACTTTGGCAAGATTAGCTTATGACAGGATAACTGAAAGGGAGAGCCAGAGGGTAACACAGAGATGAGGGCTCCCTGGGACAAGGCAGCCAGCCACTCCACCATCAACAAACCTTGGTGGACGCCTGAAGGTGGGGGGTGACAGCATGCAGACATTCCAATTCACCACAGCACACTATGCCCGTGAGCCTCTAGATCTGCTCCTTTACCTAAGGAAAAAAAAAACTATTCACAAAAAGCTTGATTAAACAAATATGTTTTCAGCCTGGACTTAAACACTGAGACTGTGTCTGAGTCCCGAACACTAATTGGAAGGCTGTTCCATAACTGTGGGGCTTTGTAAGAGAAAGCTCTTCCCCCTGCTGTAGCCTACACTATTCGAGGTACCGACAAATAGCCTGCACCTTTGGGTCGAAGTAGGCGTGGCGGATCATAAAAGACCAAAAGTTCGCTTAGGTACTGTGGTGCGAAGCCATTTAGCGCTTTATAAGTCAATAGTAGTATTTTATAATCAATGTGAAATTTCACTGGGAGCCAATGCAGTATGGATAAGATAGGGGTGATGTGGTCATATCTTCTGGTTCTAGTAAGGACCCTTGCAGCTGCATTCTGGACTAACTGGAGTTTGTTTATGCTCCTACTGGAACATCCAGACAGTAAGGCATTACAATAATCCAACCTAGAGGTGTAGAAAGCATGGACTAATTTTTCTGCATCATGTAGTGACAATATATTTCTTATCTTAGCAATATTTCTGAGGTGAAAGAAGGCTATCCTAGTAATATTATCTACATGGGCGTCAAAGGAAAGACTGGAGTCAATAATCACACCAAGGTCTTTTACTGCTGCACATGATGAAACAGAAAGGCCATCCAGAGTTACTATATAATCAGAAAACTTACTTCTAACTGCATGTGGTCCTAGTATAAGTACTTCTGTCTTGTCAGAATTTAGTAAGAGGAAGTTAATAAACATCCACCGTCTAATGTCCTTTACACATTCCTCAACTTTATTAAACTGGTGTCTGTCATCTGGCTCTGCTGAAACATACAACTGTGTGTCATCAGCATAACAGTGGAAGCTAATTCCATGTTTACGAATAATTTGACCCAGAGGTAACATATATAAAGAAAAAAGCAGTGGGCCTAAAACAGAACCTTGCGGAACACCAAACTTTACCTCAGTATGCATAGAGAATTCACCATTTACATCTACGAACTGATAACCATCAGTCAAATAAGACCTGAGCCAGGAGGTCAAGCAACACAAGCATGGAGACACAACCCTGATCAGAGGCCATCAGTAGGTCATTTAACACTTTAACCAGCGCTGTCTCTGTGCTATGATGAGGCCTAAATCCTGACTGATATATTTCATGAATGTTATTCCTATTAAGGCACAAGCATAGTTGCTTTGCTACAACCTTTTCTAAGATCTTGGAGATAAAGGGGAGATTTGATATTGGCCTATAGTTGGACAATTGAGAGGGGTTGAGGTCAGGTTTTTTAATCAGGGGTTTGATAACTGCTAATTTAAATGATTTAGGTACTAGCCAGTTCTAAGGGAAGAGTTGATTATTTTTAGAAGGGGTTTGATCGTGGGGACCCCTGACTAGAAGGTTACACGTGGGGACACCAATTTCTAAGTACAATAAAGCCATACTACAGTCAGAAGTGTCTGGGGGAATTTTTGAAGCCCAAAAATGTACTTTATTATAAGAAATTCTTCATTTTAGAAAACTCAATTTTTAATAGGTTTTTCTATTCTGATAGGGACATCCCTGTTATGTCTTACCACAAACCACCAGCGAGTGGCGCTGTAATGAATTATCTGTAGATTTTCTATTTTTTTATACAATAAAGATTAAAGTTTAGATAATAACTAAAGACATGTTTAAAGGGGAGAATTCACTCTGTATTTATATTTTATTTTGCATTTGACCTATTTCCCATCAACTCGTGTATGTGAATAGACCATTTCTATGGATGTAAAAAGTGACATCAGCCTTACCTCACGTCCTGTTTAACATTTATTTTTTTCCTCAATTCTGTGAATCTGAAAAGGTCCACATTTTGATAAATGAGACAGTTATGTTGCATGACAAGCAGAAAATGTTCATGGGGCATTGACACCACGGGTATCATTGACTTTGCTGAATAATGATCTGTGCATACTGGAATCAAATCTGAACACATGCCTAGCATTCAGCAGGGTTGCAAGATATATTGATATTCAATATATATACATATACATACACACACACACACACACATGAAATGGATCAACTTTAAACATGAAACGAGACATAAGCGCACACTTGGATTCAACGCACCTTTTTAAAGGAGACGAGTTTTAAAGCGTGCCCGCGTTATCTACAGGAATGTGTAGTAACTCGGATGAATCTACAACGTTTAAAATAATATTCTCCACCAGTTACATTTTATGTAACAAATAAAAAAAAAGATGTTTAACACGTTTAAATGTATTCTCCAATTTACGTGAGGAATTGGCTCGAGTGGCGTGAAATATATCTATATATCTAATCAACGCGTGTTGTGACCAGTTATAAATATACATCAGCCATGAAAGGGAATTTATATAGGTGCACATATACATATAGATAATTAACTACAACGGATTATAATTAATTATTACTATGTATGTGGCCTAGATCAGCTTTATGAACTCTAAAGAGTGAGTTTATCCTTCTGGCCAGGAAGAATTAACTCACGAAGTGTATTATTTAAGATAGAGCGGGTACCGAAGATCTTATGCAGTATTTAAGGGACTCATCACGTGACCAAAAACAGAGAAAATCAAGCGTGGGATAATAGATTTTAATAGCTATTTGTGACTATGGATACACACGACTAACTCTAAGCAAAACATACATATATACACATCTATATACAGGGAGAGAAAAGGGATAGAGAGAAAGTGATGAAAGAAAGGGAAGCAGACAAAAACACAACTAATTAGCCTTTTTCAGAACCAGCACGAACTTAATTCTCCTGTAACACAGGGGTACAATCTTAAACGCAGATATAGATCATTAACTATACTTGCATGGCCTCAAGGTTGAGAGTTTGTGCGAGGTCGGGTAGAGTTCGCTGGTTTGTTGTTGTTTGGAAAGGCGTGAGCCCGGAGGTAGTTGCATCTTGTGTCCGGAGAGAGAGAGATCCTGGCTTCCTCTTCCCGGGGCACGTGGCCCCGGGGGAGAGAAACCGGAAGAAGTGAAGTTGAGAAGTGAAGTCAAACTCTGAAGTCTAACTCTCAAATCCGAAAAAAAAAAAAGTGAAGTGAGCGTGGTGTTGTTTTAAAACATCACCAACGCACACGCCTCTTTGGGCTATGGGCCAATCAGGAAGTTGGGTTTGCATGTCCGGATGACTCTCTTTGTCTGGTCTCGGACCCTAATTTAAATGTCCAGGGAGGAGCCGGTCTATACCGTGTTATAAATGAAATTAAAGGAAAAACATGAAATGATGTATCCCATTGCAATGTGATATGCATAATCAATCCGGGTATCTCGAGACGATTAACTACATACCAAATTCGATGGATTTGTAAAGAATATTACAAATAAAACCTGGTTACAAACATTTAAAATGATATGCTAGATTAAACTATCTAAAGTCATTACGGTTAGTTACATAAGCACACAATACATGTAAACAAAATAACATCACACTATTTAGACATGGAATAATTACATATAATTACACGTTACATTGAAGAGAGAGGGGTTTCTCCATTGTGCGTGTAAGGTAAGCGTGGGGGTGTGTGTGTGTGTGTGTGTGTGTGTGTGTGTGTCGTAAAATAAGTGTGTTTGCGTGTATGTGTGTGTGTGTGTGTGTGGTGGATCCCTGCTGACGAACTAATCATGAAGTTTCCCAGACGTTCAGTCATCAAAGGTTTCTTTTATTGCAGGGGTAAGTCCTGTGTGGGTCCCAGAGAGACTTTTTGCATTCCAAAGGGGCATCTGGCCGCAGGAGGCCTCTTGGGGTTACTCTATGTTTAGTTTGGGTTAATGTAGAAATCAGTTTGAGAATAGATCATACGCTACAACATACATACACACACATATATATATATATATATATATATATATATATATATATATATATATATATATATATATATATATATATATATATATATATATATATATATATGGGTTGTAACGGTACATCCATACTTTTATTCTTAATATTCAATATTTCAATTATTCAATTATGCATGCTGCATATGAATAATAAAAAAAAAAAAATTACAATTTAAGGGTTCAGATGGAAAAGCCTCCAAGTGCCATCTGAAATTTTCTTCTAAAATGAGCATACTAAAAATATAGGAGCCTGATAAAAATGCTCATTTTAGAAGAAAATTTCAGATAACTCTTTGAGGCTTTTGGATCTTAACCCTTCAATTATTCAGACTTAACATAGTCTTTTTGCTACGTCAGCAGTACCACACACATGCGTTGTTTACATGCAGGAAACACAAGCGCATGTGCCGTGGCAGCTCATGGATACAGGGAGGAGAAGAACTGTCAAATAAAGTCCATTTTTTGGTCTATTTTGCGCATAAAAAAGTATTCTCGTACCTTCGCAAAATTATGATTGAACCACTGATGTCACATGGACCATTTTAACGATGTCCTTACTACGTTTCTGTGCCTTGACCATGGCAGGACCCTTGCTGTCTATGGAGGGTCAGAGAGCTCTCGGATTTCATCAAAAATATCTTAATTTGTGTTCCGAACATGAACAAAGGATAACATGAGGATAATTAATGACAGAAATTTCGTTTCTGACATTTGGCAGATGTCCTTATCCAGAGTGACTTACATTTTATTCATTTCTGAATATACATCTGAGGACTTGAGGGTTAAGGGCCTTGCTCAAGGGCCCAACCGTAGCAGATTGGTAGTGCTGGGGTTTGAACTCATGACCTTCTGATCAGTAGCCCAATGTCTTAACCACTGAGCTACCACTGCCCCGAATCATGGGGTCATTTTCATTTTTGGGTGAACTGTCCCTTTAACCATAAAATGCTGCTTGGGAAATTGGTAGTAAAAAGTAATTACGCACAGAAAGACCTTTCGTTACTTTACATGTTTAATCCTTCAGTAAAAAACATTTTAGATATAGGTCCTAATTAAAAGCTGCACACAGTGGGAGGGGTACCCATGTTTGAATTATATTGGCCCAAGGTGAACAACAACAACAACAGATCACTAAAAATTAGATGCTTTCAATATTGTCATGTAAAAGTTCACCAAATTTGACCTCCACATGAAATTCAAGGGAACTCTGTTGTCAATCAAAATGGGTCTTTGTGTAGATTCCTTTTGAAATGATGAAACGTGCGAGATTTCATTTGAAAATCAGCTTACCCGTTGTGTGTTATATCTTTTATCTTTTAATTTTAGAGTATAGAGTTAAAGGTGGATCTTTAACATAGAACTGATTTATTCTGTAGTTAAGATTATTATTCAAACTTTTCCTTTCCATTTTGTTTGTGTTCATTTTATATTTAATACATTTTTATTATTATATATTAGATCAATAAATATCTAATATAAAAAAGAGATATATGTAATAATTAAGGTCATGTTTATTATATATTTAGCCGATTTTTGTGGTTACATTCAAAATTTACATTTCCATTGGAAACCTTTATTTTTGTATTATTATTATTATTTTTTTTTAAAATAACAACCTTGTTAGGTCGCGCCACAAGCGTGACTACAATTCCCAGCATGCACAGCAGCCTACAAATATGGCCGCCACGGACTACACTCCCCATGACACTCCCTCACTCCTACGCTCACAGTCACCCGCCTTCTGATGGCACACACCTGTTGTTAATCCCAAGTTCACTATATAAGGACAATAGTTTTTAACTTCCAACGTGAAGTATTTGTTCTTTCCTGTGTTCTGACAATACCAAGCATCATTTCTATGGACTGTTTATCTCGGCTTTGAACCTCACAACGTCTTTCGGATTACTGCTCTTTCCCTGGATTTATTGTTTGTATGGATACTGAACTTTGCTAACGTTTTTGACCTTGATCTGTTGCCTAGCCTTGGATAACCCTGTTTGCCCGTGTGATTGAACTCTGCCTGCCTTTTGACCATTCTTCTGCCTAGCGATTTTGGGAACTGTTGCTTTGATATTAAATCTGTTCCTAATAAAGTGATGAATTTGCTCTGCACCTGCATCCAACCCTCCGTATGTTCTAACAAAGCTCTTGAACCTTGTGAGACGTTCTGAGGAACCTTCCAGGAACCTTGTGTTTGTAGCTGGAGATATAGCGATGTGTCGATACAAGACTTTTAGGCAAACGTGATTAGTGAGACGAGGGAAATGATTTACTAAACTCTTATTTTTTTGTCATTTTTTTTGCGGCTCCCACTTATCTGCCCTTCGTGATCGTAGTGAGCGCCTTCCTGTCCTTCGTACTTCTCGGCGCGATGATCTCCATCTGCTGCTGTTACTGCATGAAGCCGAAGCCCAGCGACCGACCTGGTCCAACGCAGACCGGTTTGCTGGAATCGGGAGGTCCGTTGCCTGAAAGCTCCACCCCATCATGTATGTCCAACTCTGGGCTCCACCTGCCAGATCTCAGTTGCCGAAGAAAAAGCTGATCTTGATCCTGTATGCGGCTGTTGTGAGCTTGTCTTGATATCAAGAGGTTGGTCCAGTGATGCAGTTCTGGCATGTCCTCATGTTTCCTGGAGTATTCATTTCTTTGGAGTGAGCTCTTTCAGTTGCTGGATCAGTCCTTGCATGTCAACTGAGGATGGAGTGTCTTGTTCCCGGGCATACTCAGGTTTGGCTTAGTCTTGAGCGGTGCCGTAGGTGGGCCTCATCGTCGATCAGTTCTTGTATTTCTGGTGGCTGGTTAATTTCTCTTGTGGTTGCCACGGGTATGGAGGTACCGCTTTTCAGGTGAGAGTCTGGCGCTGTCATGATGCTGAATGATGTGTTTCTGTAGCCGGTGGAGATCGATAAAGGTGTCCAAGCCTCGGTGTTCTGGATCAACAGGTCGGTTTTGGAATTCAGTCAATTTTACTGTTTAAAAACATTATTCACAAAGTGTTACTGTAGAGTTTAGTTAGGTGACCGCTTTTAGGTGAACTGATATAAGCCTTTTTAAAAACACGACTGGAAACTAATTAAATGGATAAAAGGTTTCTATAAAGACAAATTACATTTTTAGTTCCTCAAAGAACCTTTTAGTGGTTGTTAAAAATGTAACTATTTTGGACTCTTTGATTGTACAAGCAAGGTTCTATTTGTTTTATTTATTTATTTTATTCTTATTGTTGTTTGTCAGCTTTACAGCAAACAATCTTGTTTATCATGCAGCTTCATGTTAATATATAAATACACTATTTTTCATGTTAGCTGATGTTCATAATGTATTAACTGACATAATATTCAGCTTTTTAAAATAAAAATGTTGGTAACATTTTGCACATAAGGCTTTATTTGTTAACATGAAATAACGATGAACAAAACCTTTTTCAAACACTTTCATCTGTTATCATTAGGTAGAGTTCATTACACCTCCTAATCCAGAACAAAAGCTTATGCTGTTTTGCAAATCCCAATTTGTTTTTACCCATTTTGGTCAATGCTTGAGTTCAAATATGCCACTGAAAATCCCCCTCTGAATGCATAGCTCTTCCCACAAAAATAAGAATAAAGTTTTTATAATTTAGCTATGATTATATTGCTTTCAGTGGTCTATATAAACTGGTAGAAGCTTGGTCAACTCCTCACAACTATTATTCATTAATCACAACAATAGGTACACAAACATAACACATGTTCACAACATGAACAGCAGCTAAAATAGTCCAGAAAAGCTGTGTCATCTCTTAGCATAAACCAACTACATCCTGATCCTGTGCTAGTAGCAGCAGCAGTAGTATGTATTTATAGGCTAGTTAGTTGCTGTTACTGCTGCTGGTTAGTTAGTTAGCAGCAGTTGTTGCTGTCAGCAGCCATAGTAATGTTGTTGCTGCTAGTTGCCATGCTTGAAAGAGTAGCAGTAGGATAGCAGAAATAGTTACTACAGGCCGCTGCTGCTGTTGCTATATAGTAGGTATAAATATGTTGTTGGTTCAGCTTAGTAGCAGCACGGTTGTTACAGTAGAGTATGTTGCTGCTGGGTAGTGGTTGCTGGCAGCAATTGAGCAGCAGCTGTTGCTGCCAAGCAGGCCAGTAGCAGCAGCAGGAGTATAAATAGCTCTTGGTTACAAGAGCTCAAGCCGCTGCTGCTGCTGCAGTGAAAGTAGCACAGCAGCAGTTATAGCGAGTAGTATAGCTGCTGCTGCCTGCTGCTGCTGCAGCAGCAGTAGCAGAGAAAGAGCTGCCAGGTTGCTGTTGAGTTGTCGTTCCAGCGTTTGCTGAAAGAAAGAAGTGGAGCCAAAGCTGTTTGGCCGTCAGTCACCGCCGCCGTCACAGCAGTTAGCTGGTTGCTGTTACCGGCCGCTGTTGCGTCGTCGCCGCTGTTGCTGTTGCCGCCGCTGCCGCTGCCGCGTTGCTACTGTTGTTCAGCTGGGCCGCCGCCGTCGGGCCACAGCTGCTAGTTACGCTGTTGTTGCTCAGCAGCCGTTGCTGGCCGTCAGCCGTCAGTTCGCCGCTGCGCTGCTGCTCGCGCTGCTGCCGTCACCGCTGTTAAGCTGCTGGCCAGGCTGCCGTCTCGTTGTTCATACCGCTCATCAGCCGCTGCTGGCCGTTGCTGTTACTGGTTGCTGCTGCTGCGTTGCTGCCGGTCACCGCTGCCAGTTGTTAGTTGTTGGCCTGGCCCGTTGCCGCTGCTGCTGTCGCCGTCACCGCTCGCTGCTTGAGCTGTTGCGCTGTTGTTGCTCGCTGTTGCTGTTGTTGCTCACGCCGCTAGTTGCTGCTGCTGTCGCTGCCAGCCGCTAGTCGCACAGTTACAGTTGCCAGCCGCAGGTCACGCAGTTGCAACTGCCGTTGCTATTGCCGCCAAGTCCAGCTGCTGCTAGTTACAAACCAGCCGCTAGCTTAACCGTTGCTGCAGCTGCTGCTGCTAGCTGCTGCTCAGCAAGCGCCGCCGCTGCTGCTAGTTGCAGCTGTTGCTGTTACAAAGCAGTTGCTGTCGTTAGTTAAGCAGCAGCCGCCGCCGCTGTCGCTGCCGCTGCTGGGAGCAGCGCCGCTGCTAAGCTGCTGCTGCCAACCAGCAGCGCTGTTGCTGCAGCAGCAGCGCCGCAGCAGCAAGGTTAGTTGAGCTACTGTAGCAGCAGGTCAGCAGCAGTTACATTATTGCTTGGCAGCAGCAGTAGCAGCAGCATATTATGCTCGCCACGTTGCCGCTGCGCCGCTGTTCGCGTTGCCAGCAGTAGCAGCATAGCAGTAGCACCAGTAGTAGTAGTAGCGTTGCCAGCAGTAGTAGTAGCAGTAATAGTAGTAGCGCAGCAGCGTTGGCAGCGTAGCAGCAGTAGTAGAGAAGGTTGCTGTTGCTGGTCGTGAGCAGTAGCAGTACGAACCTTTAAATCAAAACGAAAGTTACTTCCACATTTAATAAAAGCGAAACTCCTGGAAAGCGAGCGCTTATTTCAGAGCCGTTCTTAGAACAGATCTGAGCAGCACGATGAGTGGAACAGGCAAGACCGGGCGGGCGGCACCGCGAATCCAACAACAATTTGGTTACTATCACACACGTGCGTTTTGCCGGTCCCATGTTTTACTATGCACGCTTTACACAAAGTGATTTACTATTATGTTCCACAACCACTACTACTACTACTGCTACTACTACACTGCCGCTGCCGCTGCCACTACCACTACTACTACTGCTACAACTACTGCTACTACTACCAGCACAATACCGCCGCCGCTGATGCTACTACCACTACTGCCGCTGCCGCTGCCGCTGCCACCATGACCACTACCAATACCACCGTTGCCGCCGCTGCTGCTGCCGCACTACTACCATCATGACCTGCCACGACGACTACCAATACTACTACTGCCGCTGGGCCGCCACTACTACTACCAACACCGTGCTGCCGCTGCTGCCGCTGCCGCTACCACCTACTACCATGACCACTACGACTACTACCACTACCACCGTGCCGCTGCTGCTACTACTGCACTACCGCTGCTGCCGTTGCCGTTGCCTGCTGCATCTGCAGCTGCTACTACTACTACTACCGTCCCGCCGCCGCTGCCACCACCACCACCACCACCGCCGCCGCCGCTGGCACCGCCACCACAGCCGCCGCCGCTGCCGCCACCACCACCACCGCCGCTGCCACCACCATCACCGCCGCCGCCGCCACGCCACCACCGACCGCCGCCGCCGCTGCCACCGCCACCACCGCCGCCGTTGCTGCCACCACCACTTCACCGCCACCACCACCACCGCCGGGCTGATGCCGCTACCACCACCACCACCACCAATGCCGCCGCCGCCACCACCACCACCAATACCGCTGCCACCGCCGCCGCCGCCACTCCTGCCGCCGCCACCACCACCACCACCACCACCGCCGCCGCCACCACCACCACCTGTACCACTGCTGCCGCCGCCGCCGCTTTCGCTGCCACCACCGCCGCCGCTGCCACCACTACCACCGCTGCCGCTTTCGCCACCACCGCCGCCGCTGCCACTACTTCACCACCGCTGCCGCTGCCGCCGCTGCTACCACTGCTGCCGCCGCTTTCGCTGCCACTACCACCACTGCTGCTGCTGCTGTTACTCACCACCACCGCCGCACCACCACGCCGCTGCCACCACCACTACCACCACTACCGCC
>CM042542.1:21253789-21282997 GCA_023630585.1 Cranoglanis bouderius | reverse complement strand
ACGGCTGTTAATTTAATTAATAGCTTTGAACACACACACACACACACACACACATACACACACACACACACACACACGCACATCCCGTTAGCACCTATCACTTCGGAAACATTAAATACACACACACCTGGAAGATGCATCTCCACACAGACAGACAGAGGACAGGAAAAAAAGTCATAAACATGACCACACATGTTCATGCGACCTTCACGAGGCCATAAATTATATAACGTGAGGGGGTCATAAATCAATTTTGACATAAAGTGTATGTTATAACTACTTCTGTGGATTCTTCAATCAGTATAATCATGTGCTACTTTGCAAAACTGCAAAGTCAGATTTTTGTACAAATAAAGATAAAGTATTTTAAAAAAGCAGTGGTTCTTTGCAATAGAAAATATGTTTAATGAAGAATCTTCAGCCCTAATCTGAATGGGATTAGATGTACATGGGGTCCTGGGGTCTGTGATTTTATCTCCGTCTGGAGTCAGCAGTATTTGTTCTCCTCTGTCCTCCTCTGAGGCCTGTTTCACGAAGCCAGTTTCAGTGGTTAACCAGGTTTAAAGTCTGCGTTTAGTTTGAGCAAACTGTTTTTGGTTTTTTTTTTTGGGCTGAAGATGGATATTTTTGTTTTTTTACTTTTTACTTATAAGTTTATAAGTTTATGCTCACTCTCCTACACACACACACACACACACACACACACACACACACACACACACACACACACATACATATATATATTATGGCATCATATCAGTGAGAGATCTGAATGCGTTGAAACTTGACAGAAATGACTTCATCAAAATCACGATGTAAACTAGTGACGTATTCTGGCCACAAGATGTCGCCATTGGGTCAGCAAAACCTTGGATGGCAATTTACTTTACATTTACATTTATGGCATTTGGCAGACGCCCTTATCCAGAGCGACTTACATTTATTTCATTTATACATCTGAGTAATTGAGGGTTAATTCAAAGACAAGCTTTACACTCTGGAATTTCAAGTCATTGAGCAAAATGCTTGTGCAGTATTGGGCAGAGCATCGTGCATAAAATTGGGTCTAATGAAGAGTATGAATAAAAGAAAACACCACAACAGACATTCTGAGTGAATTTGAAGATTTATTCATAGGACTGGGTTGTGTTCCTAGAGTTCATCACATTCAGACAAATCCCAAGGTCACGCCAGTGATTCATCCTCCCAGGAAAGTGCCAGTGGCCCACGGAAAAAAGACATTAAAACAGAACTGAAACTCATGGAAAAGATGGGTGTCGTCAAAAACAGACTGGGTGCACAGAGCGGGTAAATAGCACGGTGACAATAGTAAACCTAACAAGATTAGGATCTGCATAGACCCTCAAGATCTAAACAAAGCAATAAGAAAGGAGCACAATCCTCTCAAATCACTTGAGGAGATTCTTGCAGAAATGGCTAGAGCCAAGATATATTTAGTGGTGTATGGAAATCAATGATTTTGTCAAATTCAACTGAATGATGACAGTTCTAAACTCTGTACATTTAACCCACTGTTCGGGAGGTATAGTTTTCCAAGGCTTCCTTTTGGGATTTCATCAACTCCAGAGGTGTTCCAAAGGTGCATCTGGAAGGATTGGAAGGAGTTGTTAATGTAATGGATGACATTCTGGTGTGGTGTGCTTCTGTGTGTGGATTACTATTCCAGGTACCCTGAAATTGCAAAGTCATTGTTCAAAAAATCAATGTTCGCCAGACATGGAGTATCAGATGAACTCTTTACAGATAATGGTAGATAGCTTGAAGTGTTGAAATGCAAGTGATAAGTGATACCTGACAAACATGAACAACTAAGGTATTACCTAGTTCAAATGCCAGACACTCACATCTTCAGAAGGAATAGAAGAGACCTGCTGAAAACAAATGAGACAATGTTTCCTTAAACTCAAACTGGAGAATGTTGAGGACTTACCTGTTGTTTGATAGAATATAGAATTGAATTACAGATGTAGAGTGATTTGTTGATGTGATGTGGTGATGTTGCTGTGACGATGTGATGATGTTGAGATGTCAATGTTATGTATACGTGATTTGTTGATGTGATGTAGGTGAGATGTTGCTGTGATTTGATGTTGATTTTGATGTGATGATGTGATGTTGCTGAGATGTTGCTGTGATGTTGATGTGATGTTGCTTTGATGTTGATGTGATGTCGATGAGATGTTGCTGTGATGTCGATGTGATGTTGCTTTGATGTTGATTCGATGTTGATGTGATGTCGGAGATGTTGCTGTGGTGTTGATGTGATGTTGCTGAGATTTTTCTGTGATGTTGATGTGGTGTTGATGTGATGTTGACGTGATGTTGATGTGATGTCGATGAGATGTTGATGTGATGTTGATGTGATGTTGCTGTTATGTTGATTCGATGTTGATGTTGACGTGATGTGGTGTTGATGTGATGTTGCTGTGATGTTGATGTGATGTTGTTGCGATATTGCTGTGATGTTCATTCGATGTTGTTGTGATGTTGCGGTGATGTTGCTGTGATGTTGATTCGATGTTAATGTTGACATGATGTGGTGTTGATGTGATGTCGATGTGATGTTGCTGTGATGTTGATGTGATGTTGTTGCGATGTTGCTGTGATATTGATTCGATGTTGTTGTGATGTCGATGTGATGTTGCTGTGATGTTGATGTGATATTGCGATTTTGCTGTGATGTTGATTCGATGTTGTTGTGATGTCGATGTTGCTGTGATTTTTATGTGATGTTGCTGAGATGTTGCTGTGTTGTTGATGTGATGTTGACATGATGTTGATGTGATGTTGGCGTGATGTTGATGTGATGTTGATGTGATGTTGATGTGATGTCGATGAGATGTTGCTGTGATGTTTATGTGATGTTGCTGAGATGTTGCTGTGATTTTGATGTGATGTTGCTGAGATGTTGCTGTGATTTTGATGTTATGCTGATGTGACGTTGATGAGATGTTGATGTGGTCTTGCTGAGATGTTGTTGTGATGTTGATTCAAGGTTGATTTGATGTTGATGTGATGTTTATGTGAGGGTGATGTGATGTCGATGTGATGTTAGTGTGATCTTGATGTGATGTTGCTGAGATGTTGCTGTGATTTTGACTCGATGTTGCTGTGATTTTGAAATGATGTTGATGTTATGTTGAACTGATGTCTATTAGATGTTGCTGTAATGTGATGTTGCTGTGATGTTGATGTGATGTTGATGTGATGTTGAGGTGATGTCGACGTGATGATGCTGAGATGTTGATGTGATGTTACTGAGATGTTGCTGTGATGTTGCTGAGATGTTGCTCTGTTGTTGATGTGATGTAGGTGAGATGTTGCTGTGATGTGGTGATGTTGCTGTGACGATGTGATGATGTTGAGATGTCAATGTTATGTATACGTGATTTGTTGATGTGATGTAGGTGAGATGTTGCCGTGATTTGATGTTGATTTTGATGTGATGATGTGATGTTGCTGAGATGTTGCTGTGATGTTGATGTGATGTTGCTTTGATGTTGATGTGATGTCGATGAGATGTTGCTGTGATGTCGATGTGATGTTGCTTTGATGTTGATTCGATGTTGATGTGATGTCGGAGATGTTGCTGTGGTGTTGATGTGATGTCGATGAGATGTTGATGTGATGTTGATGTGATGTTGCTGTTATGTTGATTCGATGTTGATGTTGACGTGATGTGGTGTTGATGTGATGTTGCTGTGATGTTGATGTGATGTTGCTGTGATGTTCATTCGATGTTGTTGTGATGTTGCGGTGATGTTGCTGTGATGTTGATTCGATGTTAATGTTGACATGATGTGGTGTTGATGTGATGTCGATGTGATGTTGCTGAGATGTCGATGTTATGTATTCGTGATGTTGATGTGATCTTGATGTGATGATGTGATGTCGATGAGATGTTGCTGTGTTGTCGATTCGATGTTGATGTGATGTTGCTGAGATGTTGCTGTGATGTGGATGTGATGTTGATGTGATGATGAGATGTTGATGTGATGTTGATGTGATGTTGCTGTTATGTTGATTCGATGTTGATGTTGACGTGATGTGGTGTTGATGTGATGTCGATGTGATTTTGCTGTGATGTTGATGTGATGTTGTTGCGATGTTGCTGTGATGTTTATTCGATGTTGCTGTGATGTTGATGTGATGTTGATGTGATGTTGCTGAGATGTTGCTGTGATGTGGATGTGATGTTGATGTGATGTCGATGAGATGTCGATGTGATGTTGCTGTGATGTTGATGTGATGTTGATTCGATGTTGATGTTGACGTGATGTGGTGTTGATGTGATGTTGCTGTGATGTTGATGTGATGTTGTTGCGATGTTGCTATGATGTTGATTCGATGTTGTTGTGATGATGTGATGTTGCTGTGATGATGTGATGTTGCGATTTTGCTGTGATGTTGCGATTTTGCTGTGATGTTGATTCGATGTTGTTGTGATGTCGATGTTGCTGTGATGTTGATGTGATGTTGACGTGATGTTGATGTGATGTTGATGTGATGTTGGCGTGATGTTGATGTGATGTTGATGTGATGTTGATATGTCGATGTGATGTCAATGTGATATTGCTGAGATGTTGCTGTGATTTTGACTCGATGTTGCTGTCATGTTGAAATGATGTTGATGTTACGTTGATGTGATGTCGATGTGATGTTGCTGTGATGTGATGTTGGTGAGATGTTGCTGTGATGTTGATGTGATGTTGATGTGATGTCGATGAGATGTTGCTGAGATGTTGATGTGATGTTACTGAGATGTTGCTGTGATGTTGCTTAGATGTTACTGTGATGTTGATGTGATGTTGCTGAGATGTTGCTGTGATGTTGTTGTGATGTTGCTGTGACGATGTGATGATGTTGAGATTTCAATGTTATGTATACGTGATGTTGATGAGATGTTTATGAATTGTTGATGTGATGTCGATGAGATGTTGATGTGATGTAATTGCGATGTTGAAGTGATGTTGCTAAGATGTCGCTGTGATGTTGCTGTGATGTTGATTCGATGTTGATGTTGACATGATGTGGTGTTGATGTGATGTCGATGTGATGTTGCTTTGATGTTGATGTGATGTTGCTGCGATGTTGCTGTGATGTTGATTCGATGTTGATGTGATGTCGATGTTGCTGTGATTTTTATGTGATGTTGCTGAGATGTTGCTGTGATGCTGATGTGATGTTGACGCGATGTTGACGTGATGTTGATGTGATGTTGATGTGATGTTGATGTGATGTTACTGAGATGTTGCTGTGATGTTGCTGAGATGTTGCTGTGATGCTGATGTGATGTTGCTGAGATGTTCCTGTGTGATGTTGTGAGATGTTGATGTGTGATGTTGCGTGATGTGATGTTGATGATGTTGAGATGTCATGTGATGTGATGTGATGTTGATGTGATGTTGATGTGATGTGATGTTGATGTGATGTTGATGATGTTGCTGTGATGTTTGTGATGTCGATGTGATGTTGCTTTGATGTTGATTCGATGTTGATGTGATGTCGGAGATGTTGCTGTGGTGTTGATGTGATGTCGATGAGATGTTGATGTGATGTTGATGTGATGTTGCTGTTATGTTGATTCGATGTTGATGTTGACGTGATGTGGTGTTGATGTGATGTTGCTGTGATGTTGATGTGATGTTGCTGTGATGTTCATTCGATGTTGTTGTGATGTTGCGGTGATGTTGCTGTGATGTTGATTCGATGTTAATGTTGACATGATGTGGTGTTGATGTGATGTCGATGTGATGTTGCTGAGATGTCGATGTTATGTATTCGTGATGTTGATGTGATCTTGATGTGATGATGTGATGTCGATGAGATGTTGCTGTGTTGTCGATTCGATGTTGATGTGATGTTGCTGAGATGTTGCTGTGATGTGGATGTGATGTTGATGTGATGATGAGATGTTGATGTGATGTTGATGTGATGTTGCTGTTATGTTGATTCGATGTTGATGTTGACGTGATGTGGTGTTGATGTGATGTCGATGTGATTTTGCTGTGATGTTGATGTGATGTTGTTGTGATGTTGCTGTGATGTTTATTCGATGTTGCTGTGATGTTGATGTGATGTTGATGTGATGTTGCTGAGATGTTGCTGTGATGTGGATGTGATGTTGATGTGATGTCGATGAGATGTCGATGTGATGTTGCTGTGATGTTGATGTGATGTTGATTCGATGTTGATGTTGACGTGATGTGGTGTTGATGTGATGTTGCTGTGATGTTGATGTGATGTTGTTGCGATGTTGCTATGATGTTGATTCGATGTTGTTGTGATGATGTGATGTTGCTGTGATGATGTGATGTTGCGATTTTGCTGTGATGTTGCGATTTTGCTGTGATGTTGATTCGATGTTGTTGTGATGTCGATGTTGCTGTGATGTTGATGTGATGTTGACGTGATGTTGATGTGATGTTGATGTGATGTTGGCGTGATGTTGATGTGATGTTGATGTGATGTTGATATGTCGATGTGATGTCAATGTGATATTGCTGAGATGTTGCTGTGATTTTGACTCGATGTTGCTGTCATGTTGAAATGATGTTGATGTTACGTTGATGTGATGTCGATGTGATGTTGCTGTGATGTGATGTTGGTGAGATGTTGCTGTGATGTTGATGTGATGTTGATGTGATGTCGATGAGATGTTGCTGAGATGTTGATGTGATGTTACTGAGATGTTGCTGTGATGTTGCTGAGATGTTGCTGTGATGTTGATTTGATGTAAGTGACATGTTGTTGTGATGTTGCTGTGACGATGTGATGATGTTGAGATTTCAATGTTATGTATACGTGATGTTGATGAGATGTTTATGAATTGTTGATGTGATGTCGATGAGATGTTGATGTGATGTAATTGCGATGTTGAAGTGATGTTGCTAAGATGTCGCTGTGATGTTGCTGTGATGTTGATTCGATGTTGATGTTGACATGATGTGGTGTTGATGTGATGTCGATGTGATGTTGCTTTGATGTTGATGTGATGTTGCTGCGATGTTGCTGTGATGTTGATTCGATGTTGATGTGATGTCGATGTTGCTGTGATTTTTATGTGATGTTGCTGAGATGTTGCTGTGATGCTGATGTGATGTTGACGCGATGTTGACGTGATGTTGATGTGATGTTGATGTGATGTCGATGAGATGTTGCTGAGATGTTGATGTGATGTTACTGAGATGTTGCTGAGATGTTGCTGTGATGTTGACGTGATGTAGGTGAGATGTTGCTGTGATGGTGATGTGATGTTGATATGTCGATGTGATGTCAATGTGATATTGCTGAGATGTTGCTGTGATTTTGACTCGATGTTGCTGTGATGTTGAAATGATGTTGATGTTACGTTGATGTGATGTCGTTGTGATGTTGCTGTGACGATGTGATGATGTTGAGATGTCAATGTTATGTATACGTGATGTTGATGAGATATTGATGTATTGTTGATGTGATGTCGATGAGATGTTGATGTAATTGTGATTTTGCTGAGATGTTGCTGTGGTGTTGATTCGATGTTGATGTGATGTTGCTGAGATGTTGCTGTGATGTGGATGTGATGTTGATGTGATGTCGATGAGATGTTGATGTGATGTTGATGTGATGTTGCTGTTATGTTGATGTGATTTCGATGTGATGTTGCTGTGATGTTGCTGAGATGTTGCTCTGTTGTTGATGTGATGTAGGTGAGATGTTGCTGTGATGTGGTGATGTTGCTGTGACGATGTGATGATGTTGAGATGTCAATGTTATGTATACGTGATTTGTTGATGTGATGTAGGTGAGATGTTGCTGTGATTTGATGTTGATTTTGATGTGATGATGTGATGTTGCTGAGATGTTGCTGTGATGTTGATGTGATGTTGCTTTGATGTTGATGTGATGTCGATGAGATGTTGCTGTGATGTCGATGTGATGTTGCTTTGATGTTGATTCGATGTTGATGTGATGTCGGAGATGTTGCTGTGGTGTTGATGTGATGTTGCTGAGATTTTTCTGTGATGTTGATGTGGTGTTGATGTGATGTTGACGTGATGTTGATGTGATGTCGATGAGATGTTGATGTGATGTTGATGTGATGTTGCTGTTATGTTGATTCGATGTTGATGTTGACGTGATGTGGTGTTGATGTGATGTTGCTGTGATGTTGATGTGATGTTGTTGCGATATTGCTGTGATGTTCATTCGATGTTGTTGTGATGTTGCGGTGATGTTGCTGTGATGTTGATTCGATGTTAATGTTGACATGATGTGGTGTTGATGTGATGTCGATGTGATGTTGCTGTGATGTTGATGTGATGTTGTTGCGATGTTGCTGTGATGTTGATTCGATGTTGTTGTGATGTCGATGTGATGTTGCTGTGATGTTGATGTGATGTTGCGATTTTGCTGTGATGTTGATTCGATGTTGTTGTGATGTCGATGTTGCTGTGATTTTTATGTGATGTTGCTGAGATGTTGCTGTGTTGTTGATGTGATGTTGACATGATGTTGATGTGATGTTGGCGTGATGTTGATGTGATGTTGATGTGATGTTGATGTGATGTCGATGAGATGTTGCTGTGATGTTTATGTGATGTTGCTGAGATGTTGCTGTGATTTTGATGTGATGTTGCTGAGATGTTGCTGTGATTTTGATGTTATGCTGATGTGACGTTGATGAGATGTTGATGTGGTCTTGCTGAGATGTTGTTGTGATGTTGATTCAAGGTTGATTTGATGTTGATGTGATGTTTATGTGAGGGTGATGTGATGTCGATGTGATGTTAGTGTGATCTTGATGTGATGTTGCTGAGATGTTGCTGTGATTTTGACTCGATGTTGCTGTGATTTTGAAATGATGTTGATGTTATGTTGAACTGATGTCTATTAGATGTTGCTGTAATGTGATGTTGCTGTGATGTTGATGTGATGTTGATGTGATGTTGAGGTGATGTCGACGTGATGATGCTGAGATGTTGATGTGATGTTACTGAGATGTTGCTGTGATGTTGCTGAGATGTTGCTCTGTTGTTGATGTGATGTAGGTGAGATGTTGCTGTGATGTGGTGATGTTGCTGTGACGATGTGATGATGTTGAGATGTCAATGTTATGTATACGTGATTTGTTGATGTGATGTAGGTGAGATGTTGCCGTGATTTGATGTTGATTTTGATGTGATGATGTGATGTTGCTGAGATGTTGCTGTGATGTTGATGTGATGTTGCTTTGATGTTGATGTGATGTCGATGAGATGTTGCTGTGATGTCGATGTGATGTTGCTTTGATGTTGATTCGATGTTGATGTGATGTCGGAGATGTTGCTGTGGTGTTGATGTGATGTCGATGAGATGTTGATGTGATGTTGATGTGATGTTGCTGTTATGTTGATTCGATGTTGATGTTGACGTGATGTGGTGTTGATGTGATGTTGCTGTGATGTTGATGTGATGTTGCTGTGATGTTCATTCGATGTTGTTGTGATGTTGCGGTGATGTTGCTGTGATGTTGATTCGATGTTAATGTTGACATGATGTGGTGTTGATGTGATGTCGATGTGATGTTGCTGAGATGTCGATGTTATGTATTCGTGATGTTGATGTGATCTTGATGTGATGATGTGATGTCGATGAGATGTTGCTGTGTTGTCGATTCGATGTTGATGTGATGTTGCTGAGATGTTGCTGTGATGTGGATGTGATGTTGATGTGATGATGAGATGTTGATGTGATGTTGATGTGATGTTGCTGTTATGTTGATTCGATGTTGATGTTGACGTGATGTGGTGTTGATGTGATGTCGATGTGATTTTGCTGTGATGTTGATGTGATGTTGTTGCGATGTTGCTGTGATGTTTATTCGATGTTGCTGTGATGTTGATGTGATGTTGATGTGATGTTGCTGAGATGTTGCTGTGATGTGGATGTGATGTTGATGTGATGTCGATGAGATGTCGATGTGATGTTGCTGTGATGTTGATGTGATGTTGATTCGATGTTGATGTTGACGTGATGTGGTGTTGATGTGATGTTGCTGTGATGTTGATGTGATGTTGTTGCGATGTTGCTATGATGTTGATTCGATGTTGTTGTGATGATGTGATGTTGCTGTGATGATGTGATGTTGCGATTTTGCTGTGATGTTGCGATTTTGCTGTGATGTTGATTCGATGTTGTTGTGATGTCGATGTTGCTGTGATGTTGATGTGATGTTGACGTGATGTTGATGTGATGTTGATGTGATGTTGGCGTGATGTTGATGTGATGTTGATGTGATGTTGATATGTCGATGTGATGTCAATGTGATATTGCTGAGATGTTGCTGTGATTTTGACTCGATGTTGCTGTCATGTTGAAATGATGTTGATGTTACGTTGATGTGATGTCGATGTGATGTTGCTGTGATGTGATGTTGGTGAGATGTTGCTGTGATGTTGATGTGATGTTGATGTGATGTCGATGAGATGTTGCTGAGATGTTGATGTGATGTTACTGAGATGTTGCTGTGATGTTGCTGAGATGTTGCTGTGATGTTGATTTGATGTAAGTGACATGTTGTTGTGATGTTGCTGTGACGATGTGATGATGTTGAGATTTCAATGTTATGTATACGTGATGTTGATGAGATGTTTATGAATTGTTGATGTGATGTCGATGAGATGTTGATGTGATGTAATTGCGATGTTGAAGTGATGTTGCTAAGATGTCGCTGTGATGTTGCTGTGATGTTGATTCGATGTTGATGTTGACATGATGTGGTGTTGATGTGATGTCGATGTGATGTTGCTTTGATGTTGATGTGATGTTGCTGCGATGTTGCTGTGATGTTGATTCGATGTTGATGTGATGTCGATGTTGCTGTGATTTTTATGTGATGTTGCTGAGATGTTGCTGTGATGCTGATGTGATGTTGACGCGATGTTGACGTGATGTTGATGTGATGTTGATGTGATGTCGATGAGATGTTGCTGAGATGTTGATGTGATGTTACTGAGATGTTGCTGAGATGTTGCTGTGATGTTGACGTGATGTAGGTGAGATGTTGCTGTGATGGTGATGTGATGTTGATATGTCGATGTGATGTCAATGTGATATTGCTGAGATGTTGCTGTGATTTTGACTCGATGTTGCTGTGATGTTGAAATGATGTTGATGTTACGTTGATGTGATGTCGTTGTGATGTTGCTGTGACGATGTGATGTTGCTGTGATGTTGTCAATGTTATGTATACGTGATGTTGATGAGATGTTGATGTGATGTTGATGTGATGTCGATGAGATGTTGATGTAATTGTGAGATGTTGCTGAGATGTTGCTGTGATGTTGATTCGATGTTGATGTGATGTCGGAGATGTTGCTGTGATGTGATGTGATGTTGCTGAGATGTTGATGTGTGATGTGATGATGTGATGTCGTGATGTTGATGTGATGATGTGATGTGTTGATGTGATGTTGATGTGATGTGATGTGATGTTGCTGATGTGATGTCGATGTGATGTTGCTGTGATGTGATGTTGATGTGATGTGATCGATGTGATGTTGCTGTGATGTTGATGCTGATGTTGCTGTGATGTTGATGTTGTGATGTGATGTGATGTTGCTGTGATGTTGATGTGACGATCGTGATGTTGATGATGTTGATGTGATGTGATGTTGCTGTGATGTTGATGTGATGTTGCTGTGATGTTGCTGTGATGTTGATGTGATGTTGATGTGATGTTGATGTGATGTTGATGTGATGTTGATGTGATGTGATGTGATGTTGCTGTGATGTTATCGATGTTGCTGTGATGTTGATGATGTTGATGTGATGTTGATGTGATGTTGATGTGATGTTGATGTGATGTGATGTTGCTGAGATGTGATGTGATGTGATGTTGATGTGATGTTGCTGAGATGTTGATGTGATGTTGCTGTGATGTTGCTGAGATGTTGCTTTGATGTTGATGTGATGTTGCTTAGATGTTGCTGAGATGTTGATGTGATGTTGCTGTGATGTTGATTTGATGTTGATGTGAAGTTGATGTGATGTCGATGTGATGTTGCTGTGATATCGATGAGATGTTGCTTTGATGTTGCTGAGATCTTGCTGTGATGTTGATGTGATGTAGGTGAGATGTTGCTGTGATGTTGTTGTGATGTTGCTGTGACGATGTGATGATGTTGAGATGTCAATGTTATGTATACGTGATGTTGATGAGATATTGATGTATTGTTGATGTGATGTCGATGAGATGTTGATGTGATGTAATTGTGATTTTGCTGAGATGTTGCTGTGGTGTTGATTCGATGTTGATGTGATGTTTCTGAGATGTTGCTGTGATGTGGTTGTGATGTTGACGTGATGTCGATGAGATGTTGCTGTGATGTTGATGTGATGTTGTTGCGATATTGCTGTGATGTTGCTGTTATGTTGATTCGATGTTGATGTTGACGTGATGTGTTGTTGATGTGATGTTGCTGTGATGTTGATGTGATGTTGTTGCGATATTGCTGTGATGTTCATTCGATGTTGTTGTGATGTTGCGGTGATGTTGCTGTGATGTTGATTCGATGTTAATGTTGACATGATGTGGTGTTGATGTGATGTCGATGTGATGTTGCTGTGATGTTGATGTGATGTTGTTGCGATGTTGCTGTGATGTTGATTCGATGTTGTTGTGATGTCGATGTGATGTTGCTGTGATGTTGATGTGATGTTGCGATTTTGCTGTGATGTTGATTCGATGTTGTTGTGATGTCGATGTTGCTGTGATTTTTATGTGATGTTGCTGAGATGTTGCTGTGATGTTAATTCCATGTTGATGTGATATTGGAGTGACGTTGATTCGATGTTGATGTGATGTTGGCGTGATGTTGATGTGATGTTGATGTGATGTTGATGTGATGTCGATGAGATGTTGCTGTGATGTTTATGTGATGTTGCTGAGATGTTGCTGTGATTTTGATGTGATGTTGCTGAGATGTTGCTGTGATTTTGATGTTATGCTGATGTGACGTTGATGAGATGTTGATGTGGTCTTGCTGAGATGTTGTTGTGATGTTGATTCAAGGTTGATTTGATGTTGATGTGATGTTTATGTGAGGGTGATGTGATGTCGATGTGATGTTAGTGTGATCTTGATGTGATGTTGCTGAGATGTTGCTGTGATTTTGACTCGATGTTGCTGTGATTTTGAAATGATGTTGATGTTATGTTGAACTGATGTCTATTAGATGTTGCTGTGATGTGATGTTGCTGTGATGTTGCTGTGATGTTGATGTGATGTTGATGTGATGTCGACGTGATGATGCTGAGATGTTGATGTGATGTTACTGAGATGTTGCTGTGATGTTGCTGAGATGTTGCTCTGTTGTTGATGTGATGTAGGTGAGATGTTGCTGTGATGTGGTGATGTTGCTGTGACGATGTGATGATGTTGAGATGTCAATGTTATGTATACGTGATTTGTTGATGTGATGTAGGTGAGATGTTGCCGTGATTTGATGTTGATTTTGATGTGATGATGTGATGTTGCTGAGATGTTGCTGTGATGTTGATGTGATGTTGCTTTGATGTTGATGTGATGTCGATGAGATGTTGCTGTGATGTCGATGTGATGTTGCTTTGATGTTGATTCGATGTTGATGTGATGTCGGAGATGTTGCTGTGGTGTTGATGTGATGTCGATGAGATGTTGATGTGATGTTGATGTGATGTTGCTGTTATGTTGATTCGATGTTGATGTTGACGTGATGTGGTGTTGATGTGATGTTGCTGTGATGTTGATGTGATGTTGCTGTGATGTTCATTCGATGTTGTTGTGATGTTGCGGTGATGTTGCTGTGATGTTGATTCGATGTTAATGTTGACATGATGTGGTGTTGATGTGATGTCGATGTGATGTTGCTGAGATGTCGATGTTATGTATTCGTGATGTTGATGTGATCTTGATGTGATGATGTGATGTCGATGAGATGTTGCTGTGTTGTCGATTCGATGTTGATGTGATGTTGCTGAGATGTTGCTGTGATGTGGATGTGATGTTGATGTGATGTCGATGAGATGTTGATGTGATGTTGATGTGATGTTGCTGTTATGTTGATTCGATGTTGATGTTGACGTGATGTGGTGTTGATGTGATGTCGATGTGATTTTGCTGTGATGTTGATGTGATGTTGCGATGTTGCTGTGATGTTTATTCGATGTTGCTGTGATGTTGATGTGATGTTGATGTGATGTTGCTGAGATGTTGCTGTGATGTGGATGTGATGTTGATGTGATGTCGATGAGATGTCGATGTGATGTTGCTGTGATGTTGATGTGATGTTGATTCGATGTTGATGTTGACGTGATGTGGTGTTGATGTGATGTTGCTGTGATGTTGATGTGATGTTGTTGCGATGTTGCTATGATGTTGATTCGATGTTGTTGTGATGATGTGATGTTGCTGTGATGATGTGATGTTGCGATTTTGCTGTGATGTTGCGATTTTGCTGTGATGTTGATTCGATGTTGTTGTGATGTCGATGTTGCTGTGATGTTGATGTGATGTTGACGTGATGTTGATGTGATGTTGATGTGATGTTGGCGTGATGTTGATGTGATGTTGATGTGATGTTGATATGTCGATGTGATGTCAATGTGATATTGCTGAGATGTTGCTGTGATTTTGACTCGATGTTGCTGTCATGTTGAAATGATGTTGATGTTACGTTGATGTGATGTCGATGTGATGTTGCTGTGATGTGATGTTGGTGAGATGTTGCTGTGATGTTGATGTGATGTTGATGTGATGTCGATGAGATGTTGCTGAGATGTTGATGTGATGTTACTGAGATGTTGCTGTGATGTTGCTGAGATGTTGCTGTGATGTTGATTTGATGTAAGTGACATGTTGTTGTGATGTTGCTGTGACGATGTGATGATGTTGAGATTTCAATGTTATGTATACGTGATGTTGATGAGATGTTTATGAATTGTTGATGTGATGTCGATGAGATGTTGATGTGATGTAATTGCGATGTTGAAGTGATGTTGCTAAGATGTCGCTGTGATGTTGCTGTGATGTTGATTCGATGTTGATGTTGACATGATGTGGTGTTGATGTGATGTCGATGTGATGTTGCTTTGATGTTGATGTGATGTTGCTGCGATGTTGCTGTGATGTTGATTCGATGTTGATGTGATGTCGATGTTGCTGTGATTTTTATGTGATGTTGCTGAGATGTTGCTGTGATGCTGATGTGATGTTGACGCGATGTTGACGTGATGTTGATGTGATGTTGATGTGATGTCGATGAGATGTTGCTGAGATGTTGATGTGATGTTACTGAGATGTTGCTGAGATGTTGCTGTGATGTTGACGTGATGTAGGTGAGATGTTGCTGTGATGGTGATGTGATGTTGATATGTCGATGTGATGTCAATGTGATATTGCTGAGATGTTGCTGTGATTTTGACTCGATGTTGCTGTGATGTTGAAATGATGTTGATGTTACGTTGATGTGATGTCGTTGTGATGTTGCTGTGACGATGTGATGATGTTGAGATGTCAATGTTATGTATACGTGATGTTGATGAGATATTGATGTATTGTTGATGTGATGTCGATGAGATGTTGATGTAATTGTGATTTTGCTGAGATGTTGCTGTGGTGTTGATTCGATGTTGATGTGATGTTGCTGAGATGTTGCTGTGATGTGGATGTGATGTTGATGTGATGTCGATGAGATGTTGATGTGATGTTGATGTGATGTTGCTGTTATGTTGATGTGATTTCGATGTGATGTTGCTGTGATGTTGCTGAGATGTTGCTCTGTTGTTGATGTGATGTAGGTGAGATGTTGCTGTGATGTGGTGATGTTGCTGTGACGATGTGATGATGTTGAGATGTCAATGTTATGTATACGTGATGTTGATTTGATGTTGATTTTGATGTGATGATGTGATGTTGCTGAGATGTTGCTGTGATGTTGATGTGATGTTGCTTTGATGTTGATGTGATGTCGATGAGATGTTGCTGTGATGTCGATGTGATGTTGCTTTGATGTTGATTCGATGTTGATGTGATGTCGGAGATGTTGCTGTGGTGTTGATGTGATGTTGCTGAGATTTTTCTGTGATGTTGATGTGGTGTTGATGTGATGTTGACGTGATGTTGATGTGATGTCGATGAGATGTTGATGTGATGTTGATGTGATGTTGCTGTTATGTTGATTCGATGTTGATGTTGACGTGATGTGGTGTTGATGTGATGTCGATGTGATGTTGCTGTGATGTTGATGTGATGTTGTTGCGATGTTGCTGTGATGTTGATTCGATGTTGTTGTGATGTCGATGTGATGTTGCTGTGATGTTGATGTGATGTTGCGATTTTGCTGTGATGTTGATTCGATGTTGTTGTGATGTCGATGTTGCTGTGATCTTTATGTGATGTTGCTGAGATGTTGCTGTGATTTTGATGTGATGTTGTGATGTTGATGTGATGTTGGCGTGATGTTGATGTGATGACGATGAGATGTTGGTGAGATGTTGATGTGATGTTACTGTGATGTTGATGTGATGATGCTGAGATGTTTCTGTGATGTTGATGTGATGTTGCTGAGATGTTGCTGTGATTTTGATGTGATGTTGATGTGATGTTGATGAGATGTTGATGTGGTGTTGCTGAGATGTTGCTGTTATGTTGATTCAATGTTGATGTGATGTTGATGTGATGTTGATGTGAGGTTGATGTGATGTCGATGTGATGTTAGTGTGATCTTGATGTGATGTTGCTGAGATGTTGCTGTGATTTTGACTCGATGTTGCTGTGATTTTGAAATGATGTTGATGTTATGTTGATGTGATGTCTATTAGATGTTGCTGTGATGTGATGTTGCTTTGATGTTGATTCGATGTTGATGTGATGTTGATGTGATGTTGATGAGATGTTGCTGAGATGTTGATGTGATGTTACTGAGATGTTGCTGTGATGTTGCTGAGATGTTGCTCTGTTGTTGATGTGATGTAGGTGAGATGTTGCTGTGATGTGGTGATGTTGCTGTGACGATGTGATGATGTTGAGATGTCAATGTTATGTATACGTGATGTTGATTTGATGTTGATTTTGATGTGATGATGTGATGTTGCTGAGATGTTGCTGTGATGTTGATGTGATGTTGCTTTGATGTTGATGTGATGTCGATGAGATGTTGCTGTGATGTCGATGTGATGTTGCTTTGATGTTGATTCGATGTTGATGTGATGTCGGAGATGTTGCTGTGATGTTGCTGAGATTTTTCTGTGATGTTGATGTGGTGTTGATGTGATGTTGACGTGATGTTGATGTGATGTCGATGTGATGTTGCTGTGATGTTGCTGTGATGTGGTGATGTTGCTGTGACGATGTGATGATGTTGAGATGTCAATGTTATGTATACGTGATGTTGATTTGATGTTGATTTTGATGTGATGATGTGATGTTGCTGAGATGTTGCTGTGATGTTGATGTGATGTTGCTTTGATGTTGATGTGATGTCGATGAGATGTTGCTGTGATGTCGATGTGATGTTGCTTTGATGTTGATTCGATGTTGATGTGATGTCGGAGATGTTGCTGTGGTGATGTCGATCGTGGTGTTGATGTGATGTCGATGAGATGTTGATGTGATGTTGCTGTTATGTTGATTCGATGTTGATGTTGACGTGATGTGGTGTTGATGTGACGTTGCTGTGATGTTGATGTGATGTTGTTGCGATATTCCTGTGATGTTCATTCGATGTTGTTGTGATGTTGCGGTGATGTTGATTCGATGTTGATGTTGACATTATGTGGTGTTGATGTGATGTCGATGTGATGTTGCTGTGATGTTGATGTGATGTTGTTGCGATGTTGCTGTGATGTTGATTCGATGTTGATGTTGACGTGATGTGGTGTTGATGTGATGTTGCTGTGATGTTGATGTGATGTTGTTGCGATGTTGCTGTGATGTTGATTCGATGTTGTTGTGATGTCGATGTGATGTTGCTGTGATGTTGATGTGATGTTGCGATTTTGCTGTGATGTTGATTCGATGTTGTTGTGATGTCGATGTTGCTGTGATCTTTATGTGATGTTGCTGAGATGTTGCTGTGATGTTAATTCCATGTTGATGTGATATTGGAGTGACGTTGATTCGATGTTGATGTGATGTTGGCGTGATGTTGATGTGATGTTGATGTGATGTTGATGTGATGTCGATGAGATGTTGCTGTGATGTTGATGTGATGTTGCTGCGATGGTGCTGTGATGTTGATTCGATGTTGATGTGATGTCGATGTTGCTGTGATTTTTATGTGATGTTGCTGAGATGTTGCTGTGATGCTGATGTGATGTTGACGCGATGTTGACGTGATGTTGATGTGATGTTGATGTGATGTCGATGAGATGTTGCTGAGATGTTGATGTGATGTTGCCTAGATTATGCTGTGATGTTATTTGATATTGATGTGAGGTTGATGTGATGTCGATGTGCTGTTGCTGTGAAATCGATGAGATGTTGCTTTGATGTTGATCTGATGTTGCTGAGATGTTTCTATGATGCTGATATGATGTTGCTGTGATGTTGATTCGATGTTGATGTGATGTTGGCGTGATGTTGATGTGATGTTGATATGTCGATGTGATGTCAATGTGATATTGCTGAGATGTTGCTGTGATTTTGACTCGAAGTTGCTGTGATGTTGAAATGATGTTGATGTTACGTTGATGTGATGTCGTTGTGATGTTGCTGTGACGATGTGAAGATGTTGAGATTTCAATGTTATGTATACGTGATGTTGATGAGATGTTGAATTGTTGATGTGATTATGCTGAGATGTTGCTGTTATGTTGTGATTTGGCTGTGACGATGTGATGTTGCTGAGATGTCGATGTTATGTATTCGTGATGTTGTGGTGTTGCTGAGATTTTGCTGTGATGTTTATGTGGTGTTGATGCGGTGTTGATGTGATGTTGACGTGATGTTGATGTGATGTCGATGAGATGTTGCTGTGATGTCGATGTGATGTTGCGTTGATGTTGATTCGATGTTGATGTGATGTCGATGTTGCTGTGGTGTTTGTGATGTTGCTGCGATGTCGATGTTATGTATTCGTGATGTTGATGTGATCTTGATGTGATGTTGATGTGATGTCGATGAGATGTTGCTGTGTTGTCGATGTGATGTTGCGTTGATGTTGATTCGATGTTGATGTGATGTCGATGTGATGTTGCTGTTATGTTGATTCGATGTTGATGTGATGTCGATGTTGCTGTGGTGTTGATGTGATGTTGTTGCGATATTCCTGTGATGTTTATGTGGTGTTGATGCGGTGTTGATGTGATGTTGACGTGATGTTGATGTGATGTTGATGTGATGTTGCTGAGATGCTGCTGTGATGTTGATTCGATGTTGTTGTGATGTCGATGTGATGTTGTTGCGATGTTGCTGTGATGTTGATTCGATGTTGTTGTGATGTCGATGTGATGTTGCTGTTATGTTGATTCGATGTTGATGTGATGTCGATGTTGCTGTGGTGTTGATGTGATGTTGATGTGATGTTGCTGAGATGCTGCTGTGATGTTGACGTGATGTTGATGTGATGTTGATGTGATGTTGTTGCGATGTTGCTGTGATGTTGATTCGATGTTGTTGTGATGTCGATGTGATGTTGCTGTGATGTTGATGTGATGTTGCGATTTTGCTTTGATGTTGATTCGATGTTGTTGTGATGTCGATGTTGCTGTGATTTTTATGTGATGTTGCTGAGATGTTGCTGTGATGTTAATTCCATGTTGATGTGATATTGGAGTGACGTTGATTCGATGTTGATGTGATGTTGGCGTGATGTTGATGTGATGTTGATGTGATGTCGATGAGATGTTGCTGTGATGTTTATGTGATGTTGCTGAGATGTTGCTGTGATTTTGATGTTATGCTGATGTGACGTTGATGAGATGTTGATGTGGTCTTGCTGAGATGTTGTTGTGATGTTGATTCAAGGTTGATGTGATGTTGATGTGATGTTTATGTGAGGGTGATGTGATGTCGATGTGATGTTAGTGTGATCTTGATGTGATGTTGCTGAGATGTTGCTGTGATTTTGACTCGATGTTGCTGTGATTTTGAAATGATGTTGATGTTATGTTGAACTGATGTCTATTAGATGTTGCTGTGATGTGATGTTGCTGAGATGTTGATGTGATGTTGATGTGATGTTGAGGTGATGTCGACGTGATGATGCTGAGATGTTGATGTGATGTTACTGAGATGTTGCTGTGATGTTGCTGAGATGTTGCTCTGTTGTTGATGTGATGTAGGTGAGATGTTGCTGTGATGTGGTGATGTTGCTGTGACGATGTGATGATGTTGAGATGTCAATGTTATGTATACGTGATTTGTTGATGTGATGTAGGTGAGATGTTGCTGTGATTTGATGTTGATATTGATGTGATGATGTGATGTTGCTGAGATGTTGCTGTGATGTTGATGTGATGTTGCTTTGATGTTGATGTGATGTCGATGAGATGTTGCTGTGATGTCGATGTGATGTTGCTTTGATGTTGATTCGATGTTGATGTGATGTCGGAGATGTTGCTGTGGTGTTGATGTAATGTTGCTGAGATTTTTCTGTGATGTTGATGTGGTGTTGATGTGATGTTGACGTGATGTTGATGTGATGTCGATGAGATGTTGATGTGATGTTGATGTGATGTTGCTGTTATGTTGATTCGATGTTGATGTTGACGTGATGTGGTGTTGATGTGATGTTGCTGTGATGTTGATGTGATGTTGTTGCGATATTGCTGTGATGTTCATTCGATGTTGTTGTGATGTTGCGGTGATGTTGCTGTGATGTTGATTCGATGTTAATGTTGACATGATGTGATGTTGATGAGATGTTGACGTGATGTTGATGTCATGTTGATGTGATGTTGCTGAGATGCTGCTGTGATGTTGATTCCATGTTGATGTGATATTGGATGTGGTGTTGATGTGATGTTGCTGAGATGTTGCTGTGATGTTGATGTGATGTTGCGATTTTGCTGTGATGTTGATTCGATGTTGTTGTGATGTCGATGTTGCTGTGATTTTTATGTGATGTTGCTGAGATGTTGCTGTGTTGTTGATGTGATGTTGACATGATGTTGATGTGATGTTGATGTGATTTTGCTGAGATGCTGCTGTGATGTTGATTCCATGTTGATGTGATATTGGAGTGACGTTGATTCGATGTTGATGTTATGTTGGCATGATGTTGATGTGATGTTGACGTGATGTTGATATGTCGATGTGATGTCAATGTGATATTGCTGAGATGTTGCTGTGATGTTGATTCGACGTTGATGTGATGTTTACATGATGTTGAAGTGCTGTTGATGCGATGTTGATGATATGTTGCTGTGATGTTTATGAGATGTTGCTGTGATTTTGATGTGATGCTGATGTGATGTTGATGTGATGTTGATGAGATGTTGCTGAGATGTTGATGTGATGTTGCTTTGATGTTGATTCGATGTTGATGTGATGTCGGAGATGTTGCTGTGGTGTTGATGTGATGTTGCTGAGATGTTACTGTGATGTTGATGTGATCTAGGTGAGATGTTGCTGTGATGTAGTTGTGATGCTGTGACGATGTGATGATGTTGAGATGTCAATGTTATGTATACGTGATGTTCATGAGATATTGATGTATTGTTGATGTGATGTCGATGAGATGTTGATGTGATGTAATTGTGATTTTGCTGAGATGTTGCTGTGGTGTTGATTCGATGTTGATGTGATGTTGATTCGATGTTGATGTTGACGTGATGTGGTGTTGATGTGATGTTGCTGTGATGTTGATGTGATGTTGTTGCGATGTTGCTATGATGTTGATTCGATGTTGTTGTGATGATGTGATGTTGCTGTGATGATGTGATGTTGCGATTTTGCTGTGATGTTGATTCGATGTTGTTGTGATGTCGATGTTGCTGTGATGTTGATGTGATGTTGACGTGATGTTGATGTGATATTGGAGTGACGTTGATTCGATGTTGATGTGATGTTGATATGTCGATGTGATGTCAATGTGATATTGCTGAGATGTTGCTGTGATTTTGACTCGATGTTGCTGTCATGTTGAAATGATGTTGATGTTACGTTGATGTGATGTCGATGTGATGTTGCTGTGATGTGATGTTGGTGAGATGTTGCTGTGATGTTGATGTGATGTTGATGTGATGTCGATGAGATGTTGCTGAGATGTTGATGTGATGTTACTGAGATGTTGCTGTGATGTTGCTGAGATGTTGCTGTGATGGTGATTTGATGTAAGTGAGATGTTGTTGTGATGTTGCTGTGACGATGTGATGATGTTGAGATTTCAATGTTATGTATACGTGATGTTGATGAGATGTTTATGAATTGTTGATGTGATGTCGATGAGATGTTGATGTGATGTAATTGCGATGTTGAAGTGATGTTGCTAAGATGTCGCTGTGATGTTGATGTGATTATGCTGAGATGTTGCTTTTATGTTGTGATTTTGCTGTGAAGATGTGATGTTGCTGAGATGTCGATGTTATGTATTCGTGATGTTGATGTGATCTTGATGTGATGTTGATGTGATGTCGATGAGATGTTGCTGTGATGTCGATGTGATGTTGCGTTGATGTTGATTCGATGTTGATGTGATGTCGGAGATGTTGCTGTGGTGTTGATGTGATGTTGCTGAGATTTTGCTGTGATGTTTATGTGGTGTTGATGCGGTGTTGATGTGATGTTGACGTGATGTTGATGTGATGTTGATGTGATGTTGATGTGATGTTGCTGAGATGCTGCTGTGATGTTGATTCCATGTTGATGTGATATTGGAGTGACGTTGATACGATGTTGATGTGATGTTGGCGTGATGATGTGATGTTGATGTGATGTTGATATGTCGATGTGATGTCGATGTGATATTGCTGAGATGTTGCTGTGATTTTGACTCGATGTTGCTGTGATGTTGAAATGATGTTGATGTTATGTTGATGTGATGTCGATGTGATGTTGCTGTGATGTCATGTTGCTGAGATGTTGCTGTGATGTTGATCTGATGTTGGTGAGGTGTTGCTATGATGCTGATGTGATGTTGATGAGATGTTGATGTGATGTTGATGTGATGTTGCTGTTATGTTGATGTGATGTCGATGTGATGTTGCTGTGATGTCGATCTGATGTTGCTTTGATGTTGATTCGATGTTGATGTGATGTCGGAGATGTTGCTGTGGTGTTGATGTGATGTTGCTGAGATTTTTCTGTGATGTTGATGTGGTGTTGATGTGATGTTGACGTGATGTTGATGTGATGTCGATGAGATGTTGATGTGATGTTGCTGTGATGTCGCTGTTATGTTGATTCGATGTTGATGTTGACGTGATGTGGTGTTGATGTGATGTTGCTGTGATGTTGATGTGATGTTGATGCGATATTGCTGTGATGTTCATTCGATGTTGTTGTGATGTTGCGGTGATGTTGCTGTGATGTTGATTCGATGTTGATGTTGACATGATGTGGTGTTGATGTGATGTCGATGTGATGTTGCTGTGATGTTGATGTGATGTTGTTGCGATGTTGCTGTGATGTTGATTCGATGTTGTTGTGATGTCGATGTGATGTTGCTGTGATGTTGATGTGATGTTGCGATTTTGCTGTAATGTTGATTCGATGTTGTTGTGATTTTGATGTGATGTTGATGTGATGTTGATGAGATGTTGATGTGGTGTTGCTGAGATGTTGCTGTGATGTTGACTTGAGGTTAATGTGATGTTGATGTGATGTTGATGTGAGGGTGATGTGGTGTCGATGTGACGTTAGTGTGATGATGTGATGTTGCTGAGATGTTGCTGTGATTTTGACTCGATGTTGCTGTGATGTTGAAATGATGTTGATGTTATATTGATGTGATGTCGATGAGATGTTGCTGTGAAGTGATGTTGGTGAGATGTTGCTGTGATGTTGATGTGATGTTGATGTGATGTTGATGTGATGTCGATGAGATGTTGCTGAGATGTTGATGTGATGTTACTGAGATGTTGCTGTGATGTTGCTGAGATGTTGCTGTGATGTTGATGTGATGTAGGTGAGATGTTGCTGTGATGTTGTTGTGATGTTGCTGTGACGATGTGATGATGTTGAGATGTCAATGTTATGTATACGTGATGTTGATGAGATATTGATGTATTGTTGATGTGATGTCGATGAGATGTTGATGTGATGTAATTGTGATTTTGCTGAGATGTTGCTGTGGTGTTGATTCGATGTTGATGTGATGTTGCTGAGATGTTGCTGTGATGTGGATGTGATGTTGATGTGATGTCGATGAGATGTTGATGTTGACGTGATGTGGTGTTGATGTGATCTCGATGTGATGTTGCTGTGATATTGATTCGATGTTGATGTTGACGTGATATGGTGTTGATGTGATGTCGATGTGATGTTGCTGTGATGTTGATGTGATGTTGTTGCGATGTTGCTGTGATGTTTATTCAATGTTGTTGTGATGTCGATGTGATGTTGCTGTGATGTTGATGTGATGTTGATTCGATGTTGATGTTGACGTGATGTGGTGATGTGATGTTGCTGTGATGTTGATGTGATGTTGTTGCGATGTTGCTGTGATGTTGATTCGATGTTGTTGTGATGATGTGATGTTGCTGTGATGTTGATGTGATGTTGCGATTTTGCTGTGATGTTGATTCGATGTTGTTGTGATGTCGATGTTGCTGTGATGTTGATGTGATGTTGACGTGATGTTGATGTCATGTTGATGTGATGTTGCTGAGATGCTGCTGTGATGTTGATTCCATGTTGATGTGATATTGGAGTGACGTTGATTCGATGTTGATGTGATGTTGGCGTGATGTTGATGTGATGTTGATGTGATGTTGATATGTCGATGTGATGTAAATGTGATATTGCTGAGATGTTGCTGTGATTTTGACTCGATGTTGCTGTGATGTTGAAATGATGTTGATGTTACGTTGATGTGATGTCGATGTGATGTTGCTGTGATGTGATGTTGGTGAGATATTGCTGTGAAGTTGATGTGATGTTGATGTGATGTCGATGAGATGTTGCTGAGATGTTGATGTGATGTTACTGAGATGTTGCTGTGATGTTGCTGAGATGTTGCTGTGATGTTGATGTGATGTAGGTGAGATGTTGCTGTGATGTTGTTGTGATGTTGCTGTGACGATGTGATGATGTTGAGATGTCAATGTTATGTATACGTGATGTTGATGAGATATTGATGTATTGTTGATGTGATGTCGATGAGATGTTGATGTGATGTAATTGTGATTTTGCTGAGATGTTGCTGTGGTGTTGATTCGATGTTGATGTGATGTTGCTGAGATGTTGCTGTGATGTGGATGTGATGTTGATGTGATGTCGATGAGATGTTGATGTTGACGTGATGTGGTGTTGATGTGATGTCGATGTGATGTTGCTGTGATGTTGATTCGATGTTGATGTTGACGTGATGTGGTGTTGATGTGATGTCGATGTGATGTTGCTGTGATGTTGATGTGATGTTGTTGCGATGTTGCTGTGATGTTTATTCGATGTTGTGATGTCGATGTGATGTTGGTGTGATGTTGATGTGATGTTGCGATTTTGCTGTGATGTTGATTCGATGTTGTTGTGATGTCGATGTTGGTGTGATGTTGATGTGATGTTGACGTGATGTTGATGTGATGTTGATGTGATGTTGCTGAGATGCTGCTGTGATGTTGATTCCATGTTGATGTGATATTGGAGTGACGTTGATTCGATGTTGATGTGATGTTGGCGTGATGTTGATGTGATGTTGATGTGATGTTGATATGTCGATGTGATGTCGATGTGATATTGCTGAGATGTTGCTGTGATTTTGACTCGATGTTGCTGTGATGTTGAAATGATGTTGATGTTATGTTGATGTGATGTCGATGTGATGTTGCTGTGATGTCATGTTGCTGAGATGTTGCTGTGATGTTGATCTGATGTTGGTAAGGTGTTGCTATGATGCTGATGAGATGTTGATGAGATGTTGATGTGATGTTGATGTGATGTTGCTGTTATGTTGATGTGATGTCGATGTGATGTTGCTGTGATGTCGATCTGATGTTGCTTTGATGTTGATTCGATGTTGATGTGATGTCGGAGATGTTGCTGTGGTGTTGATGTGATGTTGCTGAGTTTTTTCTGTGATGTTGATGTGGTGTTGATGTGATGTTGACGTGATGTTGATGTGATGTCGATGAGATGTTGATGTGATGTTGATGTGATGTCGCTGTTATGTTGATTCGATGTTGATGTTGACGTGATGTGGTGTTGATGTGATGTTGCTGTGATGTTGATGTGATGTTGTTGCGATATTGCTGTGATGTTCATTCGATGTTGTTGTGATGTTGTGGTGATGTTGCTGTGATGTTGATTCGATGTTGATGTTGACATGATGTGGTGTTGATGTGATGTCGATGTGATGTTGCTGTGATGTTGATGTGATGTTGTTGCGATGTTGCTGTGATGTTGATTCGATGTTGTTGCGATGTCGATGTGATGTTGATTCGATGTTGTTGTGATGTCGATGTGATGTTGATGTGATGTTGATGAGATGTTGATGTGGTGTTGCTGAGATGTTGCTGTGATGTTGACCTGAGGTTAATGTGATGTTGATGTGATGTTGATGTGAGGGTGATTTGGTGTCGATGTGACGTTAGTGTGATGATGTGATGTTGCTGAGATGTTGCTGTGATTTTGACTCGATGTTGCTGTGATGTTGAAATGATGTTGATGTTATATTGATGTGATGTCGATGAGATGTTGCTGTGAAGTGATGTTGGTGAGATGTTGCTGTGATGTTGATGTGATGTTGATGTGATGTTGATGTGATGTCGATGAGATGTTGCTGAGATGTTGATGTGATGTTACTGAGATGTTGCTGTGATGTTGCTGAGATGTTGCTGTGATGTTGATGTGATGTAGGTGAGATGTTGCTGTGATGATGTTGCTGTGACGATGTGATGATGTTGAGATGTCAATGTTATGTATACGTGATGTTGATGAGATATTGATGTATTGTTGATGTGATGTCGATGAGATGTTGATGTGATGTAATTGTGATTTTGCTGAGATGTTGCTGTGGTGTTGATTCGATGTTGATGTGATGTTGCTGAGATGTTGCTGTGATGTGGATGTGATGTTGATGTGATGTCGATGAGATGTTGATGTTGACGTGATGTGGTGTTGATGTGATGTCGATGTGATGTTGCTGTGATGTTGATTCGATGTTGATGTTGACGTGATGTGGTGTTGATGTGATGTCGATGTGATGTTGCTGTGATGTTGATGTGATGTTGTTGCGATGTTGCTGTGATGTTTATTCGATGTTGTTGTGATGTCGATGTGATGTTGCTGTGATGTTGATGTGATGTTGATTCGATGTTGATGTTGACGTGATGTGGTGATGTGATGTTGCTGTGATGTTGATGTGATGTTGTTGCGATGTTGCTGTGATGTTGATTCGATGTTGTTGTGATGATGTCATGTTGCTGTGATGTTGCTGTGATGTTGCGATTTTGCTGTGATGTTGATTCGATGTTGTTGTGATGTCGATGTTGCTGTGATGTTGATGTGATGTTGACGTGATATTGATGTGATGTTGCTGAGATGCTGCTGAGATGCTGCTGTGATGTTGATTCCATGTTGATGTGATATTGGAGTGACGTTGATTCGATGTTGATGTTATGTTGGCGTGATGTTGATGTGATGTTGATGTGATGTTGATATGTCGATGTGATGTCAATGTGATATTGCTGAGATGTTGTTGTGATTTTGACTCGATGTTGCTGTGATGTTGAAATGATGTTGATGTTACGTTGATGTGATGTCGATGTGATGTTGCTGTGATGTGATGTTGGTGAGATATTGCTGTGAAGTTGATGTGATGTTGATGTGATGTCGATGAGATGTTGCTGAGATGTTGATGTGATGTTACTGAGATGTTGCTGTGATTTTGCTGAGATGTTGCTGTGATGATGTGATGTAGGTGAGATGTTGCTGTGATGTTGTTGTGATGTTGCTGTGACGATGTGATGATGTTGAGATGTCAATGTTATGTATACGTGATGTTGATGAGATATTGATGTATTGTTGATGTGATGTCGATGAGATGTTGATGTGATGTAATTGTGATGTTGCTGAGATGTTGCTGTGATGTGGATGTGATGTTGATGTGATGTCGATGAGATGTTGATGTGATGTTGATGTGATGTTGCTGTTATGTTGATGTGATTTTGATTCGATGTTAATGTTGACATGATGTGGTGTTGATGTGATGTCGATGTGATGTTGCTGTGATGTTGATGTGATGTTGTTGCGATGTTGCTGTGATGTTGATTCGATGTTGTTGTGATGTCGATGTGATGTTGCTGTGATGTTGATGTGATGTTGATTCGATGTTGATGTTGACGTGATGTGGTGTTGATGTGATGTTGCTGTGATGTTGATGTGATGTTGTTGCGATGTTGCTGTGATATTGATTCGATGTTGTTGTGATGTCGATGTGATGTTGCTGTGATGTTGATGTGATATTGCGATTTTGCTGTGATGTTGATTCGATGTTGTTGTGATGTCGATGTTGCTGTGATTTTTATGTGATGTTGCTGAGATGTTGCTGTGTTGTTGATGTGATGTTGACATGATGTTGATGTGATGTTGATGTGATTTTGCTGAGATGCTGCTGTGATGTTGATTCCATGTTGATGTGATATTGGAGTGACGTTGATTCGATGTTGATGTTATGTTGGCATGATGTTGATGTGATGTTGACGTGATGTTGATATGTCGATGTGATGTCAATGTGATATTGCTGAGATGTTGCTGTGATTTTGACTCGATGTTGCTGTGATGTTGAAATGATGTTGATGTTACGTTGATGTGATGTCGATGTGATGTTGCTGTGATGTGATGTTGGTGAGATATTGCTGTGAAGTTGATGTGATGTTGATGTGATGTCGATGAGATGTTGCTGAGATGTTGATGTGATGTTACTGAGATGTTGCTGTGATGTTGCTGAGATGTTGCTGTGATGTTGATGTGATGTAGGTGAGATGTTGCTGTGATGTTGTTGTGATGTTGCTGTGACGATGTGATGATGTTGAGATGTCAATGTTATGTATACGTGATGTTGATGAGATATTGATGTATTGTTGATG
>CM042542.1:21052278-21253689 GCA_023630585.1 Cranoglanis bouderius | reverse complement strand
TTTCCTGTTCGCTCTTTCGACTCCAGCTTTTTCCTGTTCGCTCTTTCGACTCCAGCTGTTTCGTGTTCGCTCTTTCGACTCCAGCTTTTTCCTGTTCGCTCTTTCGACTCCAGCTTTTTCCTGTTCGCTCTTTCGACTCCAGCTTTTTCCTGTTCGCTCTTTCGACTCCCGCTGTTTCGTGTTCGCTCGTTCGACTCCAGCTTTTTCGTGTTCGCTCTTTCGACTCCAGCTGTTTCGTGTTCGCTCTTTCGACTCCAGCTGTGTCGTGTTCGCTCTTTCGACTCCAGCTGTGTCGTGTTCGCTCTTTCGACTCCAGCTTTTCCTGTTCGCTCTTTCGACTCCAGCTTTTCCTGTTCGCTCTTTCGACTCCAGCTGTTTCCTGTTCGCTCTTTCGACTCCATCTTTTTCCTGTTCGCTCTTTCGACTCCAGCTGTTTCCTGTTCGCTCTTTCGACTCCAGCTGTTTCCTGTTCGCTCTTTCGACTCCAGCTGTTTCCTGTTCGCTCTTTCGACTCCAGCTGTTTCCTGTTCGCTCTTTCGACTCCAGCTGTTTCCTGTTCGCTCTTTCGACTCCAGCTGTTTCCTGTTCGCTCTTTCGACTCCAGCTTTTTCCTGTTCGCTCTTTCGACTCCAGCTGTTTCGTGTCCGCTCTTTCGACTCCCGCTGTTTCGTGTTCGCTCGTTCGACTCCAGCTGTTTCGTGTTCGCTCGTTCGACTCCAGCTGTTTCGTGTCCGCTCTTTCGTCTCCCGCAGTTTCGTGTTCGCTGTTTAGATTTCACCTTTGTCGTGTTCGCTCTTTCGACACCAGCTGTTTCGTTTTTTCGCTCTTTCGACTCCCGCTGTTTCGTGTTCGCTCTTTCGCCTCCCGCTGTGTCGTGTTCGCTCTTTCGACTGTAGCTTTTTTGTGTGCGCTTTTCGGCTCCTTCTGTTTTGTGTGTTCTCTTTCGAATCCAGCTGTTTCGTGTGTGCTATTTCGACTCCAGCTGTTTCGTGTTCGCTCTTTCGACTACAGCTGTGTCGTGTCCGCTCGTTCGACTCCAGCTGTTTCGTGTGCGCTCTTTCGTCTCCCGCAGTTTCGTGGTCGCTGTTTCGATTTCACCTTTGTCGTGTTCGCTCTTTCGACTCCAGCTGTTTCGTTTTTTCGCTCTTTCGACTCCAGCTTTTTCCTGTTCGCTCTGTCGACTCCAGCTTTTTCGTGTTCGCTCTTTCGACTCCAGCTTTTTTGTGTGCGCTTTTCGGCTCCTTCTGTTTTGTTTGTTCTATTTGGACTCCAGCTGTTTCGTTTTCGCTCTCTCGAATCCAGCTGTTTCGTGTTCGCTCTTTCGACTCCAGCTGTTTCATTTTCGCTCTTTCGACTCCCGCTGTTTCCTGTTCAGTTTCGACTCCAGCTGTTTCGTTTTCGCTCTTTCGACTCCAGCTGTTTCCTGTTCGCTCTTTCGACTCCAGCTGTGTCGCTGGCTCTCTTTCGACTCCTGCTGTGTCGTGTTTGCTCTTTCGACTCCAGCTGTTTCGTGTTCGCTCTTTCGACTCCAGCTGTTTAGTGTTCACTGTTTCGACTTCCTCAGTTTCGTGTTCGCTCTTTCGACTCCCGCTGTGTCGAGTTCGGTCTTTCGACTCCCGCTGTATCGTGTTCGCTGTTTTGTGTGCATTGATTCATCTCGTACTGTTTCGTGGGCTCTCTTTCGACTCCAGCTATTTCGTGTTCGCTCTTTTAACTCCCGCTGTTTCATGTTCGCTCTTTCGACTCCCACTGTTTCCTGTTCGCTCTTTCGACTCCAGCTGTTTCGTGTTCGCTCTTTCGACTCCAGCTGTTTAGTGTTCACTGTTTCGACTTCCTCAGTTTCGTGTTCGCTCTTTCGACTCCCGTGTTTCATGTTCGCTGTTTCGACTCCAGCTGTTTCGTGTTCGCTCTTTCGACTCCAGCTGTGACGTGTTCGCTCTTTCGACTCCAGCTGTTTAGTGTTCACTGTTTCGACTTCCTCAGTTTCGTGTTCGCTCTTTCGACTCCCGCTGTGTCGTGTTCTCTCTTTCGACTCCCGCTGTGTCGTATTCCTTCTTTCGACTCCAGCTGTGTCATATTCGCTGTTTCGACTCCAGCTGTTTCGTGTTCGCTCTTTCGACTCCAGCTGTTTAGTGTTCACTGTTTCGACTTCCTCAGTTTCGTGTTCGCTCTTTCGACTCCAGCTGTTTAGTGTTCACTGTTTCGACTTCCTCAGTTTCGTGTTCGCTCTTTCGACTCCCGCTGTTTCCTGTTCGCTGTTTCGACTCCAGCTGTTTCGTGTTCGCTCTTTCGACTCCAGCTGTGACGTGTTCGCTCTTTCGACTCCATCTGTTTCGTTTTCGCTCTTTGTACTCCATCTGTTTCGTGTTCGCTCTTTCGACTCCATCTGTTTAGTTTTCGCTGTTTGTACTCCATCTGTTTCGTTTTCGCTCTTTGGACTCTGCCGTTTGGTGTGCGCTCTATCGACTCCAGCTATTTCGTCTTCGCTCTTTCGACTCCAGCTGTTTCATGTTCGCTCTTTCGACTCCATCTGTTTCGTTTTCGCTCTTTGTACTCCATCTGTTTCGTGTTCGCTCTTTCGACTCCAGCTGTTTCGTGTTCGCTCTTTCGACTCCCGCAGTTTCGTGTTCGCTCTTTCGACTCCCGCAGTTTCGGGTTCGCTCTTTCGACTCCAGCTGTTTCGTGTTCGCTCTTTCGACTCCAGCTGTTTAGTGTTCACTGTTTCGACTTCCTCAGTTTCGTGTTCGCTCTTTCGACTCCCGTGTTTCATGTTCGCTGTTTCGACTCCAGCTGTTTCGTGTTCGCTCTTTCGACTCCAGCTGTGACGTGTTCGCTCTTTCGACTCCAGCTGTTTAGTGTTCACTGTTTCGACTTCCTCAGTTTCGTGATCGCTCTTTCGACTCCAGCTGTTTTGTGTTCTCTCTTTCGACTCCAGCTGTTTTGTGTACGCTCTTTCGACACCAGCTGTTTCGTTTTCGCTCTCTCGAATCCAGCTGTTTCGTGTTCGCTCATTCGACTCCAGCTGTTTCGTATTCGCTCTTTCGACTCCCTTTGTGTCGTGTTCGCTCTTTCGACACCAGCTGTTTCGTTTTCGCTCTCTCGAATCCAGCTGTTTCGTGTTCGCTCTTTCGACTCCAGCTGTTTCGTGTTCGCTCTTTCGACTCCAGCTGTGTCGTGTTCGCTCTTTCGACTCCAGCTTTTTCTGTTCACTCTTTCGACTCCCGCTGTTTCCTGTTCGCTCTTTCGACTCCATCTTTTCCTGTTCGCTCTTTCGACTCCAGCTGTTTCGTGTTCGCTCTTTCGACTCCAGCTGATTCGTGTTCGCTCTTTCGACTCCAGCTGTGTCGTGATCGCTCTTTCGACTCCAGCTGTGTCGTGATCGCTCTTTCGACTCCAGCTGTTTCGTGTTCGCTCTTTCGACTCCAGCTTTTTCCTGTTCGCTCTTTCGACTCCAGCTGTTTCGTGTTCGCTCTTTCGACTCCAGCTGTTTAGTGTTCACTGTTTCGACTTCCTCAGTTTCGTGTTCGCTCTTTCGACTCCCGCTGTTTCGTGTTCGCTCTTTCGACTCCAGCTGATTCGTGTTCGCTCTTTCGACTCCAGCTGATTCGTGTTTGCTCTTTCGACTCCAGCTGTTTCGTGTTCGCTCTTTCGACTCCAGCTGTTTCGTGTTCGCTCTTTCGACTCCAGCTGTTTCGTGTTCGCTCTTTCGACTCCCGCTGTTTCGTGTTCGCTCTTTCGACTCCATCTTTTTCCTGTTCGCTCTTTCGACTCCATCTTTTCCTGTTCGCTCTTTCGACTCCAGCTGTTTCGTGTTCGCTCTTTCGACTCCATCTTTTTCCTGTTCGCTCTTTCGACTCCAGCTGTTTCCTGTTCGCTCTTTCGACTCCAGCTGTTTCCTGTTCGCTCTTTCGACTCCATCTTTTTCCTGTTCGCTCTTTCGACTCCAGCTGTTTCGTGTTCGCTCTTTCGACTCCAGCTGTTTCCTGTTCGCTCTTTCGACTCCATCTTTTTCCTGTTCGCTCTTTCGACTCCAGCTGTTCGCTCTTTCGACTCCAGCTGTTTCCTGTTCGCTCTTTCGACTCCAGCTGTTTCCTGTTCGCTCTTTCGACTCCAGCTGTTTCCTGTTCGCTCTTTCGACTCCAGCTGTTTCGTGTTCGCTCTTTCGACTCCAGCTTTTTCGTGTCCGCTCTTTCGACTCCAGCTGTTTCGTGTCCGCTCTTTCGACTCCCGCTGTTTCGTGTTCGCTCGTTCGACTCCAGCTGTTTCGTGTTCGCTCTTTCGCCTCCAGCTGTTTCGTGTTCGCTCTTTCGACTCCAGCTGTTTCCTGTTCGCTCTTTCGACTCCAGCTTTTTCCTGTTCGCTCTTTCGACTCCAGCTGTTTCGTGTCCGCTCTTTCGACTCCCGCTGTTTCGTGTCCGCTCGTTCGACTCCCGCTGTTTCGTGTTCGCTCGTTCGACTCCAGCTGTTTCGTGTTCGCTCTTTCGACTCCAGCTGTTTCGTGTTCGCGCTTTCGACTCCAGCTTTTTTGTGTTCGCTCGTTCGACTCCAGCTGTTTCGTGTTCGCTCTTTCGTCTCCCGCAGTTTCGTGTTCGCTCTTTCGACTCCAGCTGTTTCCTGTTCGCTCTTTCGACTCCAGCTTTTTCCTGTTCGCTCTTTCGACTCCAGCTGTTTCGTGTTCGCTCTTTCGACTCCAGCTGTTTCGTGTTCGCTCTTTCGACTCCAGCTGTTTCGTGTTCGCGCTTTCGACTCCAGCTTTTTTGTGTTCGCTCGTTCGACTCCAGCTGTTTCGTGTTCGCTCGTTCGACTCCAGCTGTTTCGTGTTCGCTCTTTCGACTCCAGCTGTTTCGTGTTCGCTCTTTCGACTCCAGCTGTTTCGTGTTCGCTCTTTCGACTCCAGCTGTTTCGTGTTCGCTCTTTCGACTCCAGCTGTGTCGTGTTCGCTCTTTCGACTCCAGCTGTTTCCTGTTCGCTCTTTCGACTCCAGCTGTTTCCTGTTCGCTCTTTCGACTCCAGCTGTTTCCTGTTCGCTCTTTCGACTCCAGCTGTTTCCTGTTCGCTCTTTCGACTCCAGCTGTTTCGTGTTCGCTCTTTCGACTCCAGCTGTTTCCTGTTCGCTCTTTCGACTCCAGCTGTTTCGTGTTCGCTCTTTCGACTCCAGCTGTTTCGTGTTCGCTCTTTCGACTCCAGCTGTTTCGTGTTCGCTCTTTCGACTCCAGCTGTTTCGTGTTCGCTCTTTCGACTCCAGCTGTTTCCTGTTCGCTCTTTCGACTCCAGCTGTTTCGTGTTCTCTCTTTCGACTCCAGCTGTTTCGTGTTCGCTCTTTCGACTCCAGTTGTTTCGTGTTCGCTCTTTCGACTCTAGCTGTGTCATGTTCGCTGTTTCGATTCCACCTGTCTCGTGTTCGCTCTTTCGACTCCTTCTGTTTCGTGTTCGCTCGTTCGACTCCAGCTGTTTCCTGATCGCTCTTTCGACTCCAGCTGTTTCGTGTTCGCTCTTTCGACTCCAGCTGTTTCGTGTTCGCTCTTTCGACTCCAGCTGTTTCGTGTTCGCTCTTTCGACTCCAGCTGTTTCGTGTTCGCTCTTTCGACTCCCGCTGTTTCGTGTTCGCTCTTTCGACTCCCGCTGTTTCGTGTTCGCTCTTTCGACTCCAGCTGTTTCGTGTTCGCTCTTTCGACTCCAGCTTTTTCCTGTTCGCTGTTTCGACTCCAGCTGTTTCGTGTTCGCTCTTTCGACTCCAGCTTTTTCCTGTTCGCTCTTTCGACTCCAGCTGTTTCGTGTTCGCTCGTTCGACTCCAGCTGTTTCCTGTTCGCTCTTTCGACTCCAGCTGTTTCGTGTTCGCTCGTTCGACTCCAGCTGTTTCCTGTTCAGTTTCGACTCCAGCTGTTTCGTTTTCGCTCTTTCGTATTCCTTCTTTCGACTCCAGCTGTGTCGCTGGCTCTCTTTCGACTCCTGCTGTGTCGTGTTTGCTCTTTCGACTCCAGCTGTTTCGTGTTCGCTCTTTCGACTCCAGCTGTTTAGTGTTCACTGTTTCGACTTCCTCAGTTTCGTGTTCGCTCTTTCGACTCCCGCTGTGTCGAGTTCGGTCTTTCGACTCCCGCTGTATCGTGTTCGCTGTTTTGTGTGCATTGATTCATCTCGTACTGTTTCGTGGGCTCTCTTTCGACTCCAGCTATTTCGTGTTCGCTCTTTTAACTCCCGCTGTTTCATGTTCGCTCTTTCGACTCCCACTGTTTCCTGTTCGCTCTTTCGACTCCAGCTGTTTCGTGTTCGCTCTTTCGACTCCAGCTGTTTAGTGTTCACTGTTTCGACTTCCTCAGTTTCGTGTTCGCTCTTTCGACTCCCGTGTTTCATGTTCGCTGTTTCGACTCCAGCTGTTTCGTGTTCGCTCTTTCGACTCCAGCTGTGACGTGTTCGCTCTTTCGACTCCAGCTGTTTAGTGTTCACTGTTTCGACTTCCTCAGTTTCGTGTTCGCTCTTTCGACTCCCGCTGTGTCGTGTTCGCTCTTTCGACTCCCGCTGTGTCGTATTCCTTCTTTCGACTCCAGCTGTGTCATATTCGCTGTTTCGACTCCAGCTATTTCGTGTTCGCTCTTTCGACTCCAGCTGTTTAGTGTTCACTGTTTCGACTTCCTCAGTTTCGTGTTCGCTCTTTCCATTCCCGCTGTTTAGTGTTCACTGTTTCGACTTCCTCAGTTTCGTGTTCGCTCTTTCGACTCCCGCTGTTTCCTGTTCGCTGTTTCGACTCCAGCTGTTTCGTGTTCGCTCTTTCGACTCCAGCTGTGACGTGTTCGCTCTTTCGACTCCATCTGTTTCGTTTTCGCTCTTTGTACTCCATCTGTTTCGTGTTCGCTCTTTCGACTCCAGCTGTTTCGTGTTCGCTCTTTCGACTCCAGCTGTTTCATGTTCGCTCTTTCGACTCCAGCTGTTTCATGTTCGCTCTTTCGACTCCATCTGTTTCGTTTTCGCTCTTTGTACTCCATCTGTTTCGTGTTCGCTCTTTCGACTCCAGCTGTTTCGTGTTCGCTCTTTCGACTCCAGCTGTTTCGTGTTCGCTCTTTCGACTCCAGCTGTTTCGTGTTCGCTCTTTCGACTCCAGCTGTTTCGTGTTCGCTCTTTCGACTCCCTTTGTGTCGTGTTCGCTCTTTCGACTCCAGCTGTTTCGTGGTCGCTCACTCGAATCCAGCTGTTTCGTATGCGCTCTTTCGACTCCAGCTGTTTCGTGTTCGCTCTTTCAACTCCCTTTGTGTCGTGTTCTCTCTTTCGACTCCAGCTGTTTCGTGTTCGCTCTTTCGACTCCAGCTGTTTCGTGTTCGCTCTTTCGACTCCAGCTGTTTCATGTTCGCTCTTTCGACTCCCGCTGTTTCATGTTCGCTCTTTTGACTCCCGCTGTTTCGTGTTCGCTCTTTCGACTCCATCTGTGTCGTCTTCGCTCTTTCGACTCAGCTGTTTCGTGTTCTCTCTTTCGACTCCAGCTGTTTCGTGTTCTCTCTTTCGACTCCCGCTGTTTCGTCTTCGCTTTTTCGACTCCATCTGTTTCGAGTCCGCTCTTTCGACTCCATCTGTTTCGTGTTCGCTCTTTCGACTCCAGCTGTGACGTGTTCGCTCTTTCGACTCCATCTGTTTCGTGTTCGCTCTTTCGACTCCAGCTGTTTAGTGTTCACTGTTTCGACTTCCTCAGTTTCGTGTTCGCTCTTTCGACTCCCGCTGTGTTGTGTTCGCTCTTTCGACTCCAGCTGTTTCGTGTTCGCTCTTTCGACTCCAGCTGTGACGTGTTCGCTCTTTCGACTCCATCTGTTTCGTTTTCGCTCTTTGTACTCCATCTGTTTCGTGTTCGCTCTTTCGACTCCCGCAGTTTCGTGTTCGCTCTTTCGACTCCCGCAGTTTCGGGTTCGCTCTTTCGACTCCAGCTGTTTCGTGTTCGCTCTTTCGACTCCAGCTGTTTAGTGTTCACTGTTTCGACTTCCTCAGTTTCGTGTTCGCTCTTTCGACTCCCGTGTTTCATGTTCGCTGTTTCGACTCCAGCTGTTTCGTGTTCGCTCTTTCGACTCCAGCTGTGACGTGTTCGCTCTTTCGACTCCAGCTGTTTAGTGTTCACTGTTTCGACTTCCTCAGTTTCGTGTTCGCTCTTTCGACTCCCGCTGTGTTGTGTTCGCTCTTTCGACTCCCGCTGTGTCGTGTTCGCTCTTTCGACTCCCGCTGTGTCGTATTCCTTCTTTCGACTCCAGCTGTGTCATATTCGCTGTTTCGACTCCAGCTATTTCGTGTTCGCTCTTTCGACTCCAGCTGTTTAGTGTTCACTGTTTCGACTTCCTCAGTTTCGTGTTCGCTCTTTCCATTCCCGCTGTTTAGTGTTCACTGTTTCGACTTCCTCAGTTTCGTGTTCGCTCTTTCGACTCCCGCTGTTTCCTGTTCGCTGTTTCGACTCCAGCTGTTTCGTGTTCGCTCTTTCGACTCCAGCTGTGACGTGTTCGCTTTTTCGACTGCAGCTGTTTAGTTTTCGCTGTTTGTACTCCATCTGTTTCGTGTTCGCTCTTTGGACTCCAGCCGTTTGGTGTGCGCTCTATCGACTCCAGCTATTTCGTCTTCGCTCTTTCGACTCCAGCTGTTTCATGTTCGCTCTTTCGACTCCATCTGTTTCGTTTTCGCTCTTTGTACTCCATCTGTTTCGTGTTCGCTCTTTCGACTCCAGCTGTTTCGTGTTCGCTCTTTCGACTCCAGCTGTTTCATGTGTTCTCTTTCGACTCCCGCTGTGTCGTGTTCGCTCTTTCGACTCCATCTGTGTCGTCTTCGCTGTTTCGATTCCAGCTGTTTCGTGCGCTGTTTCGACTCCAGCTGTTTCCTTTTCGCTGTGTCGATTCCACCTGTCTCGTGATCGCTCTTTCGACTACAGCAGTTTCGTGTTCGCTCTTTCGACTCCCGCTGTTTCCTGTTCACTGTTTCGACTCCAGCTGTCTCGTGATCGCTCTTTTGACTCCAGCTGTTTTGTGTTCGCTCTTTCGACTCCAGCTGTTTCTTGTCCGTTCTTTCGACTCCAGCTGTTTCGTGTTCACCCTTTCGACTCCAGCTGTTTTGTGTTCGCTCTTTCGACTCCAGCTGTTTCTTGTCCGTTCTTTCGACTCCAGCTGTTTCGTGTTGGCTCTTTCGACTCCCTTTGTGTCGTGTTCGCTCATTCGACTCCAGCTGTTTCGTATTCGCTCTTTCGACTCCCTTTGTGTCGTGTTCGCTCTTTCGACACCAGCTGTTTCGTTTTCGCTCTCTCGAATCCAGCTGTTTCGTGTTCGCTCTTTCGACTCCAGCTGTTTCATTTTCGCTCTTTCGACTCCCGCTGTTTCCTGTTCAGTTTCGACTCCAGCTGTTTCGTTTTCGCTCTTTCGTATTCCTTCTTTCGACTCCAGCTGTGTCGCTGGCTCTCTTTCGACTCCTGCTGTGTCGTGTTTGCTCTTTCGACTCCTGCTGTGTCGTGTTTGCTCTTTCGACTCCAGCTGTTTCGTGTTCGCTCTTTCGACTCCTGCTGTGTCGTGTTTGCTCTTTCGACTCCAGCTGTTTCGTGTTCGCTCTTTCGACTCCAGCTGTTTAGTGTTCACTGTTTCGACTTCCTCAGTTTCGTGTTCGCTCTTTCGACTCCCGCTGTGTCGAGTTCGGTCTTTCGACTCCCGCTGTATCGTGTTCGCTGTTTTGTGTGCATTGATTCATCTCGTACTGTTTCGTGGGCTCTCTTTCGACTCCAGCTATTTCGTGTTCGCTCTTTTAACTCCCGCTGTTTCATGTTCGCTCTTTCGACTCCCACTGTTTCCTGTTCGCTCTTTCGACTCCAGCTGTTTCGTGTTCGCTCTTTCGACTCCAGCTGTTTAGTGTTCACTGTTTCGACTTCCTCAGTTTCGTGTTCGCTCTTTCGACTCCCGTGTTTCATGTTCGCTGTTTCGACTCCAGCTGTTTCGTGTTCGCTCTTTCGACTCCAGCTGTGACGTGTTCGCTCTTTCGACTCCAGCTGTTTAGTGTTCACTGTTTCGACTTCCTCAGTTTCGTGTTCGCTCTTTCGACTCCCGCTGTGTCGTGTTCGCTCTTTCGACTCCCGCTGTGTCGTGTACGCTCTTTCGACTCCCGCTGTGTCGTATTCCTTCTTTCGACTCCAGCTGTGTCATATTCGCTGTTTCGACTCCAGCTATTTCGTGTTCGCTCTTTCGACTCCAGCTGTTTAGTGTTCACTGTTTCGACTTCCTCAGTTTCGTGTTCGCTCTTTCGACTCCATCTGTTTCGTGTTCGCTCTTTCGACTCCAGCTGTGACGTGTTCGCTCTTTCGACTCCATCTGTTTCGTTTTCGCTCTTTGTACTCCATCTGTTTCGTGTTCGCTCTTTCGACTCCATCTGTTTAGTTTTCGCTGTTTGTACTCCATCTGTTTCGTGTTCGCTCTTTGGACTCTGCCGTTTGGTGTGCGCTCTATCGACTCCAGCTATTTCGTCTTCGCTCTTTCGACTCCAGCTGTTTCATGTTCGCTCTTTCGACTCCATCTGTTTCGTTTTCGCTCTTTGTACTCCATCTGTTTCGTGTTCGCTCTTTCGACTCCCGCTGTTTCGTGTTCGCTCTGTCGAATCCCGCTGTTTCCTGTTCGCTGTTTCGTCTCCAGCTGTTTCGTGTTCGCTCTTTCGACTACAGCATTTTCGTGTTCGCTCTTTCGACTCCCGCTGTTTCCTGTTCACTGTTTCGACTCCAGCTGTTTGGTGTTCTCTGTTTCAATTCCACCTGTCTCGTGATCGCTCTTTCGACTCCAGCTGTTTTGTGTTCGCTCTTTCGACTCCAGCTGTTTCGTGTACGCTCTTTTGACTCCAGCTGTTTTGTGTTCGCTCTTTCGACTCCAGCTGTTTCTTGTCCGTTCTTTCGACTCCAGCTGTTTCGTGTTCGCTCTTTCGACTCCCTTCGTGTCGTGTTCGCTCTTTCGACTCCAGCTGTTTCGTGTTCGCTCTTTCGACTCCCTTTGTGTCGTGTTCGCTCTTTCGACACCAGCTGTTTCGTTTTCGCTCTCTCGAATCCAGCTGTTTCGTGTTCGCTCTTTCGACTCCAGCTGTTTCATTTTCGCTCTTTCGACTCCCGCTGTTTCCTGTTCAGTTTCGACTCCAGCTGTTTCGTTTTCGCTCTTTCGTATTCCTTCTTTCGACTCCAGCTGTTTCGCTGGCTCTCTTTCGACTCCTGCTGTGTCGTGTTTGCTCTTTCGACTCCAGCTGTTTCGTGTTCGCTCTTTCGACTCCAGCTGTTTAGTGTTCACTGTTTCGACTTCCTCAGTTTCGTGATCGCTCTTTCGACTCCAGCTGTTTTGTGTTCTCTCTTTCGACTTCCTCAGTTTCGTGTTCGCTCTTTCGACTCCATCTGTTTCGTGTTCGCTCTTTCGACTCCAGCTGTGACGTGTTCGCTCTTTCGACTCCATCTGTTTCGTTTTCGCTCTTTGTACTCCATCTGTTTCGTGTTCGCTCTTTCGACTCCATCTGTTTAGTTTTCGCTGTTTGTACTCCATCTGTTTCGTGTTCGCTCTTTGGACTCTGCCGTTTGGTGTGCGCTCTATCGACTCCAGCTATTTCGTCTTCGCTCTTTCGACTCCAGCTGTTTCATGTTCGCTCTTTCGACTCCATCTGTTTCGTTTTCGCTCTTTGTACTCCATCTGTTTCGTGTTCGCTCTTTCGACTCCAGCTGTTTCGTGCGCTGTTTCGACTCCAGCTGTTTCCTTTTCGCTGTGTCGATTCCACCTGTCTCGTGATCGCTCTTTCGACTACAGCAGTTTCGTGTTCGCTCTTTCGACTCCCGCTGTTTCCTGTTCACTGTTTCGACTCCAGCTGTTTGGTGTTCTCTGTTTCAATTCCACCTGTCTCGTGATCGCTCTTTCGACTCCAGCTGTTTTGTGTTCCCTCTTTCGACTCCAGCTGTTTCGTGTACGCTCTTTTGACTCCAGCTGTTTTGTGTTCGCTCTTTCGACTCCAGCTGTTTCTTGTCCGTTCTTTCGACTCCAGCTGTTTCGTGTTCACCCTTTCGACTCCCTTTGTGTCGTGTTCGCTCATTCGACTCCAGCTGTTTCGTATTCGCTCTTTCGACTCCCTTTGTGTCGTGTTCGCTCTTTCGACACCAGCTGTTTCGTTTTCGCTCTCTCGAATCCAGCTGTTTCGTGTTCGCTCTTTCGACTCCAGCTGTTTCATTTTCGCTCTTTCGACTCCCGCTGTTTCCTGTTCAGTTTCGACTCCAGCTGTTTCGTTTTCGCTCTTTCGTATTCCTTCTTTCGACTCCAGCTGTTTCGCTGGCTCTCTTTCGACTCCTGCTGTGTCGTGTTTGCTCTTTCGACTCCAGCTGTTTCGTGTTCGCTCTTTCGACTCCAGCTGTTTAGTGTTCACTGTTTCGACTTCCTCAGTTTCGTGTTCGCTCTTTCGACTCCCGCTGTGTCGAGTTCGGTCTTTCGACTCCCGCTGTATCGTGTTCACTGTTTTGTGTGCATTGATTCATCTCGTACTGTTTCGTGGGCTCTCTTTCGACTCCAGCTATTTCGTGTTCGCTCTTTTAACTCCCGCTGTTTCATGTTCGCTCTTTCGACTCCAGCTGTTTAGTGTTCACTGTTTCGACTTCCTCAGTTTTGTGTTCGCTCTTTCGACTCCAGCTGTTTCGTGTTCGCTCTTTCGACTCCCGCAGTTTCGGGTTCGCTCTTTCGACTCCAGCTGTGTCGATTTCACTGTTTCGACTCTAGCTGTTTTGTGTGCGTTGTTTCGTCTCCCGCTGTTTCGTGTTCGCTCTTTCTACTCCAGCTGTTTTGTGTCCGTTGTTTTGTCTCCATCTGTTTCGTGTTCGCTCTTTCGACTCCCGCTGTTTCGTGTTCGCTCTTTCGACTCCTGCTGTGTCGTGTTCGCTCTTTCGACTCCAGCTGTTTCGTGTTCGCTCTTTCGACTCCAGCTGTTTTGTGTGCATTGATTCATCTCGTACTGTTTTGTGGGCTCTCTTTCGACTCCAGCTATTTCGTGTTCGCTCTTTTGACTCCCGCTGTTTCATGTTCGCCCTTTCGACTCCCGCTGTTTCCTGTTCGCTGTTTCGACTCCAGCTGTTTCGTGTTCGCTCTTTCGACTCCAGCTGTGACGTGTTCGCTCTTTCGACTCCAGCTGTTTAGTGTTCACTGTTTCCACTTCCTCAGTTTTGTGTTCGCTCTTTCGACTCCCGCAGTTTCGGGTTCGCTCTTTCGACTCCAGCTGTGTCGAGTTCACTGTTTCGACTCTAGCTGTTTTGTGTGCTTTGTTTCGTCTCCCGCTGTTTGGTGTTCGCTCTTTGTACTCCATCTGTTTCGTGTTCGCTCTTTCGACTCCAGCTGTTTCGTGCGCTGTTTCGACTCCAGCTGTTTCCTTTTCACTGTGTCGATTCCACCTGTCTCGTGATCACTCTTTCGACTACAGCAGTTTCGTGTTCGCTCTTTCGACTCCCGCTGTTTCCTGTTCACTGTTTCGACTCCAGCTGTTTGGTGTTCTCTGTTTCAATTCCACCTGTCTCGTGATCGCTCTTTCGACTCCAGCTGTTTTGTGTTCCCTCTTTCGACTCCAGCTGTTTCGTGTACGCTCTTTTGACTCCAGCTGTTTTGTGTTCGCTCTTTCGACTCCAGCTGTTTCTTGTCCGTTCTTTCGACTCCAGCTGTTTCGTGTTCACCCTTTCGACTCCCTTTGTGTCGTGTTCGCTCATTCGACTCCAGCTGTTTCGTATTCGCTCTTTCGACTCCCTTTGTGTCGTGTTCGCTCTTTCGACACCAGCTGTTTCGTTTTCGCTCTCTCGAATCCAGCTGTTTCGTGTTCGCTCTTTCGACTCCAGCTGTTTCATTTTCGCTCTTTCGACTCCCGCTGTTTCCTGTTCAGTTTCGACTCCAGCTGTTTCGTTTTCGCTCTTTCGTATTCCTTCTTTCGACTCCAGCTGTTTCGCTGGCTCTCTTTCGACTCCTGCTGTGTCGTGTTTGCTCTTTCGACTCCAGCTGTTTCGTGTTCGCTCTTTCGACTCCATCTGTTTCGTTTTCGCTCTTTGTACTCCATCTGTTTCGTGTTCGCTCTTTCGACTCCAGCTGTTTCGTGCGCTGTTTCGACTCCAGCTGTTTCCTTTTCGCTGTGTCGATTCCACCTGTCTCGTGATCACTCTTTCGACTACAGCAGTTTCGTGTTCGCTCTTTCGACTCCCGCTGTTTCCTGTTCACTGTTTCGACTCCAGCTGTTTGGTGTTCTCTGTTTCAATTCCACCTGTCTCGTGTTCGCTCTTTCGACTCCCGCTGTGTTGTGTTCGCTCTTTCGACTCCCGCTGTGTCGTGTTCTCTCTTTCGACTCCCGCTGTGTCGTATTCCTTCTTTCGACTCCAGCTGTGTCATATTCGCTGTTTCGACTCCAGCTATTTCGTGTTCGCTCTTTCGACTTCCTCAGTTTCGTGTTCGCTCATTCGACTCCAGCTGTTTCGTATTCGCTCTTTCGACTCCCTTTGTGTCGTGTTCGCTCTTTCGACACCAGCTGTTTCGTTTTCGCTCTCTCGAATCCAGCTGTTTCCTGTTCGCTGTTTCGACTCCAGCTGTTTCGTGTTCGCTCTTTCGACTCCAGCTGTGACGTGTTCGCTTTTTCGACTGCAGCTGTTTAGTTTTCGCTGTTTGTACTCCATCTGTTTCGTGTTCGCTCTTTGGACTCCAGCCGTTTGGTGTGCGCTCTATCGACTCCAGCTATTTCGTCTTCGCTCTTTCGACTCCAGCTGTTTCATGTTCGCTCTTTCGACTCCATCTGTTTCGTTTTCGCTCTTTGTACTCCATCTGTTTCGTGTTCGCTCTTTCGACTCCAGCTGTTTCGTGTTCGCTCTTTCGACTCCAGCTGTTTCATGTGTTCTCTTTCGACTCCCGCTGTGTCGTGTTCGCTCTTTCGACTCCATCTGTGTCGTCTTCGCTGTTTCGATTCCAGCTGTTTCGTGCGCTGTTTCGACTCCAGCTGTTTCCTTTTCGCTGTGTCGATTCCACCTGTCTCGTGATCGCTCTTTCGACTACAGTAGTTTCGTGTTCGCTCTTTCGACTCCCGCTGTTTCCTGTTCAATGTTTCGACTCCAGCTGTTTGGTGTTCTCTGTTCCAATTCCACCTGTCTCGTGATCGCTCTTTCGACTCCAGCTGTTTTGTGTTCTCTCTTTCGACTCCAGCTGTTTCGTGTACGCTCTTTTGACTCCAGCTGTTTTGTGTTCGCTCTTTCGACTCCAGCTGTTTCTTGTCCGTTCTTTCGACTCCAGCTGTTTCGTGTTGGCTCTTTCGACTCCCTTTGTGTCGTGTTCGCTCATTCGACTCCAGCTGTTTCGTATTCGCTCTTTCGACTCCCTTTGTGTCGTGTTCGCTCTTTCGACACCAGCTGTTTCGTTTTCGCTCTCTCGAATCCAGCTGTTTCGTGTTCGCTCTTTCGACTCCAGCTGTTTCATTTTCGCTCTTTCGACTCCCGCTGTTTCCTGTTCAGTTTCGACTCCAGCTGTTTCGTTTTCGCTCTTTCGTATTCCTTCTTTCGACTCCAGCTGTGTCGCTGGCTCTCTTTCGACTCCTGCTGTGTCGTGTTTGCTCTTTCGACTCCAGCTGTTTCGTGTTCGCTCTTTCGACTCCAGCTGTTTAGTGTTCACTGTTTCGACTTCCTCAGTTTCGTGTTCGCTCTTTCGACTCCCGCTGTGTCGAGTTCGGTCTTTCGACTCCCGCTGTATCGTGTTCGCTGTTTTGTGTGCATTGATTCATCTCGTACTGTTTCGTGGGCTCTCTTTCGACTCCAGCTATTTCGTGTTCGCTCTTTTAACTCCCGCTGTTTCATGTTCGCTCTTTCGACTCCCACTGTTTCCTGTTCGCTCTTTCGACTCCCGCTGTTTCGTGTTCGCTCTTTCGACTCCAGCTGTTTAGTGTTCACTGTTTCGACTTCCTCAGTTTTGTGTTCGCTCTTTCGACTCCCGTGTTTCATGTTCGCTGTTTCGACTCCAGCTGTTTCGTGTTCGCTCTTTCGACTCCAGCTGTGACGTGTTCGCTCTTTCGACTCCAGCTGTTTAGTGTTCACTGTTTCGACTTCCTCAGTTTCGTGTTCGCTCTTTCGACTCCCGCTGTGTCGTGTTCGCTCTTTCGACTCCCGCTGTGTCGTGTTCGCTCTTTCGACTCCCGCTGTGTCGTATTCCTTCTTTCGACTCCAGCTGTGTCATATTCGCTGTTTCGACTCCAGCTATTTCGTGTTCGCTCTTTCGACTCCAGCTGTTTAGTGTTCACTGTTTCGACTTCCTCAGTTTCGTGTTCGCTCTTTCGACTCTGTTTCGACTTCCTCAGTTTCGTGTTCGCTCTTTCGACTCCAGCTGTGACGTGTTCGCTCTTTCGACTCCATCTGTTTCGTTTTCGCTCTTTGTACTCCATCTGTTTCGTGTTCGCTCTTTCGACTCCATCTGTTTAGTTTTCGCTGTTTGTACTCCATCTGTTTCGTGTTCGCTCTTTGGACTCTGCCGTTTGGTGTGCGCTCTATCGACTCCAGCTATTTCGTCTTCGCTCTTTCGACTCCAGCTGTTTCATGTTCGCTCTTTCGACTCCATCTGTTTCGTTTTCGCTCTTTGTACTCCATCTGTTTCGTGTTCGCTCTTTCGACTCCAGCTGTTTCGTGCGCTGTTTCGACTCCAGCTGTTTCCTTTTCGCTGTGTCGATTCCACCTGTCTCGTGATCACTCTTTCGACTACAGCAGTTTCGTGTTCGCTCTTTCGACTCCCGCTGTTTCCTGTTCACTGTTTCGACTCCAGCTGTTTGGTGTTCTCTGTTTCAATTCCACCTGTCTCATGATCGCTCTTTCGACTCCAGCTGTTTTGTGTTCCCTCTTTCGACTCCAGCTGTTTCGTGTACGCTCTTTTGACTCCAGCTGTTTTGTGTTCGCTCTTTCGACTCCAGCTGTTTCTTGTCCGTTCTTTCGACTCCAGCTGTTTCGTGTTCACCCTTTCGACTCCCTTTGTGTCGTGTTCGCTCATTCGACTCCAGCTGTTTCGTATTCGCTCTTTCGACTCCCTTTGTGTCGTGTTCGCTCTTTCGACACCAGCTGTTTCGTTTTCGCTCTCTCGAATCCAGCTGTTTCGTGTTCGCTCTTTCGACTCCAGCTGTTTCATTTTCGCTCTTTCGACTCCCGCTGTTTCCTGTTCAGTTTCGACTCCAGCTGTTTCGTTTTCGCTCTTTCGTATTCCTTCTTTCGACTCCAGCTGTTTCGCTGGCTCTCTTTCGACTCCTGCTGTGTCGTGTTTGCTCTTTCGACTCCAGCTGTTTCGTGTTCGCTCTTTCGACTCCAGCTGTTTAGTGTTCAATGTTTCGACTTCCTCAGTTTCGTGTTCGCTGTTTCCATTCCCGCTGTTTAGTGTTCACTGTTTCGACTTCCTCAGTTTCGTGTTCGCTCTTTCGACTCCATCTGTTTCGTGTTCGCTCTTTCGACTCCAGCTGTGACGTGTTCGCTCTTTCGACTCCATCTGTTTCGTTTTCGCTCTTTGTACTCCATCTGTTTCGTGTTCGCTCTTTCGACTCCATCTGTTTAGTTTTCGCTGTTTGTACTCCATCTGTTTCGTGTTCGCTCTTTGGACTCCAGCCGTTTGGTGTGCGCTCTATCGACTCCAGCTATTTCGTCTTCGCTCTTTCGACTCCAGCTGTTTCATGTTCGCTCTTTCGACTCCATCTGTTTCGTTTTCGCTCTTTGTACTCCATCTGTTTCGTGTTCGCTCTTTCGACTCCAGCTGTTTCGTGTTCGCTCTTTCGACTCCAGCTGTTTCATGTGTTCTCTTTCGACTCCCGCTGTGTCGTGTTCGCTCTTTCGACTCCATCTGTGTCGTCTTCGCTGTTTCGATTCCAGCTGTTTCGTGCGCTGTTTCGACTCCAGCTGTTTCCTTTTCGCTGTGTCGATTCCACCTGTCTCGTGATCGCTCTTTCGACTACAGCAGTTTCGTGTTCGCTCTTTCGACTCCCGCTGTTTCCTGTTCACTGTTTCGACTCCAGCTGTTTGGTGTTCTCTGTTTCAATTCCACCTGTCTCGTGATCGCTCTTTCGACTCCAGCTGTTTTGTGTTCCCTCTTTCGACTCCAGCTGTTTCGTGTACGCTCTTTTGACTCCAGCTGTTTTGTGTTCGCTCTTTCGACTCCAGCTGTTTCTTGTCCGTTCTTTCGACTCCAGCTGTTTCGTGTTCACCCTTTCGACTCCCTTTGTGTCGTGTTCGCTCATTCGACTCCAGCTGTTTCGTATTCGCTCTTTCGACTCCCTTTGTGTCGTGTTCGCTCTTTCGACACCAGCTGTTTCGTTTTCGCTCTCTCGAATCCAGCTGTTTCGTGTTCGCTCTTTCGACTCCAGCTGTTTCATTTTCGCTCTTTCGACTCCCGCTGTTTCCTGTTCAGTTTCGACTCCAGCTGTTTCGTTTTCGCTCTTTCGTATTCCTTCTTTCGACTCCAGCTGTTTCGCTGGCTCTCTTTCGACTCCTGCTGTGTCGTGTTTGCTCTTTCGACTCCAGCTGTTTCGTGTTCGCTCTTTCGACTCCAGCTGTTTAGTGTTCACTGTTTCGACTTCCTCAGTTTCGTGTTCGCTCTTTCGACTCCCGCTGTGTCGAGTTCGGTCTTTCGACTCCCGCTGTATCGTGTTCACTGTTTTGTGTGCATTGATTCATCTCGTACTGTTTCGTGGGCTCTCTTTCGACTCCAGCTATTTCGTGTTCGCTCTTTTAACTCCCGCTGTTTCATGTTCGCTCTTTCGACTCCAGCTGTTTAGTGTTCACTGTTTCGACTTCCTCAGTTTTGTGTTCGCTCTTTCGACTCCAGCTGTTTCGTGTTCGCTCTTTCGACTCCCGCAGTTTCGGGTTCGCTCTTTCGACTCCAGCTGTGTCGATTTCACTGTTTCGACTCTAGCTGTTTTGTGTGCGTTGTTTCGTCTCCCGCTGTTTCGTGTTCACTCTTTCTACTCCAGCTGTTTTGTGTCCGTTGTTTTGTCTCCATCTGTTTCGTGTTCGCTCTTTCGACTCCAGCTGTTTCATGTTCGCTCTTTCGACTCCAGCTGTTTTGTGTGCATTGATTCATCTCGTACTGTTTCGTGGGCTCTCTTTCGACTCCAGCTATTTCGTGTTCGCTCTTTTGACTCCAGCTGTTTCATTTTCGCTGTTTCGACTCCAGCTGTTTCTTGTAAAAATCTTTCGACTCCCTCTGTTTCGTGTTCGCTCTTTCGACTCCAGCTGTTTTGTGTTAGTTGTTTCGTTGCCCGCTGTTTAGTGTGCGTTGTTTTGTGTCCCGCTGTTTCGTGTTCGCTCTTTCGACTCCAGCTGTTTCATTTTCGCTGTTTCGACTCCAGCTGTTTCTTGTAAAATCTTTCGACTCCCTCTGTTTCGTATTCGCTCTTTCGACTCCAGCTGTTTTGTGTTAGTTGTTTCGTCTCCCGCTGTTTAGTGTGCGTTGTTTTGTCTCCCGCTGTTTCGTGTTCGCTCTTTCGACTCCAGCTGTTTCGTTTTCGCTCTCTCGAATCCAGCTGTTTCATATGCACTCTTTCAACTCCAGCTGTTTCGTGTTTGCTCTTTCAACTCCAGCTGTTTCGTGTTCGCTCTTTCGACTCCAGCTGTTTAGTGTACGCTCTTTCGACTCTAGCTTTTTCGTGTTCGCTTTTCCGCTCCTTCTGTTTCGTGTGTTCTATTTCGACTCCAGCTATTTTGTGTTCGCTCTTTCGACTCCAGCTGTTTTGTGTGCGCTCTTTCGACTCCAGCTGTTTCGTGTGCGCTGTTTCATCTCCCGCAGTTTCTTGGTCGCTGTTTCGACTCCCGATGTTTCGTGTTCGCTCTATCGACTCCCGCTGCTTCGTGTTCGCTCAATTGACTCCAGCTGTTTCTTGTTCGCTCTTTCGACTCCCGCTGTTTCATGTTCTCTCTTTCGACTCCAGCTGTGTCGTGTTTGCTCTTTGGAGTCCAGCTGTGTCGTGTTTGCTCTTTGGAGTCCAGCTGTGTCATGTTTGCTCTTTCGACTCCAGCTGTTTCGTGTACGCTCTTTTGACTCCAGCTGTTTTGTGTTCGCTCTTTCGACTCCAGCTGTTTCTTGTCCGTTCTTTCGACTCCAGCTGTTTCGTGTTCACCCTTTCGACTCCCTTTGTGTCGTGTTCGCTCATTCGACTCCAGCTGTTTCGTATTCGCTCTTTCGACTCCCTTTGTGTCGTGTTCGCTCTTTCGACACCAGCTGTTTCGTGTTCGCTCTTTCGACTCCAGCTGTTTCGTGTTCGCTCTTTCGACTCCAGCTGTTTCATTTTCGCTCTTTCGACTCCCGCCGTTTCCTGTTCAGTTTCGACTCCAGCTGTTTCGTTTTCGCTGTTTGTACTCCATCTGTTTCGTGTTCGCTCTTTGGACTCTGCCGTTTGGTGTGCGCTCTATCGACTCCAGCTATTTCGTCTTCGCTCTTTCGACTCCAGCTGTTTCATGTTCGCTCTTTCGACTCCATCTGTTTCGTTTTCGCTCTTTGTACTCCATCTGTTTCGTGTTCGCTCTTTCGACTCCAGCTGTTTCGTGTTCGCTCTTTCGACTCCAGCTGTTTCATGTGTTCTCTTTCGACTCCCGCTGTGTCGTGTTCGCTCTTTCGACTCCATCTGTGTCGTCTTCGCTGTTTCGATTCCAGCTGTTTCGTGCGCTGTTTCGACTCCAGCTGTTTCCTTTTCGCTGTGTCGATTCCACCTGTCTCGTGATCACTCTTTCGACTACAGCAGTTTCGTGTTCGCTCTTTCGACTCCCGCTGTTTCCTGTTCACTGTTTCGACTCCAGCTGTTTGGTGTTCTCTGTTTCAATTCCACCTGTCTCGTGATCGCTCTTTCGACTCCAGCTGTTTTGTGTTCCCTCTTTCGACTCCAGCTGTTTCGTGTACGCTCTTTTGACTCCAGCTGTTTTGTGTTCGCTCTTTCGACTCCAGCTGTTTCTTGTCCGTTCTTTCGACTCCAGCTGTTTCGTGTTCGCTCTTTCGACTCCCTTTGTGTCGTGTTCGCTCATTCGACTCCAGCTGTTTCGTATTCGCTCTTTCGACTCCCTTTGTGTCGTGTTCGCTCTTTCGACACCAGCTGTTTCGTTTTCGCTCTCTCGAATCCAGCTGTTTCGTGTTCGCTCTTTCGAGTCCAGCTGTTTCATTTTCGCTCTTTCGACTCCCGCTGTTTCCTGTTCTGTTTCGACTCCAGCTGTTTCGTTTTCGCTCTTTCGGAATCCTTCTTTCGACTCCAGCTGTTTCGCTGGCTCTCTTTCGACTCCTGCTGTGTCGTGTTTGCTCTTTCAACTCCAGCTGTTTCGTGTTCGCTCTTTCGACTCCAGCTGTTTAGTGTTCACTGTTTCGACTTCCTCAGTTTCGTGTTCGCTCTTTCGACTCCCGCTGTGTCGAGTTCGGTCTTTCGACTCCCGCTGTATCGTGTTCGCTGTTTTGTGTGCATTGATTCATCTCGTACTGTTTCGTGGGCTCTCTTTCGACTCCAGCTATTTCGTGTTCGCTCTTTTGACTCCCGCTGTTTCATGTTCGCTCTTTCGACTCCCACTGTTTCCTGTTCGCTGTTTCGACTCCAGCTGTTTCGTGTTCGCTCTTTCGACTCCAGCTGTGACGTGTTCGCTCTTTCGACTCCAGCTGTTTAGTGTTCACTGTTTCGACTTCCTCAGTTTTGTGTTCGCTCTTTCGACTCCTGCTGTTTCGTGTTCGCTCTTTCGACTCCCGCAGTTTCGGGTTCGCTCTTTCGACTCCAGCTGTGTCGAGTTCACTGTTTCGACTCTAGCTGTTTTGTGTGCGTTGTTTCGTCTCCCGCTGTTTCGTGTTCGCTCTTTCTACTCCAGCTGTTTTGTGTCCGTTGTTTTGTCTCCATCTGTTTCGTGTTCGCTCTTTCGACTCCCGCTGTGTCGTGTTCGCTCTTTCGACTCCAGCTGTTTCATGTTCGCTCTTTCGACTCCAGCTGTTTTGTGTGCATTGATTCATCTCGTACTGTTTCGTGGGCTCTCTTTCGACTCCAGCTATTTCGTGTTCGCTCTTTTGACTCCAGCTGTTTCATTTTCGCTGTTTCGACTCCAGCTGTTTCTTGTAAAAATCTTTCGACTCCCTCTGTTTCGTGTTCGCTCTTTCGACTCCAGCTGTTTTGTGTTAGTTGTTTCGTTGCCCGCTGTTTAGTGTGCGTTGTTTTGTGTCCCGCTGTTTCGTGTTCGCTCTTTCGACTCCAGCTGTTTCATTTTCGCTGTTTCGACTCCAGCTGTTTCTTGTAAAATCTTTCGACTCCCTCTGTTTCGTATTCGCTCTTTCGACTCCAGCTGTTTTGTGTTAGTTGTTTCGTCTCCCGCTGTTTAGTGTGCGTTGTTTTGTCTCCCGCTGTTTCGTGTTCGCTCTTTCGACTCCAGCTGTTTCGTTTTCGCTCTCTTGAATCCAGCTGTTTCATATGCACTCTTTCAACTCCAGCTGTTTCGTGTTTGCTCTTTCAACTCCAGCTGTTTCGTGTTCGCTCTTTCGACTCCAGCTGTTTAGTGTACGCTCTTTCGACTCTAGCTTTTTCGTGTTCGCTTTTCCGCTCCTTCTGTTTCGTGTGTTCTATTTCGACTCCAGCTATTTTGTGTTCGCTCTTTCGACTCCAGCTGTTTTGTGTGCGCTCTTTCGACTCCAGCTGTTTCGTGTGCGCTGTTTCATCTCCCGCAGTTTCTTGGTCGCTGTTTCGACTCCCGATGTTTCGTGTTCGCTCTATCGACTCCCGCTGCTTCGTGTTCGCTCAATTGACTCCAGCTGTTTCTTGTTCGCTCTTTCGACTCCCGCTGTTTCATGTTCTCTCTTTCGACTCCAGCTGTGTCGTCTTTGCTCTTTCGACGCCCGATCTTTCGTATTCCTTCTTTCGACTCCAGCTGTGTCGTGTTCGCTGTTTCGACTCCAGCTGTTTCGTGTGCGCTGTTTCGACTCCAGCTGTTTCGTCTCCAGCTGTTTCGTGTTTGCTCTGTCAACTCCCGCTGTTTCGTGTTCACTGTTTCGACTCCCTCAGTTTTGTGTTCGCTCTTTCGACTCCAACTGTTTCGTGTTCGCTCTTTTGACTCCAGCTGTTTCGTGTTCGCTCTTTCGACTCCAGCTGTTTCGTGTTCGCTCTTTCGACTCCAGCTGTTTCTTGTCCGTTCTTTCGACTCCAGCTGTTTCGTGTTCGCTCTTTCGACTCCCTTTGTGTCGTGTTCGCTCATTCGACTCCAGCTGTTTCGTATTCGCTCTTTCGACTCCCTTTTTGTCGTGTTCGCTCTTTCGACACCAGCTGTTTCGTTTTCGCTCTCTCGAATCCAGCTGTTTCGTGTTCGCTCTTTCGACTCCAGCTGTTTCATTTTCGCTCTTTCGACTCCCGCTGTTTCCTGTTCAGTTTCGACTCCAGCTGTTTCGTTTTCGCTCTTTCGTATTCCTTCTTTCGACTCCAGCTGTTTCGCTGGCTCTCTTTCGACTCCTGCTGTGTCGTGTTTGCTCTTTCGACTCCAGCTGTTTCGTGTTCGCTCTTTCGACTCCAGCTGTTTAGTGTTCACTGTTTCGACTTCCTCAGTTTCGTGTTCGCTCTTTCGACTCCCGCTGTGTCGAGTTCGGTCTTTCGACTCCCGCTGTATCGTGTTCGCTGTTTTGTGTGCATTGATTCATCTCGTACTGTTTCGTGGGCTCTCTTTCGACTCCAGCTATTTCGTGTTCGCTCTTTTAACTCCCGCTGTTTCAGGTTCGCGCTTTCGACTCCCACTGTTTCCTATTCGCTGTTTCGACTCCAGCTGTTTCGTGTTCGCTCTTTCGACTCCAGCTGTGACGTGTTCGCTCTTTCGACTCCAGCTGTTTAGTGTTCACTGTTTCGACTTCCTCAGTTTTGTGTTCGCTCTTTCGACTCCAGCTGTTTCGTGCTCGCTCTTTCGACTCCCGCAGTTTCGGGTTCGCTCTTTCGACTCCAGCTGTGTCGAGTTCACTGTTTCGACTCTAGCTGTTTTGTGTGCGTTGTTTCGTCTCCCGCTGTTTCGTGTTCACTCTTTCTACTCCAGCTGTTTTGTGTCCGTTGTTTTGTCTCCATCTGTTTCGTGTTCGCTCTTTCGACTCCCGCTATGTCGTGTTCGCTCTTTCGACTCCCGCTGTGTCGTGTTCGCTCTTTCGACTCCAGCTGTTTCGTGTTCGCTCTTTCGACTCCCGCTGTGTCGTGTTCGCTCTTTCGACTCCCGCTGTGTCGTGTTCGCTCTTTCGACTCCCGCTGTGTCGTATTCCTTCTTTCGACTCCAGCTGTGGCATATTCGCTCTCTCGAATCCAGCTGTTTCGTGTTCGCTCTTTCGACTCCCGCTGTGTCGTATTCCTTCTTTCGACTCCATGTGTCGTCTTCACTGTTTCAACTCCAGCTGTTTCGTGTGCTCTGTTTCGACTCCAGCTGTTTCATTTTCGCTCTTTCGACTCCCGCTGTTTCCTGTTCAGTTTCGACTACAGCTGTTTCGTTTTCGCTCTTTCGGAATCCTTCTTTCGACTCCAGCTGTTTCGCTGGCTCTCTTTCGACTCCTGCTGTGTCGTGTTTGCTCTTTCAACTCCAGCTGTTTCGTGTTCGCTCTTTCGACTCCAACTGTTTAGTTTTCGCTCTTTGTACTCCATCTGTTTCGTGTTCGCTCTTTGGACTCCAGCCGTTTGGTGTGCGCTCTATCGACTCCAGCTATTTCGTCTTCGCTCTTTCGACTCCATCTGTTTCGTTTTCGCTCTTTGTACTCCATCTGTTTCGTGTTCGCTCTTTCGACTCCAGCTCTTTCGTGTTCGCTCTTTCGACTCCAGCTGTTTCATGTGTTCTCTTTCGACTCCCGCTGTGTCGTCTTCGCTGTTTCGATTCCAGCTGTTTCGTGCGCTCTTTCGACTCCAGCTGTTTCCTTTTCGCTGTGTCGATTCCACCTGTCTCGTGATCGCTCTTTCGACTACAGCAGTTTCGTGTTCGCTCTTTCGACTCCCGCTGTTTCCTGTTCAATGTTTCGACTCCAGCTGTTTGGTGTTCTCTGTTTCAATTCCACCTGTCTCGTGATCGCTCTTTCGACTCCAGCTGTTTTGTGTTCTCTCTTTCGACTCCAGCTGTTTCGTGTACGCTCTTTTGACTCCAGCTGTTTTGTGTTCGCTCTTTCGACTCCAGCTGTTTCTTGTCCGTTCTTTCGACTCCAGCTGTTTCGTGTTGGCTCTTTCGACTCCCTTTGTGTCGTGTTCGCTCATTCGACTCCAGCTGTTTTGTATTCGCTCTTTCGACACCAGCTGTTTCGTTTTCGCTCTCTCGAATCCAGCTGTTTCGTGTTCGCTCTTTCGACTCCAGCTGTTTCATTTTCGCTCTTTCGACTCCCGCTGTTTCCTGTTCAGTTTCGACTCCAGCTGTTTCGTTTTCGCTCTTTCGTATTCCTTCTTTCGACTCCAGCTGTGTCGCTGGCTCTCTTTCGACTCCTGCTGTGTCGTGTTTGCTCTTTCGACTCCAGCTGTTTCGTGTTCGCTCTTTCGACTCCAGCTGTTTAGTGTTCACTGTTTCGACTTCCTCAGTTTCGTGTTCGCTCTTTCGACTCCCGCTGTGTCGAGTTCGGTCTTTCGACTCCCGCTGTATCGTGTTCGCTGTTTTGTGTGCATTGATTCATCTCGTACTGTTTCGTGGGCTCTCTTTCGACTCCAGCTATTTCGTGTTCGCTCTTTTAACTCCCGCTGTTTCATGTTCGCTCTTTCGACTCCCACTGTTTCCTGTTCGCTCTTTCGACTCCAGCTGTTTCGTGTTCGCTCTTTCGACTCCAGCTGTTTAGTGTTCACTGTTTCGACTTCCTCAGTTTCGTGTTCGCTCTTTCGACTCCCGTGTTTCATGTTCGCTGTTTCTACTCCAGCTGTTTCGTGTTTGCTCTTTCGACTCCAGCTGTGACGTGTTCGCTCTTTCGACTCCAGCTGTTTAGTGTTCACTGTTTCGACTTCCTCAGTTTCGTGTTCGCTCTTTCGACTCCCGCTGTGTCGTGTTCGCTCTTTCGACTCCCGCTGTGTCGTGTTCGCTCTTTCGACTCCCGCTGTGTCGTATTCCTTCTTTCGACTCCCGCAGTTTCGGGTTCGCTCTTTCGACTCCAGCTATTTCGTGTTCGCTCTTTCGACTCCAGCTGTTTAGTGTTCACTGTTTCGACTTCCTCAGTTTCGTGTTCGCTCTTTCCATTCCCGCTGTTTAGTGTTCACTGTTTCGACTTCCTCAGTTTCGTGTTCGCTCTTTCGACTCCCGCTGTTTCCTGTTCGCTCTTTCGACTCCAGCTGTGACGTGTTCGCTCTTTCGACTCCAGCTGTGACGTGTTCGCTCTTTCGACTCCATCTGTTTCGTTTTCGCTCTTTGTACTCCATCTGTTTCGTGTTCGCTCTTTCGACTCCATCTGTTTAGTTTTCGCTGTTTGTACTCCATCTGTTTCGTGTTCGCTCTTTGGACTCTGCCGTTTGGTGTGCGCTCTATCGACTCCAGCTATTTCGTCTTCGCTCTTTCGACTCCAGCTGTTTCGTGTTCGCTCTTTCGACTCCATCTGTTTCGTTTTCGCTCTTTGTACTCCATCTGTTTCGTGTTCGCTCTTTCGACTCCAGCTGTTTCGTGTTCGCTCTTTCGACTCCCGCAGTTTCGTGTTCGCTCTTTCGACTCCCGCAGTTTCGGGTTCGCTCTTTCGACTCCAGCTGTTTCGTGTTCGCTCTTTCGACTCCAGCTGTTTAGTGTTCACTGTTTCGACTTCCTCAGTTTCGTGTTCGCTCTTTCGACTCCCGTGTTTCATGTTCGCTGTTTCGACTCCAGCTGTTTAGTGTTCACTGTTTCGACTTCCTCAGTTTCGTGTTCGCTCTTTCGACTACCGCTGTTTCGTGTTCGCTCTTTCGACTCCAGCTGTGACGTGTTCGCTCTTTCGACTCCAGCTGTTTAGTGTTCACTGTTTCGACTTCCTCAGTTTCGTGTTCGCTCTTTCGACTCCCGCTGTGTTGTGTTCGCTCTTTCGACTCCCGCTGTGTCGTGTTCGCTCTTTCGACTCCCGCTGTGTCGTATTCCTTCTTTCGACTCCAGCTGTGTCATATTCGCTGTTTCGACTCCAGCTATTTCGTGTTCGCTCTTTCGACTCCAGCTGTTTAGTGTTCACTGTTTCGACTTCCTCAGTTTCGTGTTCGCTCTTTCCATTCCCGCTGTTTAGTGTTCACTGTTTCGACTTCCTCAGTTTCGTGTTCGCTCTTTCGACTCCCGCTGTTTCCTGTTCGCTGTTTCGACTCCAGCTGTTTCGTGTTCGCTCTTTCGACTCCAGCTGTGACGTGTTCGCTCTTTCGACTGCAGCTGTTTAGTTTTCGCTGTTTGTACTCCATCTGTTTCGTGTTCGCTCTTTCGAATCCAGCTGTTCCGTGTTTGCTCTTTCGACTCCAGCTGTTTAGTTTTCGCTATTTGTACTCCATCTGTTTCGTTTTCGCTCTTTGTACTCCATCTGTTTCGTGTTCGCTCTTTGGACTCCAGCCGTTTGGTGTGTGCTCTTTTTGGTCCAGCTGTTTTGTGTGCGCTGTTTTTGTCCAGTTGTTTTGTTTGTGCTGTTTTGACTCCCTCTGTTTCATGTTTGCTCTTTCGACTTCCGCTGTGTCGTATTCCTTCTTTCGACTCCAGCTGTGTCATGTTAACTCTTTCGACTCCAACTGTTTTGTGTTCGCTCTTTCGACTCCAGCTGTGTCGTGTTAACTCTTTCGACTCCCTCTGTTTCGTGTTCGCTCTTTCGACTCCAGCTGTTTCGTGTCCGCTCTTTCGACTCCAGCTTTTTCGTGTTCGCTATTCGACTCCTTTTGTGTCGTGTTCGCTGTTTCGACTCCAGCTGTGTCGTATTCCTTCTTTCGACTCCAGCTGTGTCATGTTAACTCTTTCGACTCCAACTGTTTTGTGTTCGCTCTTTCGACTCCAGCTGTGTCGTGTTAACTCTTTCGACTCCCTCTGTTTCGTGTTCGCTCTTTCGACTCCAGCTGTTTCGTGTCCGCTCTTTCGACTCCAGCTTTTTCGTGTTCGCTATTCGACTCCTTTTGTGTCGTGTTCGCTCTTTCGACTCCAGCTGTTTCGTGTTCGCTCTTTCGACTCCAGCTGTTTCGTGTCCGCTCTTTCGACTCCAGCTTTTTCGTGTTCGCTATTCGACTCCTTTTGTGTCGTGTTCGCTCTTTTGACTCCAGCTGTTTCGTGTTCGCTCCTTCGACTCCAGCTGTGTCGTGTTCACTGTTTCGACTCTAGCTGTTTTGTGTCCGTTGTTTCGACCCCAGCTGTTTCGTCTTCGCTCTTTCAACTCCAGCTATTTTGTTTGGGTTGGTTCGTCTCCCGCTCTTTCGACTCCAGCTGTGACGTGTTCGCTCTTTCGACTCCAGCTGTTTAGTGTTCACTGTTTCGACTTCCTCAGTTTCGTGTTCGCTCTTTCGATTCCCGCTGTGTTGTGTTCGCTCTTTCGACTCCCGCTGTGTCGTGTTCGCTCTTTCGACTCCCGCTGTGTCGTATTCCTTCTTTCGACTCCAGCTGTGTCATATTCGCTGTTTCGACTCCAGCTATTTCGTGTTCGCTCTTTCGACTCCAGCTGTTTAGTGTTCACTGTTTCGACTTCCTCAGTTTCGTGTTCGCTCTTTCCATTCCCGCTGTTTAGTGTTCACTGTTTCGACTTCCTCAGTTTCGTGTTCGCTCTTTCGACTCCCGCTGTTTCCTGTTCGCTGTTTCGACTCCAGCTGTTTCGTGTTCGCTCTTTCGACTCCAGCTGTGACGTGTTCGCTCTTTCGACTGCAGCTGTTTAGTTTTCGCTGTTTGTACTCCATCTGTTTCGTGTTCGCTCTTTCGAATCCAGCTGTTCCGTGTTTGCTCTTTCGACTGCAGCTGTTTAGTTTTCGCTGTTTGTACTCCATCTGTTTCGTGTTCGCTCTTTCGAATCCAGCTGTTCCGTGTTTGCTCTTTCGACTCCAGCTGTTTAGTTTTCGCTATTTGTACTCCATCTGTTTCGTTTTCGCTCTTTGTACTCCATCTGTTTCGTGTTCGCTCTTTGGACTCCAGCCGTTTGGTGTGTGCTCTTTTTGGTCCAGCTGTTTTGTGTGCGCTGTTTTTGTCCAGTTGTTTTGTTTGTGCTGTTTTGACTCCCTCTGTTTCATGTTTGCTCTTTCGACTTCCGCTGTGTCGTATTCCTTCTTTCGACTCCAGCTGTGTCATGTTAACTCTTTCGACTCCAACTGTTTTGTGTTCGCTCTTTCGACTCCAGCTGTGTCGTGTTAACTCTTTCGACTCCCTCTGTTTCGTGTTCGCTCTTTCGACTCCAGCTGTTTCGTGTCCGCTCTTTCGACTCCAGCTTTTTCGTGTTCGCTATTCGACTCCTTTTGTGTCGTGTTCGCTCTTTCGACTCCAGCTGTGTCGTATTCCTTCTTTCGACTCCAGCTGTGTCATGTTAACTCTTTCGACTCCAACTGTTTTGTGTTCGCTCTTTCGACTCCAGCTGTGTCGTGTTAACTCTTTCGACTCCCTCTGTTTCGTGTTCGCTCTTTCGACTCCAGCTGTTTCGTGTCCGCTCTTTCGACTCCAGCTTTTTCGTGTTCGCTATTCGACTCCTTTTGTGTCGTGTTCGCTCTTTCGACTCCAGCTGTTTCGTGTTCGCTCCTTCGACTCCAGCTGTGTCGTGTTCACTGTTTCGACTCTAGCTGTTTTGTGTCCGTTGTTTCGACCCCAGCTGTTTCGTCTTCGCTCTTTCAACTCCAGCTATTTTGTTTGGGTTGGTTCGTCTCCCGCTATTTCGACACCAGGTCTTTCCACTCCAGCTGTTTCGTGTTCGCTTTTTCGACTCCAGCTGTTTCGTGTGCGCTCTTTCGACTCCAGCTGTTTTGTGTGCATTGTTTCATCTCCTGCTGTTTTGTGTTCGCTCTTTCGACTACAGCTGTGTCGTGTCCGCTCTTTCGACTCCAGCTGTTTCGTGTGCGCTTTTCTGTTCCTGCTGTTTTGTGTGTTCTATTTCGACTCCAGCTGTTTCTTGTGCGCTCTTTCAACTCCCGCTGTGTCTTGTCCGTTCTTTCGACTCCAGCTTTTTCATGTTCGCTCTTTCCACTCCATCGAAATTAGTTTTCGCTATTTGTACTCCATCTGTTTCGTGTTCGCTCTTTGGACTCCAGCCGTTTGGTGTGCTCTCTGTTTGGTCCAGCTGTTTTGTGTGTGCTGTTTTGACTCCAACTGTTTTGTGTTCGCTCGTTCGACTCCAGCTTTTTCGTGTTCGCTCTTTCGACTCCAGCTGTGTCGTGTTAACTCTTTCGACTCCAGCTGTTTTGTGTTCGCTCTTTTGACTCCAGCTGTTTCGTGTTTGCTTTTTCGACTCCAGCTGTGTCGTTTTCGCTCTTTCGACTCCAGCTGTGTCGTGTTTGCGCTTTCGACTCTCATCTGAGGGCATCATTCAGGCCAAATGGAGAGAGCAAATTCAACTCCTCCAGCTTTTCTGTGTTGAAGGTAGATAACATGATGCTCAACACAACATTACAGTTAGTTCTCTAAATAATGTGTGGCTTCAGAGAGAGAGAGAGAGAGAGAGAGAGAGATGCTGAGCGTGAAGTTGACCTGGAACAGGTGAAAGCCATGAGCTAGTGACAGCCCCTTTTCAGTGTTTTTTTTTTCTCGTTTATTTGTTTTTTATTGAGTTGTTGAAGGTGCAAATAAAGATGTCTCCTGAGTCTTCCCTGGATCCACACCGGGTTCTACACTGAGGAACAGAGCTGAGATCATAGCCTGTGCAAATCAGTGGGAAACCTGAGGGTGTGATTTCATTTTGATAAGTGTCTCAAACTCAGGATGCCATGATCGGATGCATCTGTTGATTCATCTAGTTGGAGTGCATAATAGTCACTGGGCTTAATGTGTGTTACTGTCTGCTGCTTTATGTCCTCCGACATATCTTCTATTCTCCTCTGTATGGTGCCATCCCAACTAACAGTTTTTGGTTCCCAGAATGTTTTTGGTCATTTTTTTTAATGGAAATAAAATGTTTGTTTTAGGTTCGTTTACGTTCGTTCCCCTAACGTTCCCCCAGCCTTCCCATAACCTCCTAATTTCCAGAACCGTTCTGCAACCATACTGAATCCTCAATAAACAGACAAGCCATCAATAGATGAATTATTATAACAAATTATAATTACTGTAACAATATAACAATAACAGCAACAACACATTTTGGAAGATTAACACATTGTGTATGAACAAGTCTAAACACAATTTCTCATAACATTTGCTGTATAATGTAACATTAACATTAAACATTAATTAACATTTACATTAATATTAAAAAATTCCACGTTCTCCATCTAATCATCTGATAATAGAAACAAAAACAAGCAAATTAAAAGGGGCAGTTGAACGGAACTTAAGCACATATACTTGTTTGTTATCAGTTCATGTGCTTTCACACAAAATATCCAACACCGATGCTGTTGCTTTGTGGATGAGATGCTTGGATTCCTCTCAGAATTTTACAATTTGGTTTAGAGAAATGTCTTTGGAGTTCACCCATCACGGAGTGGAGTACTGGATAGAACACATCTCTGAAAGCTTTCCCTATCATCATGGTCACCAGTTGATGTAGTGACTCCTCAAACAAGGCCTCAGTCCTATACTGCTGCAAAGTGTCGAGTAATGCCTTAACAAGACTGACAGCTGCTGCCAGGTCCAGCGAGGGGGACTGCATCATTTCAAACAAGAACTTGGATTGTCCCAGTACTTTATTAAAGCTAACCAGAAGCCCAATGAAGTTTAACTCAATTTGACCTAGTTAACCATGAGTTTCTACTGCCCGATCCCCATGACTGTCAAGTCCAATCTCCTGAAGGACACAGACTACTCCCTCTTCTCTCCATCTTCCCTCCATCTTCACTCCCTCATTCTCTTCATTCATCTCTCATTAGCTTCACTGATTAACGTTATGCTGCACTCCATTCAAGTCAAAGCTCCGTGTCGAAGTCTCCGTGCACTTCCCAGCTACCACTTGTACGGGACGCAGCATTACGCCTGTTTCACACAGACTCCGTTTGCAGTGTGTATTGTTTTCCGTGCCAGTGTTAACAGGTTAGAGCATTCACACTGCTGACGGATGCGGCGTGGCCAGTGCGTCGCAGGAGCGGTGCGGTGCAGCACTGCAGCAATCGTTTCTGCACCGAGTCTATTTTTGCTGTGCTGCATGTGCTCAATTAACGTGACAGCGCATTGTTCGTGGTCAAAATGAACACGAATTGAAAGGAAAATGTAGTAATTTCACCATAAAAGCATATAATTAAGGTATACTAGTGTTTTTCATCTTATTACTTTAAACCTGGGGTAAAGCAAAGAAAACCAAAACACTTACCAGGAGTTGACAAAATAGCTAATGCTGTCAAAATGATATCTAAAGTATATATTTTTAATGTGAAATACACGACACAGCATGTTATATTGTGTGACTGCGCATCTCAGCAGAAAGCAGCAATCACGTGACAGGCCGGTGGTGGGAGAAAGTTGTGTACGACCTGCAGGATTTCTTGTATAAAGATGTAAACGGGAGGCAGGTTCCTCAGCTGCTGGTTTTCATTTAAAATGTTTGTGATACCTTTTCACATAAGAGAAGTACCATGTTTAAATGTTTTGCCACTTGCTTGAGCAACAGAATATATAAATCTATACAGAAGTAATGACTGGAATATTACATTGTTTATATTTATTGTGTTTAAACATGAATATGTCTATGAAAGATTGTATTACTGTACTGTGTTGCTCTGAACTTCATTCAAAGTCCAGTCACCCTCCACCTTCATGTCCTTTTCTGAATGTGTTCCACCGTGGATCAGCTGCACACTGCAAACACGTCAATGAGCGCGTGCTGCTTCCACACTGCATACGTACTGCAATACGTACTGCACACGGAGTATCTGTGAACCAGGCCTTAGTTTTATTTACAACAGTTAATGACTGTGGCTGTGTGGCAGGACCAAACATTACAGGGTTTATGTGTCAGCCACAATATTTTACTTCCCTGAACTGTGCAGCTGTGACCTAATGTGTGAAACCTAACTAATTAGCCAGCTAACTAGCTACCATTAAACATTGCTTAGCCTAGCTAACTAGCTACCATTAAACATTGCTTGGCCTAGCTAACTGGCTAATAAACTAACTAGTGTGTTGTTGTAGGTAACTAGCTTCCTAACATTAGACAAAGAGAAGATAAGTGACAGTAGCACTAATGTCCTTTGAGACATTAGTTAAAGTGTTGAGTAGGTCCTTACCATTGAAGCTTAAGTGGACGAGGGCGATGAAAACACAGTGTCTGAGCAGCAGCCATTACGAGATGCGGTGGAAAGAAATCGGTACAAGAGTTGAATTTCAAATGAACCGACAGCTGATGGAGAGCTCTGATGTAGATCAGTGATGAGTGACAGGACAGGGCCCCTTCAGGGGCCAATCAGATTTCAGCACTGGCTCCACCCCTGGATCCTCCAGTGAAACAAAGAGAGGGAATTTCATACTAAACAGGATGTAACTTTGGTATTAATATAATTAATTAATTAATTCTGAACCACAGCAAGGTGACAGCATAACCAGGTGTAATTTGAAGTCCATTTAATTTGGGGCCCATGTGGGATTAGTGTGGGTTTGCCCTGCCCACACTGGCCCACACTAAACCCACACCTACCCTGAATTCTGTGTTCCACTTCCTGGGTACGGTGGCTCTCAGGGCCCAATAGTGTTGGAGGATTAACAGCACTTTTTGTTAGAAATTCCTGAATTTCATACCAGGTGATGGTGGTGGGGCAGAACAAACATGGGGATGTTAGGTATAAAGAAATGCTGCAAAAGTAAATCACAGATGTAATTTCCAAGGTTTATATCAGTGTGGGATGTTTACATGGACATGTATTTAATGATTTATTTATATGTTTGTTTATTGGTTCATTTATATTGTAATGAACTATGTCTCTGTGACAGTGTGTGTGTGTGCAGGTGTCAAGCAGTCAGCAGCTCCGTTTTGTGTGGAGGGGAAAATAAAGCATTTCAGGAGTAAAAACACAGTGAGTATCTAAATCTAAAGCTATAATATATAAACACACTGAACTGACACTAGATGCAGAAGAGTTATGTGGGTTTGTACTGAAGTTTGAATGTACACAGGTTGTTTTCTGACTTGATACCGTGACTATTTCCTGTAAGTGAACTCTGTGCTGATACAGGGTTTGATTTAACACACCAATGTTGGAGTGAAGTAAACGTGTGTCCTGCTGTAATCTGGAGAAGGAGACATGACCTCCAACATGAGTGTGTCTGGAAAACAGGACTTAAAGAAAGACTTTTACATTCACCAGCAATAAATACACACCGTCTCATGGGAACAGATCTGTATCTCTAAACACTCACTAGTTAACAGAGGAACTAAACTTTGGTTGAAGGTGTTTAATAGCAGTGAATATATCACTGATCTGATCTAAGAACAGTTCAGAGAAATCATTCACTGAGAGAAGAGTAAAAAGGACTGTGTAATGTGTAGCATAAGAGCAGCATAGCTTTGAGTCAGTGAACTATACAGGCTTTAAGACCCAGCTGAGTCAGTTAGCTGTGATTGGGACTCCTGACATCAGTGTAATTCCTGAGGTATGAGGCGTGTCTCCTGTTTGAATAAGTGTGCAGACTGTAGCTGAATTAAAAAGATGGAATGATTGGTGTTTAATGATGAACACATTGTGTAACAGTGCTGAGACAGCAGAGTATTAATTATTGCTGATATTTCTATTGTAATTCTAGAATGATGGAGGGAAAGAGATCAGACTCACCAGAACCCAGCTGTGTGTCCATAAAGAGTGACCGGTCAATGGGACGTCCAATTACCTTCAGAGACAGAGTCAGTTCTCCTGATGTGAGGTCAGTATAGTGAGGTGTTTTACAGCAGTGTTCCACCTGATCAAACTCACTGGTCTCATTATGAAGCCCTTCATGAGCTTTATCAGGTGTTGAAGCAGTAAAACACTAAACTGTGCAGTGCTGCAGCTCTCGGACTGGCAGTGAGGAAAACTGCTTTAAGAGTTCAGTTCAGTCTGCAGTCCCTGAGCTGGAGGGTCTGTGGTGCTACACAACAACATTTACACCTGGGACATTAATGACTATACAACTATTTTATTCATTCATTCATTCAAACATTTGTTTCTAAACATGTTAGTGTCAGTGAGGAAATCCTGAACTCAGTGTATTGTGTTAAGAGGATAGTGTTAAATATCTGTCTCTGTATTTATTAGTGTGTGTTGTGCAGCTATGAAAACATATAGTCCATATTACATCATGTGTTTTATTTGTTCACAGACCACAAAAGAAGAAATCAAACATCAGCAGGAATCAGTTGGACTCCATATTCAAGGTGTGTGTCTTTTTAATGTGTGTAACTTGTGTGTGAGCAGGTTGCAGGGTTTTTATTTAAGATAATGACAATTTACAGGTTAATGGATGTGCAGCTGCATTATGGGTAATCAGACAGAATTTCCATTGTAACTGTGGTAATAGAAAGAGACTTTTCTTCTTTTGATAAAATAAAAGCATCTCTCACTGTGTAACGTTCTAATATTTAGATCTGTTCCTGTGTGTTTCTAACCAGGAGCTGGAACACAAAGTCATCACTCTGATAAAGAATGAGCTGAAGAGGTTTAGGAAGCTCCTGAGTCCAGATTACCCAGCATGCACTGAGAGGGAGATGGAGGATGAGGAGGATCTGCACAGTGTCAGAGAGGGAGTGCTGAAGATCACACTGCACGTCCTGAAGAACATGAAGCACACAGATCTTGCTAACACACTGCAGAACAGTAAGAGCTCTGAGTCATGGCTTTATTCCATCAGGTTCACTTTAGAGAGAGGAAATAGTTTTAGATATGAACACTTTTAGTTTGAAGTTTGAGTTTAGTATCATGTACATCTGGAGCTTTTCTGTTCTGTTCGTGGTCCAGCTTGTGGTTCCTCTGTACAGTGGTCCTGTTCCTTCAATAATATTTAGTACATGAATCAAGAATGAACAGCAGCATTTGAAAGAACTTTACATTTTATATTGTGCTCAGTTATTTTACATTAAAACTGTTATTACTTTGTTTATTAGAGTCTGTGGCCTCTGTGTATCAGACAAAGCTGAAATCCAACCTGAGAGAGAAGTTTAAAAGAATTAATGAAAATCTCACAGCATGGAAGCTCAGCTCTTCTGAATGAGATCTACACAGAGCTCTACATCACAGAGGGAGGAAGTGGAGATGTCAATAATGAACATGAGGTGAGACAGATTGAGACAGCGTCCAGGAGACCAGCAACACAGGAGACACCCATTAAATGTAATGAGCTCTTTAAAGATAAGTCCATCAGAAGTGTGCTGACTAAAGGAGTTGCTGGAATTGGAAAAACAGTCTCTGTGCAGAAGTTCATTCTGGACTGGGCTGAAGGAAAAGCAAATCAGGATGTCACCTTCATGTTTCCACTTCCCTTTAGAGAGCTGAATCTGAGGAACCAGCAACATCTCAGTCTGATGAAGAAGATTCATCAGACTGAGATTCATCTCAGTCTGATGAATCTTCTTCATCACTTTTTCCCAGAAATTAGAAAACTAGAGTTAATAGACTGTGAATCCTACAAAGTGGTGTTGATCTTTGATGGTCTGGACGAGTGTCGACTTCCTCTAAATTTCCAGAAGAATGAGAGATTGTGTGATGTGACAGAGTCAGCCTCAGTGGATGTGCTGCTGTCAAACCTCATCATGGGGAATCTGCTTCCCTCTGCTCTCCTCTGGATAACCTCTCGACCAGGAGCAGCCAATCAGATCCCTCCTGAGTGTGTAGACCAGGTAACAGAGGTACGAGGGTTCAGTGATCCTCAGAAAGAGGAGTACTTCAGGAAGAGGATCAGTGATCAGAGCCTGGCCGATAAAATCATCATGCACATGAAGTCTTCAAGAAGCCTCTACATCATGTGCCACATCCCAGTCTTCTGCTGGATCTCAGCCACTGTTCTAGAGAGAATGTTGGGTGGAGCAGAGAGTGGAGAGATCCCCAACACTCTGACTCAAATGTTCACACGCTTCCTGATCTTTCAGATCAAACACAAGGACCAAAAGTACCATCAGAAATGTGACCCTGATCCTCAGCTGACCAGAGAGAGTATCCTGGCACTAGGAAAACTGGCTTTCCAAAAGCTGGAGAAAGGAAACCTGATCTTCTATGAGGAAGACCTGAGCGAGTGTGGCATTGATGTGAGAGAAGTGTCAGTGTACTCAGGAGTGTGTACCCAAATCTTCAGAGAGGAGTCTGGGCTTCACCTGGGGAAGGTGTTCAGCTTTGTACACCTGAGTGTTCAGGAGTTTCTGGCTGCTTTATACACATTTCTCTCCTTCATCAGCAGAAATGTGACAGAACAACAAACCACTGATCTGTCTGATCTTTTCAGCAAGTCAAACATGTCTGATCTCCCTGGAGTGCAGTGGACAAGGCCTTACAGAGTGAGAATGGACACCTGGACCTGTTCCTCCGCTTCCTTCTGGGTCTCTCACTGGAGTCCAATCAGACTCTCTTACGAGGCTTAATGCCACAGACAGGAAGCAGCTCTCACAGCAAACAGGAAACAGTCCAGTACATCAAGGAGAAGATCAGGGAGAATCCATCTCCAGAGAAATCCATCAATCTGTTCCACTGTCTGAATGAACTGAATGATCATTCTCTAGTGCAGGAAGTAGAAACTTACCTGAACAGAGGAGGTTACAGTTGTCTCAGAGGAACCAGACTCTCTCCTGCTCAGTGGTCAGCTCTGGTGTTTGTGTTACTGAACTCAGAACAGGATCTGGATGAGTTTGATTTGAGTAGATATGACACATCAGAGGAAAGTCTTCTGAAGCTGCTGCCAGTGGTCAAAACCTCCAGAAAAGCTGTGTGAGTATTTTTATTTATAAATGTATTACTGCATGGTTTGTTATTTTAATGTAAGACTGAACTGCACTGTTTGGATTAATGCTTGTTAATAGTTACTCTAATCATCTTTAAACAAACCTCTGGTACTGTTCCAGAAGATTGTTGGACTTTTTACACTAACACGTTATGTCTGCACTGAGGGCTGGGCCATATGGACACAATCTTATATCACCATTTATTACCTTTTCTATAAAACTGATGGAAAAATCATCTGTACAAAATAACTGCATGTATTCATGACTGCTTTTGGATTGTTTTGTGAACTAAACACCAGTGAAAGGCACTTTTTCTTTTCTTCTTTTATTTGAAAGTGACATTGAACAGAAGTACACCAATGAGAAGAAGAAACACACAACACTGTCAAAATGGGAACAATATGAACACAAAATGTGAGATTGGTGATATAGAGGATATAGGAAAATATCTATCAATAGACATTGTTCATTATTCTATCTTCTGGTCCTATGATATGTATCACCATATCACACAGCCCTATCTGCACTGAGGGACACATGTGAGAGAGAATAAGGATACTTTCACACCTACCTTGTTTGGTTTGGACCGATCAAACTTTCTCTTTAGATTGGATCTGTTTGGACGTATGTGAACACTCCACCTGTACTCGGGTCCACACCAAACACCTGAACCAGTGTGTGTGTAAAATCGGAGGTCTCCAGGTGACAGATTTGTAACTGTACGAGCACAGAGAACAACACACACCAACTGTTTTACCGTCTCTGTGGAATTCAACATATAACTGACTGTAAAGTACCACTAGTATTGGCATGTTATTAACTGGTAGTGTAGAGTTGTATAATTCTTTATTTTCTGTAATAAAATGCACTATATCTGCAGTGTTGGTTGTAGAAACTTGAAGACAGATCAGAGTGTAGTGTGTGTAGCTGCTCGCTCTCACATGTGTGTGTTATGTAGATGAGCTAATGGTGTTATAATAAATTGTAGCTGAGAGATTGTGGAGTGCAGAAAGACGTGGCTGCTCCTGTAAATGTGCTGATGTGGCGTCCTGTCCTCTGATTTCTGTGTGTGAGAGAAACACACTCACATTTCTGTTACATCATCAACTTTAGCTGGATTATGGCTGTGTTTGTGTGTTTGAGATCAGACTTCTGATATTTCATCATTTCTCTTCCAGGCTGTGTGAGTGTGATCTGACAGAGGAAAGCTGTAGAGTTCTGTCCTCAGTTCTCAGCTCAAACTCCTCCAGACTGAGAGAACTGGACCTGAGGAACAATAACCTGCAGGATTCAGGAGTGAAGCTGCTCTCTGCTGGACTGGAGAATCCACACTGTACACTGGAGATACTGAGGTACACACACACACACACTGTGGTGATTGTAATTGTAGTGATGTGATATATTGTCATTGTTGTGTGTGTGAGATGGAGAGTAAATGTTCTGTATATAAAGATTTTGTGTAGTTGATGTTTTCAGAGCTAAAACTGAGTGTGTTAAGTGTGAGAAGGTTTTCTTTCTTGCAGGATGAGTGACTGCAGGATTACAGATGAAGCTTGTGCTGCTCTGGCTTCAGCTCTGAGGTCAAACTCCTCATCACACCTGAGAGAACTGGATCTGAACTTTAATAATCCAGGAGAATCAGGAGTGAAGCTGCTCTCTGATCTACTGAAGGATCCACACTGTAAACTGGAGACACTACAGTGAGTTACTGACTTACTGTCTCTTTACTCTACTCTACTGTATCATACTGAATACTGTGTGTGTGTGTGTGTGTGTGTGTGTGTGTGTTTACACTGATGCTCTTCTCTGTCTTACAGCATTAAGAATAATAAACTCAGCAGGACTGGTGTATGACAGGAGTCTCACCTCAAACCTCTTCTCCAGGATAAAGCAGTTTAGGTGAAGTGTTAGAACCCGTCCCACATTTCCAGCAGTTTGGGAGCTGAATCATTCATATTCAGATGTAGAAGTTCCATAACAATAACCGTGACTGATCACATCCTTTTATCCACTCAGCTACAAGTTACTTCAGGCTTTAATAACATCTTTTACAATCCAAAGTCAAATCCTTCAGCGTCTACACACAACACAGAGATATCATCACATCATCACACTGATTACACAAATACACATCCATGTGTTGGAGCTGTTTACACATTATTATTACCTCCACATTTTTATCTCTTTATTCAGACTGTGTTTCTGATCAACATGGTTATATATATATATATATATATATATATATATATATATATATATATATATATATATATATATATATATATATATATATACTCTAAGATTTTTTAAACAGTAAGTGAAAGGCTTTAAGTCCATGCACTGTATGTATTCCTGTCCTTTAATACAGTTGTGTATAAATGTTGTATAAATGTCATTTACACTGTGTGTAGTAGAAAATAAACAGTGACTGTGAGTGAAACACAACAGTTCAGGTGTTTGAGGACTGCACTGTAAAAACCTTTCAACACAATATTGTTCAATCCTGTTTTTTATATTCAGTCTCACACACCCTCAAAATGTCTGAACAAAAATACACTCGTAGAAAAGATGTAAAAGACTATTCTAATAAAATAATAAAATCCCTTCACCACCAACACATCATTTAAAACTGATTTGGGAGATTTTTTTTAAATTAAAAACACTTTTTAATTTCTTGTTTATTAAACATTACTGCAAAATGACTTTTTTTTAAAAAATAATTCTATTTAGGAAGTAACTGATTTATTTATTTAAATGCAATATATTAGCAATTTCTAACATCAAATATAGAATATATAAACAAATAAAGAGAAAAGAAAGGTGTTTTTAATGTATTTATCCTGATGAGACTCCATAGTGTTTACTGTGGGACATCGAGCCTCATTTCTGTTTATTAACACTGATAAGTTTATTTACTGTTTCTGTAGTTAGGAGGTAAATTATTATCGTTATCAGGTAAAGTTTAATATTTACTAAAGACATTATTACAGAATTTCTGAAATGTAATACACATAAGTTGAAATAAAGTGAGCTTGGGTGCTGGAAACACAAATAAATAAAGAGTAAAACTAAACTAAAAGAGAATGTGAATGAAGTGAGATTGCTGAGTGTTTTATTTGTGACTCAGTAGAAGTGCAGTGTTAGACCGTTACTGTAGCTGTGCTGTGTGTTCAGGACCACAATACACTTTTACAATTGGACAATTTTGCGGTAGTCATGGCGACGATGGTGACGTCACAGAGACGGTACAGGTTTTTTCATTAGGACTGCTGAAGGTTTGGATTTAGGAAGAGAAATGTATTTATGGAACTGTAAATGTTTACATATAAAGAGACTCCACTGCTTCTTTTGTTAGGATTGATTTTATTACATTTATACTTTATATATACATTTTCCTGTTAGCTTAGCAAGAATGGGAGCTAACTGGCTAAATTAGCGATCTGGCTGGGTTTAAGTGTGGAGGAGATGAACATGATCTTGATTTAAACTTCTCTCTCTGTCACCTCTCTGTTATTTCCACAAATAAAGCGCGCGCACATTTTATTTCATCGACTGATACTTTTATCAACGGAGTCTAAAAATAAAATGATTGTTTTAAATCAAAAGAACAAGGAGGACTGAGTGCAACTGAATTAGGAAATAAATGAAAGACAGCAAAGTGACACAAGCCATGAACAGAAACGCAGACTGGATAGGAGACGTAAATACATGGTGTAAGAAAAGAGGAAGCGCGAGACAGAAGATTCCTGTTTATAAACTCGTGTATGGTGACGTCACCTTTAAATACAAAAACATAGACTGGTTAAACCTGCCAAATAAAAAAATAAAGAGTATGTCGGGATTTTCCAGCACAAACACCTCACACCAGCTGAGAGTGTAGAGTTTATAAAAACATACAAACAGAAGATCTATCAGAGAATATGAGAGATGTAATGTGGTTAGTTAGTGTAGGGAGATTAGCAGTATGATGGATAGTGAAATGGAGCTGTTTTACAGATTACACATTTACACAGATAAAGGCAATATATACATTATTACATTAAAACAATAATGATCATAAAGGGGAAACATGGCTCTAATATTTCTTCCCCCCTCTTGGCTAACGACTACAAATACAGACTTATAAACACCGCCATAAAATGCCCTATAACAGAATACTGATTCTGGGAAACTGCAGTTCCCGAGTTCGGCCACACGAGGGCAGTCAAGCTCCATCCAGCACAACACACAACTCCGACTAAAACAGCCGGTAGGTCTTGTGTGTTTTATACAGACGGAGCTGATCAGGGCAGTGACTGCAGACAGGTAATAAACACACACCTGCCCACACACACACTGGGCCTTATTGTTATCTGTCACTGTTAGATACTGTTATACAAGTGTGAAACAAGTCCCACCGGTTACTCTTGAATGTCCGTATAGTATCACTCCGCCTGTGTTCCAGTGGCTCATGATGACAGGTGTGTGTGTGTAAAATTAAAAATGGCGAATGAAAGCGGAATAGAGAGAGAAGTGTGAGATTGTCTGCAGCATGGAGCATTTTAAAGCTGGCGGGGTTTGGGTGGAGTGATTCTAAATCACACAAAGACCGAAGATGGGGTGACCTGTGCGCGGGAACTAACAGCTGAAGTGGGGCTTAATAGTAGCGATTTTAAAATGCTTTAAACGTAATCATGTCGATTCCCTCACATACTTTATTCAGATAGATAATCTTTCAGTCTGTGCACTTCATCAAGTCTGATGCTTTGGACTAATTTCTCTTGCGGAGGAAACAAATTTCACTCCGCGACTGAATGACGTGCTGCGGCTTCTATGCTCACCGTTGGAGTCTGGATGCTAAAACGTAAGTGATTTTAAAATTGTATTTGTATCCATTAACTTTGCGTATTTCATTATTAATTATATACTATATTGGCTATTTTACAACCTAAAATGTGACAGGGTGAAGTTTATCTTTCTAACTTGATCATTTTCTGTCAGAAAGTGACTTCAGAAAGTTTCCCGCCCCGTCTTTAGCTAATTATCGCCCTGTTTATCTGTAAATTTAACAGAAAACAAAGTTAAATATAGCTAACTGTGCCATGTAGTATTTTGTCTGAAAGTTGCTTGATAGTTTTCTGTGTGAATTTCCCGCTCTGCTTCTAACTATTTTTAACTGCGTTAAGGTTTACATTTAATTGTGAACGTTATTGATCGGCCCTCATTATATGATTATAATAGAGCTAAGAGGTGTTTTAACTCATTTTCAGGTCTTTTTTAGTTCAGTAGACCTGACAACACGTTATAAATAGCCAGAAATACATAAATTCATGTATTAATAAATAAAAAAATGTATTTATTTATTCATTTAATGTATTTATTATTATCTTTGCTCCTGTAGAAGAAACAACCAAAGTTACATATGGTACTTAAAAAAAAAAAAAATAATAAAAAAAAAAAAAATGGAACTGATGTACATTATAAAGTTTTCAGCTCTACTTAGGAAAAAAACGAGGGGACGTAACAGGTTTTATCACAAATTATACCCCATAATCTAACTCAAATCAAAGCCTACATCTAACTAAACATTCAAAATGGTAAACTCCTCAGTCTCAAGAATGTTTGGGCAAGTCAATCAAAAATAATTCCTTTCTTAAACGTCATCAGGTAGAAAAACAGCACATACATCACTTAATCTTAGCTAGAAAACTGCCATTGGATTTCTCTTTCTAGCAGCAAGAACTTGGAACCCAGCAGATTCTAATAGAAGCAATACGACATCACAAGGGCCACAGTCATGTGACTGGCTTTCTCTTTCTAGCTGCAAGAAGTTAGAACCCAGCAGATTCTAATAGAAGCAATATGACATCACAAGGGACAGAGTCATGTGACTGGAGAGGGAGAGAACGCAATGATGTAAGCCCAGTCCTGACAGTTCAAATACAGCTTTAACAGTGAGTGAGTGGGGGAAATAGTGGCTACTTTAAGAAGTGATTGTGAAACTAGACAGATTATTTATTTATTTATTCATTCATTTATTTATTTATTTATTCATTCATTTATTCATGTATTAATAAATAAATAAATGTAATTATTTATTCATTTACTGTATGTATTATTATTTTTGCTCCTGTAGAAGACACACCCAAAGTTACATACTTAAAAAAAAAAGAAATTAAAAAAAAAAAAAAAAATGGAACTGATGTACATTATAAAGTTTTCAGCTCTACTTATGAAAAAAGGAGGGGACATAACAGGTTTTAACACAAATTATAGCCCATATCTAACTCAAATCAAATCCTAAATCTAACTACACATTCAAAATCGTAAACTCCTAAGTCTCGAGAATGTTTGGGCAAGTCAATGAAAAATAATTCCTTTCTTAAACGTCATCAGGTAGAAAAACAGCACATACATCACTTAATCTTAGCCAGAAAACTGCCATTGGATTTCTCTTTCTAGCAGCAAGAACTTGGAACCCAGCAGATTCTAATAGAAGCAATACGACATCACAAGGGCCACAGTCATGTGACTGGCTTTCTCTTTCTAGCAGCAAGAAGTTAGAACCCAGCAGATTCTAATAGAAGCAATATGACATCACAAGGGACAGAGTCATGTGACTGGAGCGGGAGAGAACACAATGATGTAAGCCCAGTGCTGACAGTTCCAAGACAGCTTTAACAGTGAGTGAGTGGGGGAAATAGTGGCTACTTCAAGAAGTGATTGTGAAACTAGACAGATTATTTATTTATTTACTTATTTATTTATTTACTTATTTATTTATTTATGTTTTAATAAATAAATGAATTTATTTATTTATTCATTTACTGTATTTATTATAAGTTTTGCTCATGTAGAAGAAACAACCAAAGTTACATACGGTACTTACAAAAAAAAAAAAAAAAAAATGGAACTGATGTCCATTATAAAGTTTTCAGCTCTACTTATGAAAAAAACGATGGGACATAACAGGTTTTATCACAAATTATACCCCATACCTAACTCAAATCAAAGCCTACATCTAACTGAACATTCAAAATGGTAAACTCCTAAGTCTCGAGAATGTTTGGGCAAGTCAATGAAAAATAATTCTTTTCTTAAACGTCATCAGGTAAAAAAACAGCACATACATCACTTAATCTTAGCCAGAAAACTGCCATTGGCTTTCTCTTTCTAGCAGCAAGATGTTAGAAACCAGCAGATTCTAATAGAAGCAATATGAAATCACAAGGGCCAGAGTCATGTGACTGGAGCGGGAGAGAACACAATGATGTAAGCCCAGTGCTGACAGTTCCAAGACAGCTTTAACAGTGAGTGAGTGGGGGAAATAGTGGCTACTTCAAGAAGTGATTGTGAAACTAGACAGATTATTTATTTATTTATTTATTTATTTATTTATTTATTCATTCATGTATTAATAAATGAATATATGTATTTATTTATTCATTTACTGTATTTATTATAATTTTTGCTCCTGTAGAAGAAACAACCAAAGTTACATACGGTACTTAAAAAAAAAATAAATTAAAAAAAAAAAGGAACTGATGTACATTATAAAGTTTTCAGCTCTACTTATGAACAAAAGGAGGGGACATAACAGCTTTTAATACAGATTATAGCCCATATCTAACTCAAATCAAAGCCTACATCTAACTAAACATTCAAAATGGTAAACTCCTAATTCTCGAGAATGTTTGGGCAAGTCAATGACAAATAATTCCTTTCTTAAACGTCATCAGGTAAAAAAACAGCACATACATCACTTAATCTTAGCTAGAAAACTGCCATTGGCTTTCTCTTTCTAGCTGCAAGAAGTTAGAACCCAGCAGATTGTAATAGAAGCAATATGACATCACAAGGGCCAGAGTCATTTGACTGGAGAGGGAGAGAACACAATGATGTAAGCCCAGTCCTGACAGTTCAAAGACAGCTTTAACAGTGAGTGAGAGGGGGAAATAGTGGCTACTTCAAGAAGTGATTGTGAAACTAGACAGATTATTTATTTATTTATTTACTTATTTATTTATTTGTTTGTTTATTTATTTATGTATTAATAAATAAATAAATGTAATTATTTATTCATTTACTGTATGTATTTTTGCTCCTGTAGAAGACACACCCAAAGTTACATACTTAAAAAAAAAAAAAGAAATTAAAAAAAAAAAAAATGGAACTGATGTACATTATAAAGTTTTCAGCTCTACTTATGAAAAAAACGAGGGGACATAACAGGTTTTATCACAAATTATACCCCATACCTAACTCAAATCAAAGCCTACATCTAACTAAACATTCAAAATGGTAAACTCCTAAGTCTCGAGAATGTTCGGGCAAGTCAATGAAAAATAATTCCTTTCTTAAACGTCATCAGGTAAAAAAACAGCACATACATCACTTAATCTTAGCCAGAAAACTGCCATTGGCTTTCTCTTTCTAGCAGCAAGATGTTAGACACCAGCAGATTCTAATAGAAGCAATACGACATCACAAGGGCCAGAGTCATGTGACTGGCTTTCTCTTTCTAGCAGCAAGATGTTAGAAACCAGCAGATTCTAATACAAGCAACATGAAATCACAAGGGACAGAGTCATGTGACTGGTGCGGGAGAGAACACAATGATGTAAGCCCAGTCTTGACAGTTCCAAAACAGCTTTAACAGTGAGTGAGTGGGGGAAATAGTGGCTACTTCAAGAAGTGATTGTGAAACTAGACAGATTATTTATTTATTTATTTATTTATGTTTTAATAAATAAATAAATTTATTTATTTATTCATTTACTGTATTTATTAAAAGTTTTGCTCATGTAGAAGAAACAACCAAAGTTACATACGGTACTTACAAAAAAATAATAATAATAAAAAAAATGGAACTGATGTCCATTATAAAGTTTTCAGTTCTACTTATGAAAAAAACGAGGGGACATAACAGGTTTTATCACAAATTATACCCCATACCTAACTCAAATCAAAGCCTACATCTAACTAAACATTCAAAATGGTAAACTCCTAAGTCTCGAGAATGTTCGGGCAAGTCAATGAAAAATAATTCCTTTCTTAAACGTCATCAGGTAAAAAAACAGCACATACATCACTTAATCTTAGCCAGAAAACTGCCATTGGATTTCTCTTTCTAGCAGCAAGAACTTGGAACCCAGCAGATTCTAATAGAAGCAATATGACATCACAAGGGCCACAGTCATGTGACTGGCTTTCTCTTTCTAGCAGCAAGAAGTTAGAACCCTAACTTTATCAATGTGTGTGTGTGTGTGTGTGTGTGCGTGTGTACAGTGTGTTTCCTGCTCTAACACACTACATGAGTGTTATAGTGTGTGTTATAGTGTGTGTTACAGTGTGTGTGTGTGTGTGTGTGTGTGTGTGTGTGTGTGTGTGTGTGTGTGTGTGTGAACTGTTTCATTACCATTTGGAGTTCAAGAGTTAAAAATTAATTATTAAAAAATAAAATAACCGAATGTTTAAAGTTTATAAAAAATATCTGAGGCTTAAAGGGAGAGTTTAGAGAAAAGTAAAATAAAATAAATAATAAAAAAACACACTGTACACACACACACACACACACACACACACACACACACACACACACTGTACCACACACTATAGTGTAAATAAAGTGCAGAAATCAGCTTTCTGAATGCAGATGAGTGATAAGGTGGAGATGCAGTCAGGGGGCAAATGAGATTGCGAAGCCGCGTGAGGGGGGGTAATGGGGGTGGGGGGGGTTGGATTGTTCTACGTAAATGAGGTGAGTTGCTGTGAGGTACAAGGTTCTGATGGCCGGCTTTTTGGCAGCGTATCTTGCCAAGAGCTTCACGTGTTCAACCTGCAAACAAACAAACAAACAAACAAGAAACGTTATATCGAGCGTAATTACAGCCGTATAAAATCTATTTTTTTTAATTTACCAACACAACTGAGAGAAACGTTGACGTTCCGGATGTTTCTGTGTCATTTTTATCGCCGCTGCGTCTTTGCATTGAAGATAAACAACAGCTAGCTAAATCACGAGCTTCAGCTATTTAGCTAGCTTATTAACCAGTTATGTTAATAACCTTTATAATCTTATTAACCTTATGTTCCAGTTGCCTAGCAACAGTTTTCCTACACTAATCTAATTACTTCTTGTTGTGTTTCACTCATCATTATCATACTCTTTGCGTGTGTGTGTGTGTGTGTGTGTGTGTGTGTGTTGTTTTTTGAAAAATAATATTGCATATGTTCATAATTATTGGCACCCTGTACAACAATATATATTAAAAGGATCGCACGTGAAAATTAGTGATCCTCTCCTCTCAAAAAAATATGGGGGAACATTATTCACTTCTTTCTAAAAGAACCATGGTTTCAAAATTATTGGCACCCCATGATTAACGTTAAACAAAGTCCGCTGTGTCCTGGAGAGAACAGCATCATCTGGTCTCTTCCTGTGATCTCGTACAAGCTCAAGAGTCTCAGCCAGAGGGCTGTCAATCAAACGTACTCATTAGTGTATTTGGCCACGCCCATCTGTATGATTGCTGAATTCAGTGTATTATAACATTTTTCATTCTTCATTGTTTTCAGGAAGTTGGACCGAGAGTCGAGGCGCTTTGACAGGCTCGAGAGCTACAGTGCCGGTCAGCTGATCTGTTCCAAATATCGCGAGAAACAGCGAGATTTAGTTAATTATAGTCAAAATGGCGCCCAGTGTAGCTCTTCTTCTTTCTTTTTTTTAGTGAAATGATGCCAAAATAAATCATTATATACTACTGATCGTGTTTTTTTTAACAAAATTATTTACATCGTGTAGTATTTGTAAAATCTGAAAACATCGATAGAAAAACAAGCAATGCTACAGGCGGTCTAGATATGCAGTGTAATTAGCACCAGACGCTAACCCTAGATAAACGGGAGGACTGGTGTTTATGGGACTTGTAGTTTATAGATTGTCTTTAGCAACATTTACAAAACAATAGATGCTAAACAAGCTACTAGTGAAGAAGCTAAATGCTAATAAACTATCCGCTTTTATAATTTATCATTGTTATAATTTATACTTCTTGCCCATAGCTCTTCTGCAAGGAACTAAAGAAACTTACATTAATAAGAATGGCTGTGTTCATGGCTGTGTTCTTAGGCAAAATTGTGAGTGAGCCCACTCCCTTGGCTGAGAAGCAACCCCACACATGAGTGGTCTCAGGATGCTTTACTGTTGGCATGACACAGGACTGATGGTAGCGCTCACCTTTTCTTCTCCGGACAAGCTTTTTTCCAGATGCCCCAAACAATCGGAAAAGGGATTCATCAGAGAAAATGACATTACCCCAGTCCTCAGCAGTCCAATCCCTGTACTTTTTGCAGAATAGCAGTCTGTCCCTGATGTTTTTCCTGGAGAGAAGTGGCTTCTTTGCTGCCCTTCTTGACACCAGGCCATCTTCCAAAAGTCTTCGCCTTATTGTGCATGCAGACACACTCACACCTGCCTGCTGCCATTCCTGAGCAAGCTCTGCACCGGTGTTGCCCCGATCCCGCAGCTGAATCAACTTTAGGAGACGGTCCTGGCGCTTGCTGGACTTTCTTGGGCGCCCTGAAGCCTTCTTCACAACAGTTGAACCTCTCTCCTTGAAGGTCTTGATGATCCGATAAATGGTTGATTTAGGTGCAATCTTACTAGCAGCAATATCCTTGCCTGTGAATCCCTTTTTGTGCAAAGCAATGATGGCTGCACGTGTTTCCTTGCAGGTAACCATAGTTAACAGAGGAAGAACAATAATTTCAAGCACCACCCTCCTTTTAAAGCTTCCAGTCTGTTATTCTAACTCAATCAGCATGACAGAGTGATCTCCAGCCTTGTCCTCGTTAACACTCTCACCTGTGTTAACGAGAGAATCACTGACATGATGTCAGCTGGTCCTTTTTTGGAAGGGCTGAAATGCAGTGGACATGTTTTTTTGGGATTAAGTTCATTTTCATGGCAAAGAGGGACTTTGAAATTAATTGCAATTCATCTGATCACTCTTCATAACATTCTGGAGTATATGCAAATTGCCATCATAAAAACTGAGGCAGCAGACTTTGTAAAAATTAATATTTGTGTCATTCTCAAAACTTTTGGCCACGGGTGTACATGTGCCCTCAGAGCAGGAGTGTGTGTGTGTGTGTGTGTGTGTGTGTGTGTGTGTGTGTGTGTGTGTGTGTGTGTGTGTGTCTCTGTGTCTGTGTTCAAGTTAAAGTTCAAGTTCAGTTTATTTGTATAGCACTTTTAACAATGGACATTGTCCCAAAGCAGCTTTACAGAAGTATATAAATTCAGGACATAGATTTTAAATTCATGAATTTATCCCCAGTGAGCAGCCAGCGGCGACGGTGGTGAGGAAAAACTCCCTGAGATGATATAAGGAAGAAACCTTGAGAGGAACCAGACTCAAAAGGGAACCCATCCTCATCTGGGTGACACCGGATAGTGCAATTATAAATAAATAAATCTCTTCTATAAATGTACCAGTACCACACGGTCAGATAGCAGTTGTGAGACCATGAAAAATTCATTACAGTTTTTATATGAAGTCTGTTTTGTTGAACTTCACCACTGTAATCTCAGTGATCTTTAGGCTGCACCGTGTGGGGCCATCCTCAGCAGCAGCATGTGACTTCAACTGATGAGATCTCCAACCAGAAGTAGGGTATCAGGATGGATCGGGCAGGTCCAGAGAGCAGAAGGGGTCGGGATCATTGGCATCTCAGGAGTATCATGTGAAGCTCAACAGAAGGGGAGAGGGAGAGAGAGAGAGAGAGAGAGAGAGATCATTTGGTATGCTTATTGTCCCGTAATGGTTAAGGACAATGTACTTTGCATAAGTGAAAGCTGGTACTTTGGCAAGACTAGCTTATGACAGGATAATAAAAAGGGAGAGCCAGAAGGTAACACAGACATTAGGGCTCCCTGGGACAAGGCGGCCAGCCACCTCACCACCAACAAACCTTGGTGGACGCCTGAAGGTGGGGGGGTGACAGCATCCAGACATCCCAGTTTACCACAACACATTATGCCTGTGAGACCTCTAGAGCTGCTCCTTTACCTAAGGAAAAAATTGATTAAGCAAATATGTTTTCAGCCTGGACTTAAACACTGAGACTGTGTCTGAGTCCCGAACACTAATTGGAAGGCTGTTCCATAACTGTGGGGCTTTGTAAGAGAAAGCTCTTCCCCCTGCTGTAGCCTTCACTATTCGACATACCAACAAATAGCCTGCAGCTTTTGATCAAAGTAGGCATGGCGGATCATAAAAGACCAAAAGTTCGCTTAGGTACTGTGGCGCGAAGCCATTTAGCGCTTTATAAGTCAATAGTAGTATTTTATAATCAATGTGAAATTTCACTGGGAGCCAGTGCAGTGTGGATAAGATAGGGGTGATGTGGTCATATCTTCTGGTTCTAGTAAGGACTCTTGCAGCTGCATTCTGGACTAACTGGAGTTTGTTTATGCCCCTACTGGAACATCCAGACAGTAAGGCATTACAATAATCCAACCTAGAGGTGACGAAAGCATGGACTAATTTTTCTGCATTATGTAGTGACAATATATTTCTTATCTAAGCAATATTTCTGAGGTGAAAGAAGGCTATCCTAGTAATATTATCTATGTGGGCATCAAAGGAAAGACTGGAGTCAATAATCACACCAAGGTCTTTTACATGATGAAACAGAAAGGCCATCCAGAGTTACTATGGAATCAGAAAACTTACTTCTAGCTGCATGTGGTCCTAGTATAAGTACTTCTGTCTTGTCAGAATTAAATAAGAGGAAGTTGATAAACATCCACCGTCTAATGTCCTTTACACATTCATCAACCATCAACTGGTGTCTGTCATCTGGCTCTGCTGAAACATACAACTGTGTGTCATCAACATAACAGTGGAAGCTAATTCCATGTTTACGAATAATTTGACCCAGAGGTAGCATATATAAATAAAAAAGCAGTGGGCCTAAAACGGAACCTTGTGGAACACCAAACTTTACCTCAGTATGCATAGAGAATTCACCATTTACATCTACCATTACATTTACCACTTTAACCAGTGCTGTCTCAGTGCTATGATGAGGCCTAAATCCTGACTGATATATTTCATGAATGTTATTCCTATATAGGTACAAGCATAGCTGCTTTGCTACAACCTTTTCTAAGATCTTGGAGATAATGGGGAGATTTGATATTGGCCTATAGCTGGACAATTGACAGGGGTCGAGGTCAGGTTTTTTAATCAGGGGTTTGATAACTGCTAATTTAAATGATTTAGGTACATAGCCTGTGCTAAGGGAAGAGTTGATTATTTTCAGAAGGGGTTTGATTATTTCTGGAATAATCTGTTTGAATAAACATGTAGGTAGGGGATCTAGTATACAAGTTGATGATTTTGAAGAAGAAATTAATGAAATTAGTTCGGTCTCTCTAAGGGGAGTAAAGCACTCTAACCGTTGATCTGATATTGCTATATTATTATCTACAGGGATAGTAAGGCTGTCCGGTTTTAAATTAATAGTCTGAATTTCTTGTCTAATATTTTCAATTTTGCCAATAAAAAAACTCATGAAATCATCGCTGCTATATAATGATTGTGTGCCTGTTTCTGTGGGGGTTTTATTCCTAGCTAATTTTGCTATAGTATTAAATAAAAATCTAGGATTATTTTTGTTATCTTCAATTAAGGTAGAGAGATAAGAGTGAAAGGAAAGGTGTACAGGACAGTAGTGAGACCAGCGATGTTGTATGGTTTGGAGACAGTTGCACTGAGGAAAAGACAGGAGGAAGAGTTAGAGGTAGCAGAGCTGAAGATGTTGAGGTTCTCTTTGGGAGTGACGAGCATGGATAGAATCAGGAATGAGTACATCAGAGGGACAGCACATGTGAGATGTTTTGGAGACAAAGTTAGAGAGGCCAGGTTGAGATGGTTTGGACATGTTCAGAGGAGGGAGAGTGAATATATCGGTAAAAGGATGCTGAGGTTAGAGCTGCCAGGCAGGAGGCCGAGAGGAAGACCAAAGAGGAGGTTTATGGATGTAGTGAAGGAGGACATGAAGGTAGTCAGTCTGAGAGAAGAGGATGCAGGGGATAGGGCTAGATGGAGGCAGATGATTCGCTGTGGCGACTCCTGAAGGGAACAGCCGAAAGGAAAAGAAGAATTAAGGTAGAGAGATAGACTGATCTAGCAGCACTAAGAGATTTCCTATAGTTCAGGAGGCTCTCCTTCCATGCTGCTTGAAATACTACCAGTTTGGTTTGATGCCATTTACGTTCTAATTGTCGAGTGATCTGTTTTAAGGTACGTGTGTGATCATTAAAATGTGTGTGTGTGTGTGTGTGTATACAGTGTGTTTTATATTATTTATTTTATTTTACTTTTCTCTAAACTCTCCCTTTAAGCCTTTAAGATATTTTTATAAACTTTAAACATTCGGTTATTTTATTTTTTAATAATTAATTTTTAACTCTTGAACTCCAAACGGTAATGAAACAGTGCACACACACACACACACACACACACACACACACACACACACACACACACACACACACACACACACACTCTGTAACACACACTATAGTCTAAATAAAGTGCAGAAATCAGCTTTCTGAATGCAGATGAGTGATAAGGTGGAGATGCAGTCGGCGGTAAATGAGATTGCGAAGGTGCGTTAGGGTGGTAAAGGGGGTGGGGCTTGGGGGGGGGGTTGTTGGATGTGGGGATAAAAACGCGCAAGCTCTCCATGATTCCCTTCAGTTCTCCGTTCAGCCTCCTGGAGGAAACAGCTCGCACGTTTTACTTTCTTATTGTTTTGTTTTTTTAAACTTGTTTCTCCGTTTGGATTCACGATGCGGTCTCGGTCGGTTCTCGTGACGCTGCTGCTGCTGCTGTTGTCGGTGGCGCACGCGCTCTTGGGCGGCGAGTACTGCCACGGGTGGAGGGACGCGGCGGGCGCGCGATACCGCGGATTCCGCTGTCCCGCACGCTACGACGGCGAGGGCGCGCGCAACTGCTGCGGCTCGTGCTCGCTGCGCTACTGCTGCGCCGCGCCGGACGCGCGCCTCGATCAGAGCACGTGCCCCGCCGAGTTCGACTTCTACACCGAGGGAGCGCGAGACGTCCCACCGATCCGTAAGTATTTTTTTTATTCGGGAGTTTGACTATTATTTGTTAAGTTTTTTATTTATTTTTTTTAACTGTCGGAATTTTTAAATTGTATTTTATTTATTTATATTGTCGGTGAGGCATTTAAAACATTAATTTTTCACGAAACATTTATTTTTATGAATAAATTATATATATTTTTATAATTACTTTTAATACAGCTGTTATGACCTTCAGTTAAACAATGAATCCGTCTTAATGAACCAGTGGATTAATTAACAATCGAACAAATTCATGTAGAAAAAAAAGGTTTTCTTGATTTTTCTCATGTTATATCTTTTATCTTTTAATTTTAGAGAATAGAGTTAAAGGTGGATCTTTAACATAGAACTGATTTAGGATTCTGTAGTTAAGATTATTATTCAAACTTTTCCTTTCCTTTATGTTTGTGTTCATTTTATATTTAATAAATTTTTATTATTATATATTAGATTAATACATATGTAATATTAAAAAAAATTGTAATAGTTAAGGTCATGTTTATTATATATTTAGCCGATTTTTGTGGTTACATTCAAAATTTACATTTCCATTGGAAACCTTTATTTTTTTATTATTAGTTTTTTTTTTTTTAATAAAAACCTCATGAACCTTGTGAGCCGTTCTGAAGAACCTTCCAGGAACCTTGTGTTTGTAGCTGGAGATATAGCGATGTGTCGATACAAGACTTTTAGGCAAACGTGATTTGTGAGACAAGGGAAATGATTTACTAAACTCTTATTTTTTGTCATTTTTTCTCCAGGTCCCACTTATCTGCCCTTCGTGATCGTAGTGAGCGCCTTCCTGTCCTTCGTCCTGCTCGGAGCGATGATCTCCGTCTGCTGCTGTTACCGCATGAAGCCGAAGCCCAGCGACCGGCCCGGTCCAACCCAGACCGGTTTGCTGGAATCAGGAGGTCCGTTGCCTGAAAGCTCCACCCCATCATGTATGTCCAACTCTGGGCTCCACCTGCCAGATCTCAGCGTGTACAGTGCGTTTCCACCAACCTATGATTCTCATGTATAACTCATGTTATACCTATCCACTGCCTCCAGAGCTCAACATGCTGATCAGTGCGTCGTTCCTGGAGAGGTGCATACACAGCCAGCCCTTCCCTGAGGACGCCATCAACCCCATCATCACCGTCTGATGATGTCACATGTTATATTTTTTATATATATATTTTTTATATTACATATTTTTATTTCACTGATATTAGCAGTGAAGATCACAAACATGTATGAACATGGCTTGGAAATCCTCTCAGAAATCCTCTTAAATGAGAGAGAAACAATAAAGTCTTTTTTTTTTAAAAATACCTGGATGAGTGTGTGATGATTTACGCATAGAGTTTGCACAGTGCTAAAGTAAAGTTAGCGACATTCTCTAGCACGTTGTGGTTTTAGTGTGTGTGTGTGTGTGTGTGTGTGTGTGTGTGTGTGTGTGTGTGTGTGTGTGTGTGTGTGTGTACAGTGTGTTTTTTTTTTATTTATTTTATTTTACTTTTCTCTAAACTCTCCTTTTAAGCCTCAGATATTTTTTTATAAACTTTAAACATTTGGTTATTTTATTTTTTAATAATTAATTTTTAACTCTTGAACTCAAATGGTGATGAAACAGTTCACACACACACACAACACACACACACACACACACACACACACACACACACATACACACACTCTCTGTAACACGCACTATAACACTCATGTAGTGTGTTAGAGCGGGAAACACACTGTACACACACATACTTGTTTTTGCTACATCGTGGGGACCCCTGACTAGAAGCTTGCACGTGGGGACACCAATTTCTATGTACAATAAAGCCATACTACAGTCAGAAGTGTCTGGAGGAATTTTTAAAGCCCAAAAATGTAATTTATTATAAGAAATTCTTCATTTTAGAAAACTCAATTTTTGACAGGTTTTTCTATTCTGATGGGGACATCCCTGTTATGTCTTACCACAAACCACCAGCGAGTGGCGCTGTAATAAATTATCTGTAGATTTTCTATTTTTTTATACAATAAAGATTAAAGTTTAGATAATAACTAAAGACATGTTTAAAGGGAAGAATTCACTCTGTATTTATATTTTATTTTGCATTTCACCTATTTCCCATCAACTCTTGTATTTGAATAGACCATTTCTATGGATGTAAAAAGAGACATCAGCCTTACCTCGCGTCCTGTTTAACATTTATTTTTTTCCTCAATTCTGAGAATCTGAAAAGGTCCACATTTTGATAAATAAGACAGTAATGTTGCATGACAAGCAGGAAATGTTCATGGGGCATTGACACCACGGGTATCATTGACTTTGCTGAATAATGTTCTGTGCATACTGGAATCAAATCTGAACACATGCCTAGCATTCAGCAGGGTTGCAAGATATATTGATATTCAATATATATATATATATATATATATATATATATATATATATATATATATATATATATATATATATATATATATATATATATATATATATATATATATATTGAATATCAATATATCTATATATATATATATATATATATAAAATGAGCATACTAAAAATATAGGAGCCTGATAAAAATACTCATTTTAGAAGAAAATTTCAGATAACACTTTGAGGCTTTTGCATCTTAACCCTTCAATTATTCAGACTTAACATAGTCCTTTTTGCTACGTCAGCAGTACCACACACATGCGTTGTTCACGTGCCGTGGCAGCTCATGGATACAGGGAGGAGAAGAACTGTCAAATAAAGTCAATTTTTGGTCTATTTTGCGCATAAAAAAGTATTCTCGTAGCTTCATAAAATTATGATTGAACCACTGATGTCACATGGACCATTTTAACAATGTTCTTAGTACGTTTCTGTGCCTTGACTGTGGCAGGACCCTTGATGTCTATGGAGGGTCAGAGAGCTCTCGGATTTCATCAAAAATATCTTAATTTGTGTTCCGAACATGAACAAAGGATGACATGAGGATAATTAATGACGGAAATTTCATTTCAAGGCATTTGGCAGATCCTTATCCAGAGCGACTTACATTTTATTCATTTCTGAATATACATTAAGGGCCTTGCTCAAGGGCCCAACAGTGGCAGTGCTGGGGTTTGAGTTAAAAATGAACACACACACACACACTCTGCAACACACACTATAACACTCATGTAGTGTGTTAGAGCAGGAAACACACTGTACACACACTCACACACACACACACACACACACACACACACACACACACACACACACACACACACACACACTCTGAACCAGTGGATTAATTAACAATTGAACAAATTCATGTAGAAAAAAGGTTTTCTTGATTTTTCTCATGTTATATCTTTTATCTTTTAATTTTAGAGAATAGAGTTAATGTGTGTGTGTGTGTGTGTGTGTGTGTGTGTGTGTGTGTGTGTGTGTGTGTGTACAGTGTGGTTTTTAAAAAATATATTTTATTTTACTTTTCTCTAAACTCTCATCACTATTACACAAACATAAATGAAGAAGAAGAACATTTTTTTATTGATCTAATATTTAACAATAAAAATGTATTAAATATAAAATGAACACAAACAAAAAGGAAAGTAAAATTTGAATAATAATCTTAACTACAGAATCCTAAATCGGTTCTATTTTAAAGATCCACCTTTAACTCTATTCTCTAAAATTAAAAGATAAAAGATATAAATCAAGAAAACCTTTTTTTCTACATGAATTTGTTCGATTGTTAATTAATCCACTGGTTCATTAAGACGGATTCATTGTTTAACTGAAGATCATAACAGCTGTATTAAAAGTAATTATAAAAAATATATATAATTTATTTATAAAAATAAATGTTTCATGAAAAATTAATTTTTTAAATGCCTCACGTGTACAATTTGGGAATATAGTTTATTTAAACTTTGTATTTTCCCGAAATTAAATATAAATTAATAGGGTTTTAATTATATATATTTATACTATTTATTATTATATTGTTACTTGATTTATATAACTTTCTAAAATAAACAGAATAAAATAATTTTTTGTTATAGTTCTTCATAAAACATTAAATGATTAGAATATAACAGACCTGTTAAAATGGTTGTTTATGTAATTTATCATGGATCTGTTTATATTCATATACTCACTATTGAAGACAATAAGAAAGAAATTAGAAAGATGTTGGCCAACTCTAGGTCTTGCTTCTGCATGGACTGTTGAATGGGAGCAAATTATTTACAAACTTTACATCAGTTTATTATCAGTTTAGGTTAAAAATACCTCAAAGTGATTTTGTGAATGGTAATTATGATCCATTACTATATTATTACTCTATTAATTAAATAATAATAATAATAATAATAATAATAATAATAATAATAATAATAATAATAATAATAATAATAATAATATATTAATGTAATTAAGTCATGATCAGTAAATTATAATACAGTTTTTCCACTCTAGGACAACTGAGCCTTTCTGCATACATTAAACAGAATTCAAAGTTTCTGAAAATTTGTTTTCAACAGATCACTAGAAATTAATACATTTTCAGGCCCTGACAGTATACCTATCTTTTAATAATTCTAATATATCTTTTTTTTTTTTCAAATTGGCAACTGCTTTAATTTTAAATCTGGCTTTCTTTTAATGTTTCACTACATACAAATGGGATTCAACAGATTTTGTTAACCTGTTTTTGTAATTCCTTTGCACAGATGTGATATTAAATAACTACAGACATTCTACAAAACTCTCTCAGAAGCCTTAAAAGTGACTTTATTATCATGTAAATGATAACCGCTAGGCTAACCGAGCAACACGTTATACACCCTCATCATACATCATATCTCACAGTTTATTAGTAGTCTTCCGACTCTGTGCTCCACATGTAACAGGCTAGTTTGATGCTTTGAGATGACAGAGAGTGGCTGATATTGCTTTAGCAGGACCGAATGGAGAAGGCTCACTGAGGGAGAAAGGGGCCAGAAACATCTCTTTTCATGAGCCAAAGGAGGTATGAGATAAACAGATCCAGCATCAACATGTGCTGCTAGTAAAGTACAAGCAGATGCTAAAAACATGGCTAATGCCCCTGTGATTGGTAATAAGCATGAGCTACATATGCAGACAACAACCAGCTGCACAAATTCACAGTAGAATACTGTAGATTCAGTCAAAATTGAAGCAATGAAAGAAGAGTGAGAGTCACAGTAATCAGCAATGTACTGTAGAAAACACAATAACCAGTTATGTTCTGTAGAAAATCACAGAAACCTACAGTATCTCACAAAAGTGAGTACACCCCTCACATTTTTGTAAATATTTGATTATATCTTTTCATGGGACAACACTGAAGAGATGACACTTTGCTACAATGTAAAGTAGTGAGTGTACAGCTTGTATAACAGTGTAAATTTGCTGTCCCCTCAAAATAACTCAACACACAGCCACTAATGTCTAAACTGCTGGCAACAAAAGTGAGTACACCCCTAAGTGAAAATGTCCAAATTGGGCCAAAACCTTTTTTTGGTTTGTAGGTTCTGAGCTGTCATTTGAGCCGCCTACAGAGACTTAGAGCACATCACAATGCTTGTGAAGAACGATACATAAAGGCATATACAAAAACTGTAAACGATGAATGGTAGAAGACCATATTTTTGTATGAGAGAATGAAAACAACGGTTAGTTGTATTAAATTGTTTATATGCCTGAGCTTGCTAGGTCAGTATTTGTGGCATTTTTCAACATCATAACATCGAGCCTGTCTTTTTCAGTTAGTAGGCTCTTCTAGTCAAATTGGTAATGTGTTGGCATCCAGTAGAAGGTCTGGGTTAGATTCGAACCCAGGTCACAGTGCTCAGTGTGCAGCCTAGACAGTGATCCACAGTGTTCCCAAAAATAACGCTTTAATTGGCTGCCAGATAGTGGTTAAACGGATCCGATAATTTTTAATATCAGCAAGAAAAATACCGTTTTCCAGTCCAGCACACTTTAAAGGGACAGTTCACCCAAAAATGAAACTTCTGTCATCATTTACTGACCATCATTCCAATCCTGTATTAGTTTCTTTGTTCTGCTGAACACAAAAGGTGATATTTTGGGGAATGTTGGTAACCAGAGAGTTGATGGCACCCACTGACTTCCATAGTATTTTTTTTCCTACTATGGAAGTCACTGGGTACAGTCAACTCTCAACATTCCCAGTCAACATTCAACAGTCAACATTCCCCAAAATATCTCATTTTGTGTTCAGCAGAACAAAGAAACTCATACAGGACAACACAAGGGTGAGTAAATGATGACAGAATTTTCATTTTTAGGTGAACTGTCCCTTTAGGTATGTTGATACAACAAAAACTACTAAACCAACTAATAAGATTGAAACATTATTCAAGGCAAATTAAAATAATGCCAAATGAACTCATTTCAAGAATAGATGAAGTGCAAAAAAGTACAAGAAAGGACAGTGATATCCAGGGACAGAAATTTCTAAATGTAAAATGTAAGCCTAAATGTAAAATAACATTATAGTTGTAATGAGTCAACTTTAAGCTTGCTTGTTTCTTCTAGAGGAGCAAAAACAATAATAAATACAGTAAATGAATAAATAAATACATTTATTCATTAATAAATAAATAAATAAATAAATAATCTGTCTAGTTTCACAATCACTTCTTGAAGTAGCCACTATTTCCCCCACTCATTCACTGTTAAAGCTGTCTTGGAACTGTCAGGACTGGGCTTACATTATTGTGTTCTCTCCCGTGCCAGTCACATGACTCTGGCCCTTGTGATTTCATATTGCTTCTGTTAGAATCTGCTGGGTTCTAACTTCTTGCTGCTAGAAAGAGAAAGCCAGTGGCAGTTTTCTGGCTTTCTCTTTCTACATTAAGTGATGTATGTGCTGTTTTTTCACCTGATGACATGTTTATGAAAGAAATTATTTTTCATTGACTTGCCCAAGCATTCTCGAGACTTAGGAGTTTAATATTTTGAATGTTTAGTTAGATGTAGGCTTTGATTTGAGTTAGATATGGGCTATAATCTGTGTTAAAACCTGTTATGTCACCTCCTTTTGTTCATAAGTAGAGCTGAAAACTTTATAATGTACATCAGTTCCATTTTTTTTTTTTTTTTTTTTTAAGTACCATATGTAACTTTGGTTGTTTCTTCTACAGGAGCAAAAAAAAAGTAATAAATACAGTAAATGAATAAATAAATACATTTATTTATTTATTAATAAATAAATAAATAAATAAATAAATAGATAGATAGATAAATGAATAAATAAATGAATAAATAAATAAATAATCTGTCTAGTTTCACAATCACTTCTTGAAGTAGCCACTATTTCCCCCACTCACTCACTGTTAAAGCTGTCTTGGAACTGTCAGGACTGGGCTTACATTATTGTGTTCTCTCCCTCTCCAGTCACATGACTCTGGCCCTTGTGATGTCATATTGCTTCTATTACAATCTGCTGGGTTCTAACTTCTTGCAGCTAGAAAGAGAAAGCCAGTCAAATGACTCTGGCCCTTGTGATGTCATATTGCTTCTATTAGAATCTGCTGGGTTCCAAGTTCTTGCTGCTAGAAAGAGAAATCCAATGGCAGTTTTCTAGCTAAGATTAAGTGATGTATGTGCTGTTTTTTCACCTGATGACATGTTTATGAAAGAAATTATTTTTCATTGACTTGCCCAAACATTCTCGAGACTTAGGAGTTTAGTATTTTGAATGTTTAGTTAGATGTAGGCTTTGATTTGAGTTAGATATGGGCTATAATCTGTGTTTAAAACCTGTTATGTCCCCTCCTTTATTTCATAAGTAGAGCTGAAAACTTTATAATGTACATCAGTTCAATTTTTTTTTTTTTTTTTTTTTTTTTTCTTAAGTACCATATGTAGCTTTGCTTGTTTCTTCTAAAGGGGCAAAAATAATAATAAATGCAGTAAATGAATAAATAAATACATTTATTTATTATGTAACGAATCAATCATTACTAGCATTATTCTTTTCCACCAGAATAATGTAATCGATCAACTTTAATCATGAAAAACGAAACAGAAGCACACGCTTGGATTCGAAGTTCCTTTTTCAATGAGACGAGTTTTAAAGCGTGCCCGCATTATCTACCAGAATGTGTAGTAAATCAGATGAATCTGCAACGTTTAAAATTATCCTCCACCAGTTACAATTTATGTACATCAGTTCCATTTCTGTGTTTTTTTTGTGTGTGTAATTGTTGATATTTTGCCACAATTTTTTTTTTTTTTTTTTTTTTTTTTTAAAGTACCATATGTAACTTTGCTTGATTCTTCTACAGGGGCAAAATAATAAAAAATAAATGAATAAATAAATAAAAACCATCTGGTAGAGAAAGTGGAATGGCTCAAGCCACCTTTCTCTGAGCCAAATTATTAATTTCACAACCACTTCTTGAAGTAGCTACTATTTCTCCCATTCACTCACTGTTAAAGCTGTCTTGGAACTGTCAGGACTGGGCTTACATCACTGAGTTCTTTCCCACACAGTCACATGACTCTGGTTCTGGTGATGTCATATTGCTTGTATTGGAATCTGCTGGGTTCCATGTTCTAGCTGCAAGGCATGAAAGCCAGTGGCAGGTTACTGGCTAAGATTAAGTGATGTATGTGCTTTTTTTTCACCTGATGACATGTTAATGAAATGAATAATTTTTCATTGCCTTGCACGTTTCCTTTGCTCGCAGACGCTTGAAATTCGGTGTATAGCGCTTTAGGTGCCTGAAGCGCACACATGTGTATGCACATGGAGACTGATGAGAAAACATAATGTTACCACACATGTTATGACAGATGACTTTCTTCATGATAAATTTGGCTTTTTTTCACCTTTTCACACTTTATTATGATATGATGTATGTTATTGTAAACAATCATATTTCGTGTTATTTTAGGTCAGAGACATGTCTTACATATCATAGTGTAACGTCTGGAAGTATCAAACTGATTTCTGAATCAGCCTGGATCTAGCAAAGCAGTTTCTCTGTGTCTTTGAGCAATGAATCCTTACCTGTAACCCCCCTCCGGTCTTCACCAGATGCCATCGGAATGCGAAACGACGCCCCCTCTTAAGACACACACACACACACACACACACACACACACAAACACACACACATGAATCACACACACACACACAATGGGAGATTCTCTTTTCAATGTAACATGTGTAATTCAGACATATCTTTAAAAAAAAACTCGATCAACACTCTTCTTGGTAAACAGACAGATGTGGCAAAAGTAAAGAGAACAGAAACAGTTTACATGTATTATTACTCTTAGACATGTTAACATATGTAATTATTCGATGTCCAAATAGTGTGATGTTTTTGTGTTTGCATATGTTGTGTGTTTATGTAACATAACTATAATGATTTTAGATAGTTTTAACTTAGGATATTATTTTAAATGTCTGTAACCATGCTTTATTTGTAATATTCTTTACAAGTCCATCAAATTTGGTATGAGGTTAATAGTCTAGAGATACCCTGATTGATTATGCATATCATATTGCAATGGGATACATTATTTCATGCTTTTTCTTAATTTCACACATAATACAGTTTAAACCGGCTCCTCCCTGGACATGCAAATCCAGGTCTGAGACCAGACCAAGAGAGTTCATCCCATCAACAAATCCAACTTCCTGATTGGTCCATAGCCCAAAGAAGCATGTGTGTTGGTGTTGTCTTTAAAACAACACCACGCTTTGAAACTCTCTGTCTTCAGTCTCACTTCACTCTCTTCTTCAACTCTTCACTTCAACTTGACACTCTTTCCGGCTTCTCTCCCCCGAGGCCACGTGCCCCGGGAAGAGGAAGCCAGGATCTCTCTCTCCTGGACAAAAGATGCAACCGCCTCACGGCCCACGCCTTTTCAAACGGCACGACGAACCAGCGAACTCTACACGACCTCGCGGGAACTTTCAAACCGAAGCCAGGCAAGTATAGTTAATGGATCTATATCTCTGTTTAAGATTGTACCCCTGTTTACAGGAGATTTAAGTTCATTGCAGGTTTTGAAAAAGGCTAATTAGTTGTGTTTTTGTCTGCCATTCCCTTTTATTTCATTACTTTCTCTCCTTTTTCTTTCCTTGTATATAGATGTACATATGTATGTTTTGCTTAGAGTTAGTCGTGTGTATCCATAGTTACATCTATTTATTAAAATCTATTATTCCATGCTTGATTGTCTCTGTTTTAGTCACGTGATGAGTCCCTTGAACGCTGCAAGTCTCGCTACGCGCTCTGGAAACGGTGATTTCCTGCCTGGCCAGAAGGATAAACTCCCTCTTTAGAGTTCATAATTCCAAACTAGACTACAGCTAATCCTAAAAGCTGATCTAAACCACATACATAGTCATAATTAATTATAATCCGTTGTAGTTAATTATCTATAATCTAATTATCTGCACATATATGAATTCCCTTTCATGGCTGATGTATATTTATAACTGGTCACAATACGGGTTGATTAGATATATAGATATATTTCACGCCATTCGAGCTAATTCCTTATATAAATTGGAGAATACGTTTAAACATGTAACATTTAACATCTTTTAATTCGTTACATGAATTGTAACTGGTGGAGAATATTTTTAAACGTTGCAGATTCATCCAATTTACTACACATTCTGGTATATAAGGCAGGCATGCTTTAACACGCGTCTCCTTTAAAATGTTCCGTTGAATCCAAGCATGCGCTTCTGTTTCGTTTTTCATGTTTAAAGTTGATCCATTACATTATTCTGGTGGAAAAGAATAATGCTAGTGTAATGATTAGTTCGTTACATATTTTGGTGGAGATGGGGGCAGTGTTGTAAACTTTATTTCGTGAGCAATTCCATTTCAAATCTAAGCATGTTTTATTAGATTTTTGTCTTATTAGAATCTGTATTTTCGCACGCTCATCAGGGAGCCGAGTTGCCAGGTGAACCGAGTCACCAGTGAACCGAGTCAGCGAGATGAACCGAGTCAGTGAGCCGAGTCACAAGGCAACTCCCCTCCCCCACTCCGTTGATAATTGAAAAGCTTTAAGCTCATTGTTTCAGTGTAGCACGCTACAGCGCCATTTTTGTTTGACAAATTTAGCCGTGGTTAAGTGCTTAACGTTAAAACTGCAGTTCCTAACTTTAAATTTGTGTCTGAAGACGATGAAATCGCACATCTTTAATAATGTAATCGCCTGGTAAGAACGAAGAAATCTTCTTCCAGCGCAGTAAAAGATTGATTTGAATGATGTTCCTCTTATCTTTCTAAAAGGCCTGATTATTATATTGCTAGATTCGATTCATTGCGTAGGACCAATGTTATTTGACTAAGCGATGTCACTCCCGTCGGCGCACAATCTTGGCGTAGCTAACCAAAATGTGCACCGTGTGCATACCGAATCAAAATCACTGCTGGCAAATATTTGATTGATATGTATAAAGGAGCCCTCTACACTCACACACTTCCGTTTACACAGAAGCCTCAGAGGAGCTTCCCTCCGAGCTCCGACATCCAGGGTGGAGTTGTGATTCTTTCAGCTACTTTTGCTTTCTCCAACTCTTTTTATACTTAAACTACTTATCAACAAATTGAGACTCTAAGACTTGGATGAGAAAGAGCAAACGTTGTTTTAATGCAATCCAAAAACATAAAAATTCATTGAGCTCAAGGAGAACAATACTCACAATACAAAACACATTTCTCTGTTATTGTAAGCAAGTACATCAGCATTCACTGCATCCTCAGTGTCCTCTGTGTTCTCAAAAACTCCCCAGAAAATCCCCACTATTTATCCTTGGGCGCTCTGAAGTGCCTCCTTTCTTAATTTGCATATGCCCTGGCGAATTCCCCTTATTTTCTAGTATGGCCTTTCTGGCCCCTCCTATCCTACTTTGCATCTTTCACTGAATTCCCCTTATTTTCTATGTTTCGTGGAAACTCCTCTTTATGCGTCATTTCTGACTCACATCCTGTTCTTTGAATTTCCCCTTAATTCCAGTTTTACTTATTTCCTTATGTCCTTTTTTGGGTGTTTCTGTCTTTTTGGATTTCCTTTATTTTCGGCCTTTGGCGTCATTGGTTATTAAAAAAACTGTCTGTATTTATTCTAAACTTCCTGGTTTTTGGCACATTCAGCTGTGGATTACCGTGCTACCAAACACTTTACCGTTATTCTCTTTTCAGGATGCCTAAAATGTGTAAGTTCTCTTTTACTCGTCTCATTTTGTTATTTTTACTCTACACACTTAACTTTGGTATGCCTACTATTTTGTGTATATATTCAATGCTGTTTTTGTGAGACTTAAGTAAGGCTGTGGATATAATCTGTGAGCTGTGTCTCTAAATTTTAGCAAGCTGTTTATGCAATACATTCCTGACTACTACATCTTCTATCCTCAACATCACTCCAACATCACTCCCCCCTCTGAGACTTATGAGTCTCATCAATCTAGGATCCTGTCGCGTTCTATGTTATAATATCGTTATACTACTCTATGAACCATACTCTATTGCTTCGTAGTAATAAGAGAGGTTACTTAAGCCTGTCGCGAGTCGGAGCACGTTTTAGCCAATAAACCCAATCCATTTTTAGTGAACTATTATTCCCAATGGTGCTCGCCCACGGCTCGCCCACGACAGGCACTCAGCATGGTACAGCAGCGGACAAACAATCAAAAACCAAGAAAAACAAAGATGAACACACAACCACCATACCAGAGAAAAAACACAAATAACATAAGCACAGAAGAAAACAAACCATGAAAACATAAGCACAGAAGCATCACTATCAAGAAGCATCACTATCAAAACATAAGCATCAAGATCAAAACATTCAAACATACAAACCTCCACAGACAAATAAACGTCACATTCAAACATTCAAAACTCTACAGACAAAAAACAAAACATCACAGAAAAAAAAGCATCACAAAAAAAAAAAAACATCACAACATCACTCCCCCACATAAGGGAACGTACAACGTTTGCTCTTATGTGGTGAACCAGGGTTGGGTGAAAAACCCTCAGGGCCAATTGTGAGGGAAAAGTCCCACCCTGCCCGCACATGGCGCGACAGTGTGCTTTGTAGCCACCAGGGGCACCACATGAACACACATAAACAACATTGCCCGCGATTAGCGCCACCACCAATAGTGACCGTGAAACAGTCTTCCCATCCACCTGGGCAGCGGCAGGCGCAGGCTACGATGGTTCCGAAGCTGCGCCCAAATGTCAGAAAGGGTACAGAATCCAGTCAGGGGTGGAGCATCCACCATCACCTCCGAGTCCGTGTCAAGCCATTCATGAAAAAACAGGGGCAGCTTGGAAACCGCCTCAAACCACTCAATTTTCGCAGGAGTCAGGGCCGTCCATATCGGGTACTCACAAAAGAAGACAGTGCATAGTTGGATGGTGGTTTGCTGAAAAATATTTTGGGAGAGCAGGAAACCATGATGAGTGCATGTACCGTACACCTGAGTCATGGTAATAGAGCGACGAAACTCATAGTAATGTACTCTGAGGAGCAGTCCTCGATCCAGAGGAAAGTCTGTGCTCCATGACGCGTTCACCCAGTGTCCGTCGTAATGAGCCATGTTGGCGTGGGACATGACAAGGGCCATAGGTCGTGTGTCCTCCAGCAGTGTGGTCTATGCCGGGTCCCCTTGAGGCGCAGGGTAGGGGAGCCAAACCCGTGTACCGGGGTCTCACTGCCCCGGCAGGCTCCACAGGCAGCTGGACATGTCGGCCTCCATACACAGACGGGCACAGGCATCGCAAAGTAGGCTTCTGGAAGCATCATCGGCAGTGTAAGAGTAGATGCCATCAGTTCCGGGGCGGAGCGACATACAGATTGGGAGGCGTCCACACCGCCGGACTACTGTTACTGACCATCTGATCCCTTGCTTTCTTCATACGAGTTAGTAATGACTGCAGGGGCCCTGCCGGGTCCGTGTGGAGGGGTATCTGTGTTGCACACAGTCTTTTCCAATCATTTTGCAAGCACCTTGGTCAGGACCCCGCATGGTGTCTAAGGCGAATCTATTTTGTACCGCCATAAGAGTTGTGGCGTGCAGCTATTCTGTAAGTAAGCCTAAAGCTGCTATGGTATGATTTATAAAGCGTTGTTGGTTGTACCAAATGTAATTTATCCAGCGCATATTTCTATGCACCTGCACATGGGGCAGGAAGATGTTCCATGCTGTGGATGAGGACTCTAACTGGGCATTATGCTCTTCAGGGACACCAACAGGCTCCCCTTTCCAGTCTATGTAAATGTGTGGATCAGGGCCCCAATTAGGGAGCATTGACGAGTTACTGACGTGGAAATATCTATCCATGCTGGAGCCAAGGCCAAGAGCCTGAGCGGCTGTGCCCGCCAGGTCATGCTTTGGTCTGGAATTACGGGACGTGGCAAGCATCTGCTTCAGGTGTGTGTCATTTAGTTCAAAGATCGTTAAATGTCCCTCCAATACTACAGGGGCACACAGTCCGTGCCACAGGCAGGGTAGAATCTGCAGGGCCTTGTTACCGCCACAGTACCAGAATATATCTGCCACCGGCAAGGTTCCAAGCCTAAGACTGGGCACGCGTACCTGTACAATGGATTCTGGTACACAGCCATATTGTGGAGGATTACAGGAGGGTGCCACACTAACTATGGGGTGATGGGCCTCTATGATTGCATGACATGCAGATTTTTCCAGCATCCTTATTTCCACAGCTCCACGAGAGCGTATACATATCTGTCCTGGGCGGACTCGCACATACATGTCAGTGGGAAGAGGAGTGGTCTCAGGGCAGAATGTGCTAGAGGAACTTGTTCTACTCATCCACTTAGCACTGTGCGTTCTAGCTGTGGAGCCCAGGAGACACAAAACGGGACACAAGTAAGAAGAGTTGTAGGGCGGATTTGCACACTCAGCAATGCCTCGTGTGGGCATGACGTGTAAGGGGTGGTGAGAACGGTCATGGCAGACCACACATGTACTGTTTGTAGACACCTTTCTGGCTGTGTCCTGAAGCCACTGATGAAATAAGTTTTGGGAAGCCGTGTCTGTGTCGGAATCAAAATAGGCATGAGTGCTAACATTTTTCACAAGGTTTTCATACTCAGAGCCCTGTGCCTTAAAGGCCGTTGGGTCTCCAGTGGTACAGTCGGTGTCCTGCTTGCAACTCATCCAGAAGTCTATTCCTGCCTGTTGGAGCTATAAACCTGGGCAACATAGAGGAACATATATTCTTGCCTTATATTCCCTGTCATAGGAGGTGGCCTGTAATGCAGATGCACTGGAGCGGCTGCCATTTACACTGTAGTACCATAGGGGGTCTGCCAGTCTGGACCTTGCAGTCATCCAGAACCGGGGTACACTGTTATGATAATGCTGCTAATGTTGCTCGTGCCTGAGCGTACTTCCCCAGGCCGCTTTATGCGAATTTCTAATGAAAGAGTGTACCATGAGTCCGAATTGTTTCTAGCCCACCCTATAGGATCTGCGGTGTCATTTGGGGGGGCAGGGCCAGTGTAATCAAAGGAGTACATCATAAAGTATATCTGGCTAGATTTAAACAGTGATTTCAATGGGTCTGTTTTGTTACCCCAGAAAAGGAGACCCACAGCACACTTTAAATGATCCTGCACTGCTATCTGGGCCCTGCGTGGATTCAAGTACTCCCTGGGTACATTGTGGACTACAGTAGGAGTCTGATATACTAATCTGCCACCCATGTATACCTGCCCTATGCCTATGCTGTGCCTAGGTCTATTAGGTGGGTGGGGCATAAGTGTGTGGTTATATCTCAGCTCTGCTGGGGAGACCTGTCCTCCACCGGTTATTGCTATCCACATAATTTCTGGTACTACTACCACGATAGCAGCTGCTAACATAATGTGCTGGGTTGTCCAGCCCTGGTCTGACCAGGTCTCTTTAATCTTGTGTGAAAAAAGTATCGTAGTTAAGAGTGTCGCGCAGCTCATCGAGATTTATTGTTTGAGTTGGTTCCTGGTCAAGGTCAAAAGTCTGCTGTGGGGGATCCTGGCCTGAGTCCTCCGAACTCGGATTTATTCCCAGGCTTCATCCCTCTCCCAGCAATAACCCCAAGTCGATTGAACTTGGCCCTTCCTCTGGGTCCTGCTCTGGTGACGGGCCCGAGGTCTCTGTTATTGGGGGCTGTGTCTCTGATGCTGGAACTGGATTTGGCATAATTACTATTTGAGGGATTAGCGGGGGGCTCTGAGCAATTACCTTAGGCTCCGTTGGGGGACCAGGAGGCTCTGATTCTGGTGTCTCTCTCGGGTCCTCAGAGACCACTGGGGCTGGGTCGCTTCTTTGTTGTGGTGTCACCCCTGTCTCTTCGGCGAGTGCTGGGGAGAACTCACTATCCTGTCGTGGTGAGACACGCCGTGTCTGTGAGCGTGTTCCTCGTGCGGGCCCTGTTCGCGACGAGGGCCCAGACGCATCTGGGTTGACCTCCTCTGAGTCAGAACCCATGTCAAATTTGTGCTAGCGCAAATCTTCCCAATCTTGGCCTTCAATATCCCATTTGCCCTCTCTACCTTTCCCTGTGACTGGGGATGATACACGCATCCCATTCGTTGCTTTATGTGGAGCACCTCTGTTATTGCTTTGATAACGTCATTCGCAAAGTGCAGACCATTATCCGAACTCAGTTTGTCTGGTACACCAAAACGCGGGATCACTTCCCTACACAGGAACTTTGCCACTGTCTTAGCATCATTGTTTCTTGTGGCCGTAGCCTCCACCCACCGGCTGAAAAGATCTTCAACAACCAGAATGTAGCGGCATCCCTCTTTCCTGTCTACCATATCAACAAAATCCATCATTAGATGTCGAAACGGGCCTTGAGGCTCGGGAATGTGACCTATTGGGGCTGTGAAATGCTTTCGTTCTGCCCACACTGCGCACACTCTCAGTGCCTTATCTACCATGTTGGACAGATATGGTGGCCACCATTCCTTACATATGGTATCAATAACCACTCGCCTGTTGCAGTGATCCACCCTATGCGCTTTCTTGATCAGCATTGGCAACAATGCCAAAGGAGCTACCCATCTACACTTCTCCAAAGCCCTGTGTTTGGTTCTCTAATAGCTCCGCATTTCTTCCATAGCTCCATCTCCTCTGGGCTTGCTGCCTCTTGGCACTCTCTAAGACTGTCTTCTGACATTCCTTCTGCTTCTCTCATCTCTGTCTCTTCTCCCTCTGATTCTCCTGCCTGCATCATGACTTTTACGGAATCATCTCCTACTGCTGCTCTTTTGGCTGCTTCGTCAGCAGCTGTGTTACCATTAGTCACCATTGTGTCATCAGTTTTGTGAGCTTTGCACTTTACTATAGCCAGCTTTTCAGGTAGCTAGCTGTATTGCAGCAAGCAATTCCGATATCGCTGGACCATGCAGTAGGGTTGAGCCATCCGCTCTCTGGAATCCTCTCTGGGCCCATATTGGACCAAACACGTGGCATAATCCATATGCATACGCCGAATCAGTGTAGATTGTGCATGTCTTTCCTGCCCCTAGTTTGCACGCAGCTGTGAGCACCTTGATCTCTGCTAACTGGGCTGAACATGGTTGGGGAACTGTTGTTTCTACGACTGACTCATATTTTCCCGTGTCCCCGTTATGCTGTACTACAGCATACCCTGCCTTGCAACCCTCCATTGTGCGATAGCAGGATCTGTCTACAAAGAACACATGTTGTGCTTCTGGTAAGGGATTTGCCATTAAATCTGAACGTGCTTTTAGGAATTTCTCAGATTCCTCTGTAACAGTGTGGAGTTCCATCAATTGGGAGAACCATTCTCTTGGCTGGGTTACATCATTCGATTGTCAATACTGGGGCTGAGAGAATGACATCATAGCCTGTGCGCCGAGCATTGGTTATTACAAACGCCTGACTAGTTAGCAGAGCGTGTAACACATGTGTCATGTACAAGGTTACTGGGTGCCCCATTGTGATGGAGGATGCCTTTTGGTATGCAAATGCTGCGGCCGAAATTGCATGGTAACATGGGGGCATACCCTTCTCAACGTTATCAAGTGTGGTACTAAAGTATGCGATCGGCTGCTTTCCCATCCCTTGTTGTTCTTGCATTAGTATGGCTGATGCGAACCCTTTTCTTTCAGACACATACAGATGAAAGGGCTTACTGTAATCTGGACTTGCTAGCACTGGGGCTGATGCAAGTGCGCTCTTCAGTAGTTCAAATGCTGCCTGCCCATCGGGGGTCCAGGTCAGTGGGGCACTCGGCTTTGTTTGGTCTGCGGCTTTTATCATGTCTCTGAGTGGCTGCGCCTTAAGCACGAAGTTGCACATCCACGGTCTGCTAAATCCTGCCATGCCCAGAAATGACAGCATTTGTCTGACAGTTTGAGGCTGAGGTGCTTTTGTGATAGCTTCCACGTGCGCGGGTGATATTGCTCGGGTTGTCCCCTCTAGTACCCTTCCCAAATATTCTACCTTCTGCTGGCAGAATTGCAATTTTTCCTTGCTTACTTTGTGCCCATTGTTCGCCAATGTTCTCAACACCGTCAACGAATCCGAGAGGCATTGCTCTTTTGTTTGGCTGCAATTCAATAGGTCATCAACATACTGCAGCAACTGGCTTTTGATTTGGAGACTACCCAAGTCTTGAGCTAATACCTGGTTAAATATTGACGGACTCTCACAGTATCCTTGAGGCCATCTCATATATTTGTACTGTTTGCCTCTGTAAGTAAATGCAAACAAAGGCCGTGAGTCAGGGTGCAATGGAACACTAAAAAACACTGAACACAAGTTGATCACTGTGTACCATTTCGTACCTTCGGGAATGTTGGACAGTAAGGTGTGTGGGTCTGGGACCACTGGGGTCTCGGCTATCACCACCTGATTCACTGGTCTTAAATCATGCACCAGTCTCCATTTGTCTGAATTGGGCTTCCTGACCAGAAAAATCGGAGTATTGCACTGGCTTTTTGTTGGGATTAGGACTCCTGCCTTCACCAATCCTTCAATCGTTGGTCCTATCCCCTCTTCTGCTTGTGGTGACAATGGGTATTGCCTCTGGTATGGTAATTGAATGTTTTGTTTCATTTGAATTTTCACCAACCCTGCTGATTTCACTAGGCCTACATCTGTTTGGTGTCTGGTCCAGAGTTGCTCTGGTATTTCCTTTAATGCCTCTTCTACCTCCTGCTCTGTGAGCTCTCGCTCTTCTGTCCTTTGGGACATCTGTACCTGTACCTCTACTCTTAGCTGCACTTTGGTTTGTTGGCTTACTAACATGTGTGTCGCTATCATTTAGTCTGTTGTCTCTCGTTTTACCCTAAGAAACTTCCTGTCTTTTGATGTGTACATTTTTGGATTTCTGGTGGGCTCCCATACTTGTACCTGGTTTACCTCCCTCATCATTGACCCTAGATCTTTAGATTCAAAGTTCTGCCCGACCATCAGAGAGATATGCGGTGCAGCGTCTGAAACTTGATACCAGCTGTCCACTTTGTGCAGAAATTCCACATGGGCCGCTATTCCTTGTGGCCCTCCTATTATGTCCAACACTCTGACATTGAATTTGTGTCCTTCCAGTTGCTCTTCCCATAGGGATGCATACTCCTCCACTTGTCCCCCCCTCATCATACTTTAGGGTACAATGCCAGGGATCTCTGGTGTCTCTGCGCATATGAGATATCCAAGGTTTCCATTGTTGGAAATCCTTCCATAGTCCTGATGCTTCTTTTTCTTTGACTTCTAGCCAGTACACCTTATCCAAGGTGCAGTGAAATTCTCCTCTTTCCATCATCATGAATCGTCGCGTTAACATTTCTGGGAGTATCACCCACACTCCTGTAGGTCCACAGTGAATTTTTGCTCCTAATTTACATAGTACATCCCTTCCCAGGAGATTGGCTTGTGTGTCGGGGGAGAAATGCAATGGGGCTTGTATTGTGATTCCTTCCACAGTTATCCATTGAGGCTCTGTGAATCGTAACACTTGTGTTTTTCCCGAGAAGCCTACCATTTTTATTGTCTTTCGAGTGAGGGTGAACCCAGAGCCTGCTTTTCCAATGCTTGTGAATGTTGCTCCTGTGTCTACCAGGAAAGGTGCCTGTACTTGGTTTCCAATCACCACCGTAATTGTTGGTTCTTGTGCTGGGTGCAGTGAGGTGGCACACTGTACCATCTCCCCCTCAGGCTTCTCTGGGCCTCTTCATTGTCCTCCTGGGGCAGGCCCCATCGGGTTGCCCCCAGGAGGAATCGGGGCCTGGCCTTGGTAACCCGGGCCCATCCATTGTCCTCCCCAGTTTCCTGTTCCCTGTTGATTATTTACAGGTTGTTGCTGCCATCCTCTTGGTCCACCCATGCCTCCTCTTGGAGCTTCATACTGAAGTTGGGGGCATTCTCACCTGGATGTGTGTCCTAGATCACCACAGTTCCAGCATCCTGGTCCCTGGCCTCCTGAACCCCACGTATTCCTTTTTTGCCGGTCCTCTGGAGTAATTTCCTCTTCCCCGGCCCCTGCCTTGTCCCCACCCTCGTGTCTGCTGTGGATATGGGGCACTCATCTGGTACCCTCCTGTCATTGGAGGGTACTGGTAGGCATTTGGGCCTTGTGGTGGATACATTACCTGCATCTGCAGCTGATATGCGGCTGGATACATGGCCAGGGCTTGGGGCTGAATTGTGGCTGGCATCTGGGGTCCTCCAGTTGGTGGCTGTACCGCCTGAGGTGGGGCGGCTGCCACTATTACTGCAGCTTGTGTTGCGGCCCCCTCCTTTTTCTCCTTCTTTCTTTGTTCCTGAATTTCCTGTTTGTTTCGCACCAGTTCTCCTAGTTGGGCTTTGTGGAGCTGTGCGAGTAGGTTCTCTGCAGCCTTCTTTGCTTCTCGTTCCCTTCATCGCTGTAGTTCCACATGGTGTATGACGTTGGCCTCAAAAGTTGCCCATGGCATGGTGTTCAATCCCACAATGGTCTCAAGATGTTCTTGTACCTCTTTTGGGAGGGCCCTCTTGAGCATAAGCTTGAACAGTGTCTGACTTGCCACTGTTTCATCCCAGGGGCCTCCCATTTCCTCCCTCCAGCTATTCTGTAGCTTCAGTATGAATTGGGCCACTCCTTCGTTCTCCTCTAATTTAATCTTTTCCACTTTTCCTGGGTCGGCTTTGGTCAGGTAGTCTTTTCTCAGCTTGTCCCACAACTGGTTTCTTATGGGTCCAAACGGATGATCATCATCCCAGAGGGGATTATCTGTCATGTTACCGATCCTGCTTCTTGTGAACAGTTCTCCTAGTTTAGTCAGTCCCACAGATTGTGACAGTATCGCTTTCAAATCTCCCACGGCTAGCTGGTGCCCTGAGGTTTGCTCCTCAAATTTTGTGATCCATCTTTGCGCTCCCTCACATATGCTGGGGAGTTGGTTTATGAGTCCCGTCACATCCATAAAAGTCCATGGAACATATTGTGGCGGCATTTTTCCTCCTTTGAACAATAGTGGCATCATTTTCATCTGGGCATTGCGGATCCCGTATTCGGGTCCTCTTCTCCACCGTGCTTGCTCTGTCTCTTCTTCATTTCCGTTAACCACTTCCCCTTCTGAGTCCGAACTTAATACTGTATAGTCTCTTCTTTCTGAGCTTTCAACTCCCCCTTGTTTCTGTGCTTGAGATCGTGTTATCCTTTGGATCCCTTCTTGGGGTGCAGTCTCTTTACCGCATCCTTTTCTCCTTTTCTCTTGCTGGGTCTTTGAGCTGGGGTGTACTTTGAAGCTTCGGCATGGGGAGGGAGAGCCTTCCTGAAGTAACGTTCTCATTTCTTCTGACCTCCGCCGTAATTCCCGTCTTAATTCCCCAAGGTCGGCCACTCTCCGCTCTCCTTCTCTTGTCATCTTCAACTGGGTCGCCATGCTCCGTGCCCCTTGCATCCTTAGCTCCTCTATTCTCCTCAGCCTGTCTTCCAATTGGATTACCCTTCTTTCGGCCTCCCTCTCCGCTTCGGATAATTTGTGATTGTCTCTCCTTTGTCAGTTCGTCATCTTGTTTGGGTTTCTCTTCCTCTGTTTTCCCTCCTTCTCCTTCCATCACTGTCACGAACCCTTCGACTTGTCTGGACGTTACGTCTATACGTACTCTCCTAGAGTCTGGGTTAGTCATTATCATTGGGTACATCCCTAATGGGCTGAACGGGATTTGCGGGTACACTCCCGAGGGACTGGGTTGACAACTTGCATTATATGAGGGCGGCCTTGCGTGCTCCGCATCCAGCTCCGATGGTGGGGCTTTCTTTTCTTTCCCTTTTTCCTTCTGTTCTTCAATATCTACCTTTACTCTCTCCTTTTCTCTCTCCTCCTGTTCTTCTCTCTCTTTCACCTCTTGTGCTCTCCTTCTTTCCCTTCCTTCCTTTTCAAACCATCCTAATACCCCCCCCTTTCTCCTGGTTTTATCCCTGTTTTCTTTCTTCACCTCCCCCAAACATTCTATTCTTTCCCTCATCTTTTTATATTTCTCTTCGTTAAATGTTCCCTCTTCAGGCCAGTGCAACTCTCCCATTGTCCGCTCATGCCATTTCTTCATGTATTTCTTGATTTCTTTTTCCGCCTCCTTATGTTTTGCTATTATTATGTCCACTGGCGTGGCTAACTTCACTCCTTTCTCCATCATGCACCCTTGTCTGGCCCTTGCCACACTACTTCGTGGACCTGGATTTCTATTTGCTATTGACCACATCAATTTTGCCCTTATACGTCGCACTGTTACGCACGGTCTTACTGGATTCTTATGTATTGCTTCCCCTAATGGATTTAATTTATCTACTAGGATTGCTGTTGTTCGCCCTCTTTCCCCCTGCACCTCCCTCGGTTCTATTGTCACAAGTGCTGTCAGCCCTGAGTAATAATTAGATTGTTTTGGCCAACCTGCCGCTAGTTCTACCAAGGGTTCATTGTCCTCGTCATATGGATCCTTGATCAGTTCGCACAATGGTACTACAGCCTGTCCTGGCCTAGGGGTTTCTATCAGGGTATGTAAAACTGGACTCAACAATCTGGGACCCCACACTCCTCTTATTTTCTCATACCAGTTCTCTTCTGGGAACAGACTCTGCAGTGCGTACAGCCCGTCAAACATGGTTATTGCCCACAACCTTTGTTTAATCAGTTCTGGGGACTGCCACCTCTCTACTCCGTTCTTATCTCTATATGTGCGCTCCTCAAAGAAATGTGTTCTTATTCCTCTAGTCACTATATCTATTTCCAATTCTTCCATCCAATGTTTACCCTTTTTTCAAAATTTGTTCTGTGTGTGTGCATGTGTTGTGAATATTTACCCTTTACTCCTATGTTGTGCTCTTCTGCCCGCCTCACACTATGAGGCTATGCAGCACCCACAATATTCCTCCTATAGCCTGTTCTAACTCTCCCAACAATATTTCCAGAAGTATACACACTACTACTATGATAAGTACTTCATCCAACATTTGTTCAAAACACATTCAGTTTTTAGTCAGTTCACACTCTATGTTGTACTTTGTGACACGTTAAAGGGGGCCCCCCATCTCTACCAAGCAGACCTGTCTACCCCAACAGCGGTATCTAGAGACACACTTTTCCTTAATCCACCTGCCTGTGCAGTCCCGGTTTTGTGGGTTTAGCCCACTAGCCGGCGGTATCCACAGGAATTTTCCAATTACAGTCCTACTCAGACCACTTACTCACACACTTGACACATATAACCATACACCGTTTCCAATCAATAACTATGTTTACAAACCCTCTTCTCACACAACGTCCACCTTTTGCTATTTCTCATCCAACTTTTCTTCCACCCTTATAGTTCTTGGCCCGTGGCCATCAACCCACACCCTCCCCAGGGCCGCCCCTCTTAACAGGCCACAGATTAACTACATACACAAACTTTGAGTGTAACAGGTGTCTGCTTACCTTCTGGTATTGAGTTCGGCCGTCTGTAGCCTGCAGAGTGGTTGGTCCTAGTTCTGGTCACGGTTTATGCTGGCTGCTTACGAGCCCCACGTTGGGCGCCAACTAATGTCGGAAAAATATCAGATGCCTCAGAGGAGCTTCCCTCCGAGCTCCGACATCCAGGGTGGAGTTGTGATTCTTCTCGGCTACTTTTGCTTTCTATAACTCTTGTTATACTTAAACTACTTATCAACAAATTGAGACTCTAAGACTTGGATGAGAAAGAGCAAACGTTGTTTTGTTTTGATGCAATCCAAAAACATAAAAATCCATTGAGCTCAAGGAGCTCACAATACTCACAATACAAAACACATTTCTATGTTATTGTAAGCAAGTACATCAGCATTCACTGCATCCTCAGTGTCCTCTGTGTTCTCAAAAACTCCCCAGAAAATCCCCACTATTTATCCTTGGGCGCTGTAAAGCGCCTCCTTTCTTAATTTGCATATGCCCTGGCGAATTCCCCTTATTTTCTAGTATGGCCTTTCTGGCCCCTCCTATCCTACTTTGCATCTTTCGCCGAATTCCCCTTATTTTCTATGTTTCCTGGAAACTCCTCTTTATGTGTCATTTCTGACTCACATCCTGTTCTTTGAATTTCCCCTTAATTCCAGTTTTACTTATTTCCTTATGTCCTTTTTTGGGTGTTTCCGTCTTTTTGGATTTCCCTTTATTTTCGGCCTTTGGCGTCATTGGTTATTAAAAAAACTGTCTGTATTTATTCTAAACTTCCTGGTTTTTGGCACATTCAGCTGTGGATTACCGTGCTACCAAACACTTTACCGTTATTCTCTTTTCAGGATGCCTAAAATGTGTAAGTTCTCTTTTACTCTTCTCATTTTGTTATTTTTACTCTACACACTTAACTTTGGTATGCCTACTATTTTGTGTATATATTCAATGCTGTTTTTGTGAGACTTAAGTAAGGCTGTGGATATAATCTGTGAGCTGTGTCTCTAAATTTTTAGCAAGTTGTTTATGCAATACATTCCTGACTAGAAATGCTTTGGATATATTATTCTGTAAGCTGTGTCTCTAGACTGTCTAGCAAGCCTTGTTTTATGCACTACTACCTCTGTTATTGTCTGGCTACTTAGTTTGTTTAATTTCAGGCAAGAGTGGGTGTTTCCTTCCTACTCCTGGCTCATGTCCATTATCTATGTTCTTCTCCTAGCTCGCCCACGTGGTTCTTTCCCAACTTCCTCTGGGACATCTGAACTCGCCCTCTATTGTCGCTATCAGCTGACGCACTTGGCCACCGGTATTTCTAATTACCTGGAGCAGTTTTACAGCACACCTTTAACTAATGATCCTCTGTTTCCGATCCAAGTATCTCAAAGGGTTAAAATGGAGTCTGTATCTACTCAGACACCCATGTCATTTACCAATTCTCGTTCTACTCAAACCCCTATGTTTCTGGTGATGACCACATCTCAGTCCACTCAGACTGACTGTTGCCCTCATGTGGACGGTTGTCCATGGGACTCTAAAGCTCCCCTGTCTCCCAGTGTTTTTCAGGATTTGGATGAGTCAACTCTGTCTACTCCTGTCTCTCCCACGGATTATTCCCTTACAAGTCCAGTTGCTCCTCCTACCATTATTCCTCTTTCTCCTCCTTCTACTTCAATTCGTCCCAGCGCGAGGCGGGCTCTCCTTTTTTTAGACTAATCTGTACCGCCCTTCTTCCTGAATAAACATGTCTCTTTTCCCCACACTTGCCTCTTGGTGTTTATTTGCGTCATGTTACCACATCTATTTATTGCCATCTTATGCCTAACATCCAACGGTTACGCTATGCCTAACATCCTACGGTTACACTTGCTACAATGCGCCCTAAGCTTCGCTTAGCATATTATACTGTTGGCAGCTATTTAACTATGTGCCAAATATGAACTTTACCTTACTACATCTTCTATCCTCAACATCACTCCAACATCAAAACATTGTTACAGACATTTAAAATCCTAAGTTAAAACTATCTAAAATCATTATGGATATGTTAGATAAACACACAGTATATGCAAACACGAAAACATCACACTATTTGGACATCGAATAATTACATATAATTACGTTACATTGAAAAGAGACTCTCCCATTATTTGTGTGTGTGTGTGTGTGTGTGTGTGTGTGTGTGTGTGTGTGTGTGTGTGTGTGTGTGTGTGTGTGTGTGTGTGTGTCTGAAGGGGGGGGGGAGTCGTGTCGCATTCCGATGGCATCTGGTGAAGACAGGAGGGGGGTTACAGATAAGGATTCATGGCTCAAAGACACAGAGAAACTTCTTTGCTAGATCCAGGCTGATTCAGAAATCAGTTTGATATGTTCAGACGTTACATTATGATATGTTAGACATGTCTCTGTCTGTTGTGGTAACATTGGGTTATCTCGTTTAACATTGTGTCTCCATCTGCGAGCAAAGGAAACGTGTTTTTCTAAACAAATACGTATGTTTTCACTTCAGTGATGCAATCTAATATAACAAATTTCACTTCTTTATAATATGATATGTTACTATGATATATTCTACAATGTATCTGACTTAAAATAGCACGAAGTATGTTAACAATAAGATACATTATGTCATAATAAATTGTGAAAATGTGAAAAAAAGACAAATTTAACATGAAGAAAGTCGTCTGTCATCATATGTGTGGTAACATTATGTTTTCTCATCAGTCCTCTATGTGCATACACATGTGTGCACTTCAGGCAACGAAAGCGCTATACAGCGAATTTCAAGAGTCTGCGAGCAAAGGGAACGTGTTTTACTAAAAAATCGCATATTTACACTTAAGTGACGTGCTCTAATATAACATATTTCACTTCTTTATAACATGATATGATCCTATGATATGCTAGACATATGTCTCTGACCTAAAATAACACGAAACATGATTGTTTATATACACTTTATAAACAATGTTTATATACATTGTTTATATACATCATGTCATAATAAACTGTGAAAATTTGAAAAAAAAGTCAAATTTAACATGAAGAAAGTCGTCTGTCATCATATATGTGGTAACATTATGTTTTCTCATCAGTCCTCTATGTGCATACACAGGTGTGCGCTTCAGGCAACTAAAGAGCTATACTGAGAATTTCAAGCATCTGTGAGCAAAGGAAACGTTCTTTTTTTTTAAAAAAACGTATGTTTTCACTTCAGTGATGCAATCTAATATAACAAGTTTCACTTCTTTATAACATGATATGTTACTATGAAATGTAAGACATGTTTCTGATCTAAAATGACACGAAATATGATTGTTAACAATAACATACATTATGTCATAATAAATTTGAAAATGTGGAAAAAAGTCAGATTTAACATGAAGAAAGTCATCTGTCATCATGTGTGTGGTAACATTGTGTTTTCTCATCAGTCCTCTATGTGCATACACATATGTGCGCTTCAGGCAACTAAAGTGCTATCCAGCGAATTTCAAGTGTCTGCGAGCAAAGGAAACGTGTTTTTCTAAAAAACGTATGTTTTTACTTCAGTGATGCAATCTAATATAACAAATTTCACTTCTTTATAACATGATATGTTACTATTGTAATGAATCAATCATTACTAGCATTATTCTTTTCAACCAGAATGATGTAATGGATCACCTTTAAACATGAAAAATGAAACAGAAACGCACGCTTGGATTCAACAAACCATTTTAAAGGAGACGAGTTTTAAAGCATTCCCGCTTTATCTACCAGAATGTGTAGTAAATCGGATGAATCTGCAATATTTAAAAATATTCTCCACCAGTTACAATTCACGTAACGAATTAAAAGATGTTTAACACGTTTAAATGTATTCTCCAATTTATATAAGGAATTAGCTTGAATGGCATGAAATATATCTAGATAATTAATCAACGCGTGTTGTGACCAGTTATAAATATAAATCAGCCATGAAAGGGAATTCATGTGTGTGCACATATACCTATAGATAATTAACTACAACGGATTATAATTAATTATGACTATGTATGTGGTCTAGATCAGCTTGTAGGATTAGCTGTAGTCTAGTTTGACATTATGAACTCTAAAGAGGGAGTTTATCCTTCTGGCCAGGAATGAAATCTCCGTTTCCAGAGCACGTAGCAAGACTCGCAACGTTTAAGGGACTCATCACGTGACCAAAACAGAGACAATCAAGCATGGGATAATAGATTTTAATAACTAGATGTAACTATTGATACGCACGACTAACTCTAAGCAAAACATACATATGTACATCTATATACAAGGAAAGAAAAGAAAAGGAAGCCAGAAAGAGTTTCAAGTTGAAGTGAAGAGTTGAAGAAGAGTGTGAAGTGAGACTGAAGAGAGAGAGTTTCAAAGCGTGCTGTTGTTTTAAAGACAACACCAACACACACGCCTCTTTGGGCTATGGGCCAATCAGGAAGTTGGATTTGATGAGTAAACTGTAGACCATTAACCTCATACCAAATTCGATGGTCTTGTAAAGAATATTACAAGTAAAACATGGTTACAGACATTTAAAATAATATCATAAGTTTAAACTATCTAAAATCATTATAGTTATGTTATATAAACACACAATATACGCAAACACGAAAACATCACACTATTTGGACATCGAATAATTACATATAATTACATGTTACATTGAAAAGAGATCTCCCATTGTGTGTGTCTGTGTGCTTTGTGTGTGTGTGTTTGTGTGTATGTGTGTGTCTGAAGAGGGGGGGGTTCGTGTCGCATTCTGATGGCATCTGGTGAAGACCGGAGGGGGGTTTCAGGAAAGGATTCATGGCTCAAAGACACAGAGAAACTTCTTTGCTAGATCCAGGCTGATTCAGAAATCAGTTTGATATGTACAGACGTTACAGTCCCCCCTTTCGGACAAGGATCTCTGGGTGTGGACATCGTTGGGCGACAGTCGTCATGGTGATCGGATGACAAGTGGATCAAACTGATCGATCAGCGGGTGGCTCCTAAATGTCCTCAGCCTTTGCTACCTCAGGCTGAGGGTCCATCTCGATGTTTGTTTGTGCACCCTCTAGGGCCAGTTCAGAGACAGTGTAAGTGGGTGGTTTCTTCCACAGCCTTTCGGCAGCAGTCCTCTGCTTGGCGTAGGCCTTGTGGATTCTGCCTGGTGACACATTGAGCAGTGGGCTTCCACCCCCCTTTTTGGAATTAGGGAGTGGTGGCTGGGAGGCTTGCGCCCACTGGACAAGGAAAACTCTATGGCGAGCGTTTACCTTCTCTGGTCATTATGTAGAAAGTATGACAAGTTCAGTTCTCTGAACGGTGTTAAGTCCATCTATGAAAGTGTACCCTGGTTGTGCTGAAGTATGGATTTCAGCTCGGGTCACCAGCAGGTGGTTTTGAAGGCTTTGACCTTAGTGTTCCTTTCTTTTCAGTTCACTTTCTGCTCTGGTTAGGAGAGCTTCACTTGTTGGAGTTTCCTGTTGAGTTCCTCTCTGGATTCTCTCTCCAACTGCTCTCTGTGCTCGGTCTCTGCATGAGGCCCTTTGTAGTTTTTCCACTGCCTCTCGGAGCTCTGGGTCCATTTCACCTCCTGTCCCACGCCGGTTCTGGGTCTCGAGGAGTATGCTGATCTAGGCAGCTTTGAGCGTGGGCCTGGTTCCTTCAGGCCTCCTCATTCTGGAGCTTGAGCGTGCTGCTGCTTCTTGCTCCAGGTGAATGTTGCTTGTTTCGCTGAGTTGTGCCTGGGCGACGAGGTTGTGTGCGAGGCTCCCGATGATCTCTGCCCATCCTTTGGAGTTCTGGATCAGATTGTGGGCCGTCTGTCCGCTTACGTCGTCGTCCAGCTGCTCTCTGCTTATTTGCTGTAGGTCGCCAGCAGCTTGGAGCAGGAACGCAGTCATCACGACACACAGCCAGGTCTCGAGGTCATCCCAGTGGGTGGTGGGACTGGATGATTGGGACACGGTGCCTCACTGTTGGCGAGAGAGAAAGAACACCAAAGGTCATACTAGTCCTTGCAGAATTAATGAGCTACAGTGATACTGAATTTGGTATGTAAGGAGTATACAAATTTGGCTAACTGGTGTAGACAGTTAGTGGTACATATGCCAGATACTTATGGTTTTTGGCCATAAGTGGCCAGGGAGGGCCAATTTGCGTGGGTAAACACCGGGTCTAAATAGAGGCAATAGCCTAGTGGGTCATCTTAAAGACACTGGCTGCCTGGGTCGTCAATCTAGCATTTAGCTTTTTCCTTGCTGGTTCTCATAGGCTCTGCCTGTATGTGAACTTTGAAGAGATAAGTCACACAGAACAGCAGCTAAAACAAAAGAAGATAAAATTGAAATAATTAACGGAGGGAAACGTAAAATAAGATGCAAATGAAAACACAGGTGTAGATAAAAGAAAATAGAAGACCTACATTAGCTTTCACAGAAAGGGTTTATGACAGACCTGCCGGAGTGGGGGCGCTGTTGAGTCATAAGCCCTATGGAGACAGTATGACTTAAGAAAGAGAGAGCTGGGCCAAACACTTAAATAACTAGAGACGCCATGGCTTATACTAAGTGGATGGGCCGTATGCCCTTCAGATATGCCTGGGGTGAATTGAGGTTGCTCAGATGGTCAATGGTGAAGCCAACCTACCTAACGGTCCCCAAACACTCAACTGCAGTGTGACTCAGGGCGAGGGGCTGAGAGACTGCGACCACTCAAACAGCTATGACCTTTAACACAATTGGGCGGCGGTCAGGTGAGGCATGCCAGCTACCAGGCTGCAGTGCCGGAATTGGGTTTCCTCCTAAAACCCTTTTTCGGGCCAGCTGCCTCTGTGGCAAGCTGTGCCAGACTGGCAGGTCCGTCGGTACGGAGCCTTACTGTGGGTACGTAACCAAACTGCTCTGGTGGTCAGTTGGCCTCGTCTGCCTTTTCACCTGGAGTGCTCAAGTGCTGATGTCACCCGCGTGTTGCCTACCAATGGAACGAGGGCCGAGGAGTCCGTCGTGCACACCTACAGCCAGCGCTGGGTCCGCCAGTCCAGGTGAATTCACCGAATTCAACCTGGGACAACCGTCGCTTCTCCGCAAAGCACTAGGCGGAGCATTACCTGCAAGTATGCAAATGGCTGAACAAATGTAACTTCAATGCGTGTTGTGACCAGTTATAAATATACATCAGCCATGAAAGGGAATTCAGGTATATGCACATATACTTATAGATAATTAACTACAACGGACTATAATTAATTATGAGTATGTATTTGGTCTAGATCAGCTTTTAGGATTAGCTGTAGTCTAGTTTGGAATTATGAACTCTAAAGAGGGAGTTTATCCTTCTGGCCAGGAAGGAAATCTCCGTTTCCAGAGTGCGTAGCGAGGCTCGCAACATTTAAGGGACTCATCACATTACCAAAAAAAAGACAATAAAGCATGGGATTATAGATTTTAATAACTAGATGTAACTATGGATACACACGACTAACTCTAAGCAAAACATACATATGTACATCTATGTACAAGGAAAGAAAAGGTATAGAGAGAAAGTAATGAAATGAAAGGGAATGGCAGACAAAAACACAACTAATTAGCCTTTTTCAAAACCAGCAATGAAGTTAAATCTCCTGTAAACAGGGGTACAATCTTAAACGCAGATATAGATCCATTAACTATACTTGCATGGCTTTGGGTTGAAAGTTCGTGTAGTGTTCGCTGGTTCGTTGTGCTGTTTGAAAAGGCGTGGGCCGTGAGGCGGTTGCATCTTTTGTCCGGGAGAGAAAGATCCTGGCTTCCACTTCCCGGGGCACGTGGCCCTGGGGGAGAGAAGCCTGAAAGAGTGTCAACACCAACACACATGCCTCTTTTGGCTATGGGCCAATCAGGAAGTTGGATTTGACGATTAACCTCTAGACGATTAACCTCATACCAAATTCGATGGACTTGTAAAGAATATTACAAGTAAAACATGGTTACAGACATTTAAAATAATATCCTAAGTTAAAACTGTCTAAAATCATTATAATTATGTTACATAAACACACAATATACGCAAACACGAAAATCTCAAACTATTTGGACATCGTATAATTGTTAAGTAACACAGACGTGTAGGACAGAAGAGGAAGTCAGGATGCATGCGCTGGGGAGACGTCAGTAAATATAGAAGAGTTTATTCCAAAAAGAGCAGTAATCCAAAAATGCAATAATCCACAGAGTCAGTAATAATCCAAAAAGACAGGAAGAAACACTCAAACACGGAAGTAGTCTGGGAACCACAAACACGGAGCTATGGACATCGGAACAAGAACTATGATCACTTTAAACTATACTAAACTAAACTATGATTAACAAATACTCCGCGCCGAATCGGAAACGGAGCGGCTTATTTAAACAGGAAGAAATCACATGTCCAAATCACTTACACCTGACATCAATAAACATGAACCAATGAGAACTAAGGAGGTGGAGCCATGGCATGAACAAAAACATGAGCACATGGGAGAACACGGGAGGCGGAGACATGATGTAACACAATAACAAAAACGCACATGGCAGAGGTAAACAACACGTGAGTCTTTATGAATGTCCATCGGAGAGTTTTTGAATAGCGCTGGAAAGCGTGCAGTGGAATGCGGACGGGCGCTGCTCTGTTTAGCAGCGTAGGGAGATATGCTGCTCCATCGCGGAGCCGTGAGTGCGAGAGCTAACAGAGCCCCCCCCAAAGGCGCGTCTCCCAAAGCGCCGAAAGTTCCATCCACTTTGGTGGACCTGGGCCCCTGGGCAGGATCCTGACCTCTGCCCTCCAGGACCTGAGGCTGGTTATGTTCAGTGTCCTGTAACCAGAGCAGAGCATGTCGGGTTTTCCTTTGAAACTTGGAAGAGACTTGGAAACAGATTTCGAGAAGGACTTGGTAACAGACTTCAAGAAGGACTTGGAAACAGATTTCGAGAAGGACTTGGAAACAGACTTCGAGACATACTTGGAAACAGACTTTGAGAGAGACTTGGAAACAGACTTTGAGAGAGACTTGGAAACAGACTTCGAGAGAGACTTTGAAAAAGACCTGGAAACAGACTTCGAGACAGACTTGGAAACAGAACAGAGAACTCGGTTAGACTGAAAACCATAGACAAAATCAAAAACTTGGTTGGAAACAGCATTGGAAATTAAATTAGGGACAGGGCTGGAGACAGAGGAGGAGACAGAGGAGTGAGCTGGGTTGGAAGTGGAGCTGGGAGTCAAATCAGCCTCCGAACTGAGAAGGAGAGCAAACACATATCCAGAAACTAAACCTATGTAGCTAGCTACGAAATCAGGAACTGGACTTGGAACTGAACTAGGAACTGGGTCGGAACCTGGACTTGGACTAGGAACTGGATGAGAAACTGGACTGGAACTGGGAACGGGAGCAGGACTGGGAACAGAACTGGGAACCTGCCTGGGAGCAGGATTGGGAGCAGGATTGGGAACCTGACGGGGAACCTGCCTGAGAACTGGCTCAGAGATTGGCCTTGGAATAGGGCAAAAATCTGGACATGGATTTGGACATGGACTAGGATTAGGGCAGGAACCTGGACATGGACTAGCTTGAGAAGAGGTCATTCCATGGACCCCAGACATGGACAGGGCAGGAGAGGAGGTTTCCTCTTGAATCTCTGACTGCTGCATGGGGCTGGAGGTCACCTTGTTAACCTCCAGAGGCAGCTCCACTGTGGAGACCTTCTGCTGGGCCTCAGGCTGGAGCTCGGGGCTGGAGGTCACCACGTGAACCTCCTTGTGCAGGCCTGCTGTGGAGACCTCCTGCTGGTCCTCAGGCTGGAGCTCGGGACTGGAGGTCGCCACGTTAACCTCCTTGAGCAGCTCCGCTGTGGAGACCTTCTGCTGGGTCTCTGGCTGGAGCTTGGGGCTGGAGGTCACCACGTTAACCCCCTTGAGCAGCTCCGCTGTGGAGACCTCCTGCTGGGCCTCCTGCTGGAGCTCGGGGCTGGAGGTAGCCACGTTAACCTCCAGGGGCAGCTCCACTGTGGAGACCTCCTGCTGGGCCTCCGGCTGGAGCTCGGGGCTGGAGGTCACCACGTTAACATCCAGAGGCAGCTCCGCTGTGGAGACCTCCTGCTGGGCCTCCTGCTGGAGCTCGGGGCTGGAGGTCACCATGTTAACCTGCAGGGGCAGCTCCACTGTGGAGACCTCCTGCTGGGCCTCCTGCTGGAGCTCAGGGCTGGAGGTCACCACGTTAACCTCCAGGGGCAGCTCCACTGTGGAGACCTCCTGCTGGGCCTCCTGCTGGAGCTTGGGGCTGGAGGTCGCCACGTTAACCTCCAGGGGCAGCTCCGCTGTGGAGACCTTCTGCTGGGCCTCCGGCTGGAGCTCTGGGTTTGCCCGCCTGTGGAGCCATTTGTGTGCTCACCAGCTGTCCTTAAAGCAGTCCTAGGAGCAGAAATAATAGCTCTTAGTTCCCTGATTTTTACAGGTGGGGCACTGTAGACTGGCCTGCCGGGTGCAGCCCTTGGTAGCGCATTGCTGGGTCCAGGGTTGAGAGGTGCAGGCCACCATATTAGGCTGCTTCCTCTCGTAGTACTCCAGGAATGACTGGCTGGACCGATGGCCCAGACGGTCCTTCCCCAAGAATGTCCTGAGGTTGGGCATGAATTCTGGGCTGCCAAATACCTTAACCAGTAGATCCACAAAGCCGGAAACCGAAGAGATCCTGGTGGACCCACTGGAAAGGTGAAGCTCCGCACACTGATGGGCAGAACCGACCAGGCGGGACAGGAGGAACCTTAACCACTGTTCTTCGGTGGGCAAGGGATCCTTTACACTAAGAAAATACATTTGGGCCTTCCATAAAAAACATTGAGGCCACATGGAGAAGCCATCATATGCCACCGGGATAATAATAAACGTCCATTGTTCAAAGGATACTGAATCGAAGGGAGGAACGAAAAATTTAGCGTGGCCGGCCCAAGATTTCCCCGCTGCATCCATTTTTTGGCGGAGTATTCTGTTACGTAACACAGACATGTAGGACGGAAGAGGGAGTCAGGATGCATGCGCTGGGGAGACGTCAGTAAATATAGAAGAGTTTATTCCAAAAAGAGCAGTAATCCAAAAATGCAATAATCCACAGAGTCAGTAATAATCCAAAAAGACAGGAAGAAACACTCAAACACGGAAGTAGTCTGGGAACCACAAACACGGCGCTATGGACATCGGAACAAGAACTATGATCACTTTAAACTATACTAAACTAAACTATGATTAACAAATACTCCGCGCCAAAGTGGAAACGGAGCGCCGTATTTAAACAGGAAGAAATCACATGTCCAAATCACTTACACCTGACATCAATAAACATGAACCAATGAGAACTAAGGAGGTGGAGCCATGGCATGAACAAAAACATGAGCACATGGGAGAACACGGGAGGCGGAGACATGACGTAACACAATAACAAAAACACACATGGCAGAGGTAAACAACACGTGAGTCTTTATGAATGAAATGTCAATCGGAGAGTTTTTGAATAGCGCTGGAAAGCACGCAGTGGAATGCGGAAGGGCGCTGCTCTGTTTAGCAGCGTAGGGAGATATGCTGCTCCGTTGCGGAGCCACGAGTGCGAGAGCTAACAATAATTACATATAATTACATGTTACATTGAAAAGAGATCTCCCATCGTGTGTGTGTGTGCTTTGTGTCTGTGTTTTTGTGTGTGTGTGTTTGTGTGTGTGTCTGAAGGGGGGGGGTCGTGTTGCATTCCGATGGCATCTGGTGAAGACCGGAGGGGGGTTACAGGAAATGATTCATGGCTCAAAGACACAGAGATACTTATTTGCTAGATTCAGGCTGATTCTGAAATCAGTTTGATACGTTCAGACATTACAGTCCCCCCTTTCGGACAAGGATGTCCAGGTGTGGACATCGTTGGGTGACAGTCGTCATGGTGATCGGATAACAAGTGGATCAAACTGATCGATCAGCGGGTGGCTCCTAAATGTCCTCAGCCTTTGCTTCCTCAGGCTGAGGGTCCATCTCGATGTGTGTTTGTGCACCCTCTATTGCCAGTTCAGAGACAGGGTAAGTGGGTGGTTTCTTCCACAGCCTTTTCGGCAGCAGTCCTCTGCTTGGCGTAGGCCTTGTGGATTCTGCCTGGTGACACATTGAGCAGTGGGCTTCCACCCCCCTTTTTGGAATTAGGGAGTGGTGGCTGGGAGGCTTGTGCCCACTGGACAAGGAAAACTCTGTGGCGAGCGTTTACCTTCTCTGCTCATTTTGTAGAAGGTATGACCAGTTCAGTTCTTTGTGAACGGTGTTAAGTCCAGCTATGAAAGTGTACCCTGGTTGTGCTGAAGTACGGATTTCAGCTCGGGTCGCCAGCAGGTGGTTTTGAAGGCCTTGACCTTAGTGTTCCTTTCTTTTCAGTTCACTTTCTGCTCTGGTTAAGAGAGCTTCACTTGTTGGAGTTTCCTGTTGAGTTCCTCTCTCGATTCTCTCGCCAACTGCTCTCTGTGCTCGGTCTCTGCATGAGGCCCTTTGTAGTTTTTCCACTGCCTCTCGGAGCTCTGGGTCCATTTCACCTTCTGTCCCGCGATGGTTCTGGGTCTCGAGGAGTATGCTGATCTAGGCAGCTTTGAGTGTGGGCCTGTTTCCTTCAGGCCTCCTCGTTCTGGAGTTTGATTGCGCTGTTGCTTCTTGCTACAGGTGGACATTGCTCGTTTTGCTGAGTCATGCCTGGGCGACGAGGTTGTGTGCAAGGCTCCCGATGATCTCTGCCCATCCTTTGGGGTTCTGGATCAGATTGTGGGCCGTCTGTCCACTTATGTCGTCGTCCAGCTGCTCTCTGCTTAGGTGCTGTAGGTCGCCAGCAGCTTGGAGCAGGAATGCAGTCGTCACAACACACAGCCAGGTCTTGAGGTCGTCCCAGTGGGAGGCGGGACTGGATGATTGGGACAAGGTGGCTCACTGTTGGCGAGAGAGAAATAACACCAAAGGCCATACAAGTCCGTGCAGAATTAATAAGCTACAGCGATACTGAATTTGGTACACAGGGAGTATACAAATTTGGCTAACTGGTGTAGACAGTTAGTGGTACATAGGCCAGATACTTTTGGTTTTTGGCCGTAAGTGGCCAGGGAGGGCCAATTTGCGTGGGTAAACGCCGGGTCTAAATAGAGGTTTGGACAGGCAATAGCCTAGTGGGTCATCTTAAAGACACTGGCTGCCTGGGTCATCAATCTAGCATTTAGCTTTTTCCTTGCTGGTTCTCATAGGCTCTGCCTGTATGTGAACTTTGAAGAGATAAGTCACAACAGAACAGCAGCTAAAACAAAAGAAGATAAAATTGAAATAATTAGAGGAGGGAAACATAAAATAAGATGCAAATGAAAACACAGGTGTAGATAAAAGAAAATAGAAGACCTACATTAGCTATCACACATAGGATTTATGACAGGCCTGCCGGAGTGGGGGCGCTGTTGAGTCATAAGCCCTATGGAGACAGTATGGCTTAAGAGAGAGAGAGCTGGGCCAAACACTTAAATAATTAGAGATGCCATGGCTTATACTAAGTGGATGGGCCGTATGCCCTTTAGATATGCCTGGGGTGAATTGAGGTTGCTCAGATGAGAATCAGTGGTGAAGCCAACCTACCTGACGGTCCCCAAACACTTAACTGCAGTGTGACTCAGGGCCCCTCCCTTTCCCATACCACGGTGCGACCACTCAAACAGCTATGACCTTTAGCACAATTGGGCGGCAGTCAGGTGAGGCATACCAACTACCAGGCTGCAGAGCCGGAATTGGGTTTCCTCCTAAAACCCTTTTTGGGGCCAGCTGCCTCTATGGCAAGCTGCGCCAGACAAGCAGGTCCGTCGGTACGGAGCCTTACTGTGGGTACGTAACCAAACTGCTCTGTTGGTCAGTTGGCCTTGTCTGCCTTTTCACCTGGAGTGCTCAAGTGCTGATGTCGCCCACATGTCGCCTACCAATGGTACGAGGGCCGAGGCATCCGTCGTGCACACCTACAGCCAGCGCTGGGTCCGCCAGTCCAGGCGACTCCATTCACTGAAATCAACCTGGGGACAACTGTCACTTCTCCGCAGAGCGCTAGGGGGAGCATTACCTGCAGGTATACAAATGGCTGAACAAATGTAACTTGATATTAATTTAACATTTCAATTTAAACCTTGTTTAAATTAAATCTAAATTAAAGCAGGTGTAGGGTAAGACATAAAGCTGATACCTATAGTAATCAGACTCACTCAATTAATGGGAAAGATAGAAATATAGATATAAGGATATTTCCTTATATCTATATGAGCCGTACATGAAAATTTGAGGAGAAAATGTCCTGAGGAGAAGTCCTACTAAGAGGGAGGCACTAATGGACAACACAGAAGCCTGATTTAAATCTTACTTAAACTTGCCTTTAGTTTAAACTAAGCAAGCATGCATCATAAGAAAGGCTGAACTAAAAGAGTTACCGAATGGTAATAAAAGTGAAATAAAAGAAATGCAAGGAATGAAAACATAAAAAGGGAAAAACCCCAAGTAGTAGTCCCAAAGACTAAAAATAAAAATAAATTAGCAAGGGGGAAATTGAAATAATAGAGGAGCCAAATGAAATTAAAAAGAAAGAAATAGAGTAGACATAACTACATAGGACCACAATGGGGCGGCAGTGGGCTTACGCCGCCGTGAGTAAGGACGGGGGTTAGGTTACCACGTGTTAGATGCTCAAGAGGGCGGCCCTCTGCTGGTCAGTCAGAGGTACTGCGCCCTACCTATCAGACAGGAAGTGAAATCAGCACGCGTTCGTTAGGAGAAGCTTTAATGGTGATTTCATGCCTTACCACGAGAACAAAGACTTTTGAGATCTCAGGGATACTTTTGTGCTATTTATGCACAAGAAGTGTGGGCACCACATCTCCACCAAATCACACCACATCTCCACCAAAATATGTAAAGAATCAATCATTACCAGCATTATTATTTCCACCAGAATAATGTAATGGATCAACGGACAATTTTAAAGGAGACGAGATTTAAAGCATGCCGGCCTTATCTACCAGAATGTGTAGTAAATCGGATGAATCTGCAACATTTAAAAATATTCTCCACCAGTTAAAATTCATGTAACGAATTAAAAGATGTTTAACACATTTAAATATATTCTCCAATTTATATAAGGAATTAGTTAGGATGGCGTGAAATATATCTACATATCTAATCAACGCATGTTGTGACCAGTTATAAATGTACATCAGCCATGAAAGGGAATTCATGTATGTGCACATATACTAATAGATAATTAACTACAACGGATTATAATTAATTATGACTATGTATGTGGTCTAGATCAGCTTTTAGGATTAGCTGTAGTTTAGTTTGGAATTATGAACTCTAAAGAGGGAGTTTATCCTTCTGGCCAGGAAGTTAATCTCCATTTCCAGAGCGCGTAGAGAGACTCACAGCATTTAAGGGACTCATCACATGACCAAAACAGAGACAGTCAGTGGGATAATAGAGTTTAATACCTATATGTAACTATGGATACACATGACTAACTCTAATCAAAACATACATATGTACATCTATATACAAGGGCAGAAAAGGTATAGAGAGAAAGTAATGAATTAAAAGGGAATGGTGGACAAAAACACAACTAATTAGCCTTTTTCAAAACCAGCAACGAACTTAAATCTCCTGTAAACAGTGGTGCTATGTTAAACGCAGATATAGATCCATTAACGATACTTGCCTGGCTTCGGATTGAAAATTCGCACGAGGTCGTGTAGAGTTCAATGGTTTGTTGTGCCGTTTGAAATGGCGTGGGCCGTGAGGCGGTTGCATCTTTTGTCCGGGAGAGAGAGCCTGGCTTCCACTTCCCGGGGCACGTGGCGCCGGGGGAGAGAAGCCGGAAAGAGTGTCAAGTTGAAGTGAAGAGTTGAAGAAGAGAGTGAAGTGAGACTGAAGAGAGAGAGTTTCAAAGCGTGGTGTTGTTTTAAAGACAACACCAACACACTCGCCAATAGGGAAATTGGATTTGTTAGCGGGATAAACTCTCTTTGTCTGGTCTCAGACCTGGATTTGCATGTAAAGGGAGGAGCCGGTTTAAACCATAGTATGTTTGAAATTAAGAAAAAGCATGAAATAATGTATCCCATTGCAATATGATATGCATAATCAATCAGGGTATCTCTAGACGATTAACCTCATACCAAATTCTATGGACTTGTAAAGAATATTACAAGTAAAACATGGTTACAGACATTTAAAATAATATCCTAAGTTAAAACTATCTAAAATCATTATAGTTATGTCACCTAAACCCACAATATATGCAAGCACGAAAACATCACACTATTTGGACATTGAATAATTACATATGATTACATGTTACATTTAAAAGAGATTATACCATTTTGTGTGTGTGTGTGTGTGTGTGTGTGTGTGTGTGTGTGTGTGTGTGTGTGTGTGTGTGTGTGTGTGTGTGTGTGTGTGTGTGTGTGTGTGTGTGTGTGTGTGTGAGTGTGTGTGTGTGTGTGTGTGTGTGTGTGTGTGTGTGTGTCTGAAGAGGGGGGGTCGTGTTGCATTCTGATGGCATCTGGTGAAGACCGGAGGGGAGTTACCGGAAAGGTTTCAAAGCTCAAAGACACAGAGAAACTTCTTTGCTAGATCCAGGCTTATTCAGAAAACAGTTTGATATGTTCAGACGTTAAACTATGATATGTTAGACATGTTTATGAAATATTAACACTTAAGTGACGTGAATTAATATAACACATTTCACTTCATTATAACATGATATGATACGTTAGACATGTCTCTGACCTAAAATAACACGAAATACAATTGTTTATATACACATACATCATGTCATAATAAAGTGTGAAAATGTGAAAAAAAAAGTCAAATTTAATATGAAAGTCATCTGTCATCATATGTGTGGTAACATTATGTTTTCTAATCACTCCTCTATGTGCAAACGCATATTTGCGTATTAGGCAACTAAAGCGATATACAGCGTATTTCAAGCGTCTGCGATCAAAGGAAACATGTTTTTCTAAAAAAATTTATGTTTTCCCTTCAGAAATGCAATCTAATATAACACATTTCACTAATTTATAACATTATATGAAGTGATATGTTAGACATGTCTCTGACCTGAAATAACACGAAATACGATTGTTCATATTAACATACCTCATGTCATAATAAAGTGTGAAAATGTGAAAAAAAGTCAAATTGAACATGAGGAAAGTCATCTGTCATCATATATGTGTATCATCATGTTTACCCATCAGTCCTCTATGTGCATACACATGAGTGCGCTTCATGCAACTAAAGCGCTATACAGCGAATTTCAAGCGTCTGCGACCAAAGGAAACGTGTTTTTCCAAAAAATGTATGTTTTCACTTCAGATATGAAATTTGACATAACACTTTTCACTTCTTTATAACATGATATGAAACTATGATATGTTAGACATGTCTCTTACCTAAAATAAAAAGAAATACGATTGTTTATATTAACCTACATAATGTCATAATAAAGAGTGAAAATGTAAAAAAAAAGTCAAATTGAACATGAAGAAAGTCATCTGTCATCATATATGTGGTAACATCATGTGTACTCATCATTCCTCTATGTGCATACACTTGAGTGCGCTTCATGCAACTAAAGCACTATACAGCTAATTTCAAGCGACTGCGGGCAAAGGAAACGTGTTTTTCCAAAAAATGTATGTTTTCACTTCAGATATGAAATTTGATATAACACTTTTCACTTCGTTATAACATAATATGAAACTATGATATGTTAGACATGTCTCTGACCTAAAATAAAAATAAATACGATTGTTTATATTAATATACATCATGTCATAATAAAGTGTGAAAATGTGAAAAACAACTCATATTTCACATGAAGAAAGTCATCTGTCATCATATATGTGGTAACCATGTATACTCATTATTTCTCTATGTGCATACACATGCGTGCGCTTCATGCAACTAAAGCGCTATACAGCGAATTTCAAGCGTCTGCGCGCAAAGGAAACGTGTTTTTCTAAAAAATGTATCTTTTCACTTCAGATATGAAATGTAATATAACACTTTTCACTTCTTTATAACATGATATGAATATGATATGTCCCTGACCTAAAGTAAAAATAAATACAATTGTTCATATTAATATCCATCATGTCATAATAAAGTGTGAAAATGTGAAAAAAAAATCAAATTTCACAAGATGAAAGTCATATCTGTCATCATATATGTAGTAACATCATGTATACTCATCATTCCTCTATGTGCATACACATGCGTGCGCTTCACGCAACTAAAGCGCTATACAGCGAATTTCAAGCGTCTGCGAGCCAAGGAAACGTGTTTTTCCAAAAAATGTATGTTTTCACTTCAGATATGAAATGTAATATAACACATTTCACTTCTTTATAACATAATATGAAACTATGATATGTTAGACATGTCCCTGACCTAAAATAACACGAAATACGATTGTTTATATTAACCTACATCATGTCATAATAATATATACAGCGAATTTCAAGCGTCTGCGAGAAAAGGAAACGTGTTTTTCCAAAAAATGTATGTTTTCACTTCAGATATGAAATGTAATATAACACATTTCACTTCTTTATAACATAATATGAAACTATGATATGTTAGACATGTCCCTGACCTAAAATAACAAGAAATACGATTGTTTATATTAACCTACATCATGTCATAATAATATATACAGCGAATTTCAAGCGTCTGCGAGCAAAGGAAACGTGTTTTTCCAAAAAAATGTATGTTTTCACTTCAGATATGAAATGTAATATAACACATTTCACTTCTTTATAACATGATATGAAACTATGATATGTTAGACATGTCCCTGACCTAAAATAAAAATAAATACGATTGTTTATATTAATATACATCATGTCATAATAAAGAGTGAAAATGTGAAGAAAAGTCATATTTCACAAGAAGAAAGTCATCAGTCATTATATATATGTAGTAACATCATGTATACTCATCAATACTCTATGTGCATAAACATGAGTGCGCTTCATGCAACTAAAGCGCTATACAGCGAATTTCAAGCGTCTGCGACCAAAGGAAACGTGTTTTTCCAAAAAATGTATGTTTTCACTTCAGATATGAAATGTAATATAACACATTTCACTTCTTTATAACATGATATGAAACTATGATATGTTAGACATGTCTCTTACCTAAAATAAAAAGAAATACGATTGTTTATATTAATATACATCATGTCATAATAAAGTGTGAAAATGTGAAGAAAAGTCATATTTCACAAGAAGAAAGTCATCAGTCATTATATATATGTAGTAACATCATGTATACTCATCAATACTCTATGTGCATAAACATGAGTGCGCTTCATGCAACTAAAGCGCTATACAGCGAATTTCAAGCGTCTGCGACCAAAGGAAACGTGTTTTTCCAAAAAATGTATGTTTTCACTTCAGACATGAAATGTAATATAACTCTCTTCACGTCTTTATAGCATGATATGACACTATTATATGTTAAGCATGTCTCTGACCTTTAATAAAAAGAAATACGATTGTTTATATTAACATACATCATGTCATAATAAAGTGTGAAAATGTGAAAAAAAGTCATATTTCACATGAAGCAAGTCATCTGTCATCAGATATGTAGTAACATCATGTATACTCATCATTCCTCTATGTGCAAACTCTTGAGTGCGCTTCATGCAAATAAAGCGCTATACAGCGAATTTCAAGCGTCTGCGAGCAAAGGAAACGTTTTTTTTTTTTTTTAAATGTATGTTTTCACTTCAGACATGAAATGTAATATAACTCTTTTCACTTCTTTATAGCATGATATGACACTATTATATGTTAGGCATGTCTCTGACCTTAAATAAAAAGAAATACGATTATTTATATTAATATGCATAAAGTGTGAAAATGTGAAAAACAAGTCATATTTCACAAGAAGAAAGTCATCAGTCATCATATATGTAGTAACATCATGTATACTCATCAATACTCTATGTGCATAAACATTTCTTTCACAAAAAGAAAAGAGAAATTGCGTTTAAAAGCTACATGAATTGTTCATATTCACACATATGACAATTGACAATGTTAAATTTGACTTTTTTCACCGTTTCAAACTTTATTATGACATGGTTTGTTACGGTAAACAATCATATGTTGTGTTATTTTAGGTCAGAGACATGTCTAACATATGATAGTATAATATCATGTTACAAAGAAGTGTAATATGTAATATTAGAGCACGTCGCATAAGTGTAAACATGCGTTTATTTTTTTAGAAAAACACGTTTCCTTTGCTCATAGACGCTTGAAACTCGCTGTATAGCGTTGTAAGCGCATGAAGTGCACCCATGTGTATGTACATAGAGGACTGATGAGAAACCATAATGTTAACACATATGATAATATATGACTTGTCTTAATGTTAAATTTGACCTTTTTTCACCGATTCAAACTTTATTATGACATAAGGTCTGTTAATGTAAACAATCATATGTTTTGTTATTTCAGATCAGGGACATGTTTAACATATCATAGTATGTTATGATCTACAAAAGTAGAAAGCGTCTTTGGCAGCCCTTCAAAAAAAAAAATCAAAACAAACCCCATGTTACAACGAAATGTTTGTAACTCATGTTACAAAGAAATGTAATATGTAATATTAGAGCACGTGCCATAACTGTAAATATGCGTTTTTTAGAAAAACACGTTTCCTTTGCTCGTAGACGCTTGAAACTCGCTGTATAGCGTTCTAACCGCAGGAAGCGCACGCATGTACATGCACAAAGTGGACAGACGAGAAAACACAATGTTATCACACATTAGATGACAGATGACTTTCTTCATATTAAATTGGACTTTTTTCACCTTTTCACACTTTATTGTGACATGATGTTTGTTATTGTAAACAATCATATGTTGTGTTATTTTAGGTAAGAGACGTGTCTAACATATCATACTATCATATCATGTTACAAAGAAATGTAATATGTAATATTAGAGCACGTGCCATAAGTGTAAATATGCGTTTTTTAGAAAAACACGTTTCCTTTGCTCGTAGACGCTTGAAACTCGCTGTATAGCGTTGTAAGCGCATGAAGCGCACGCATGTGTATGTACATAGAGTACGGATGAGAAACCTTTATGTTAACACACATATGATGAGAGATGATTTGACAATGTTAAATTTGACTTTTTTCACCTTTTCACACTTTATTATGACATGATGTTTGTTATTGTAAATAATCATATGTTGTGTTATTTTAGGTAGGAGACATGTCTAACATATCATAGTATCATATCGTTACAAAGAAGTGTAATATTAGAGCACGTCACATAAGTGTAAATATGCGTTTTTTAGAAAAACACGTTTCCGTTGCTCGTAGAAGCTTGAAACTCGCTGTATAGCGTTGTAACCGCATGAAGCGCACCCATGTGTATGTACATAGAAGACTGATGAGAAACCATAATGTTAACAAAAATATGATAATATATGCCTTGTCAATGTTAAATTTGACTTTTTTTCAGCGTTTCATACTTTATAATGACATGATGTTTGTTATTGTAAACAATTATATGTTGTGTTATTTTAGGTAGGAGACATGCGTTTTTTAGAAAACCACGTTTCCTTTGCTCGTAGACGATTGAAACTCGCTGTATAGCGTTGTAACCGCTTGAAGCGCACCCATGTACATGCCCAAAGAGGAGAGACGAGAAAACACAATGTTATCACACATTTGATGACAGATGACTTTTTTCATGTTAAATTTTTTTTTTCACCTTTTCACACTTTATTATGACGTTTGTTATTGTAAACAATCATATGTTCTGTTATTTTATGTCAGAGACATCTTTAACATATCATAGTATCATATCATGTTACAAAGAAATGTAATATGTAATATTAGAACACGTGCCATAAGTGTAAATATGCGTTTTTTAGAAAAACACGTTTCCTTTGCTAGTAGACGCTTGTAACTCGCTGTATAGCGTTGTAAGCGCATGAAGCGCACGCATGTGTATGTACATAGAGTACTGATGAGAAACCGTAATGTTAACACATATGATAATATATGACTTGTCTTAATGTTAAATTTGACCTTTTTTCACAGATTCAAACTTTATAATGACATGATGTTTGTTATTGTAAACAATTATATGTTGTGTTATTTTAGGTAGGAGACATGTCTAACATATCATAGTATCATATCATGTTACAAAGAAGTGTAATATGTAATATTAGAGCACGTCGCATAAGTTTAAACATGCGGTTTTTTTTAGAAAAACACGTTTCCTTTGCTCGTAGACGCTTGAAACTCGCTGTATAGCGTTGTAAGCGCATGAAGCGCACGCATATGTATGTACATAGAGTACTGATGAGAAACCATAATGTTAACACACATATGATGACAGATGATTTGACAATGTTAAATTTGACTTTTTTCACCGTTTCTAACTTTATTATGACATGATGTTTGTTACGGTAAACAATCATATGTTGTGTTATTTTAGGTCAGAGACATGTCTAACATATGATAGTATAATATCATGTTACAAAGAAGTGTAATATGTAATATTAGAGCACGTCGCATAAGTGTAAACATGCGTTTGTTTTTTAGAAAAACACGTTTCCTTTGCTCATAGACGCTTGAAACTCGCTGTATAGCGTTGTAAGCGCATGAAGCGCACCCATGTGTATGTACATAGAGGACTGATGAGAAACCATAATGTTAACACATATGATAATATATGACTTGTCAATGTTAAATTTGACCTTTTTTCACCGATTCAAACTTTATTATGATATAAAGTCTGTTAATGTAGACAATCATATGTTGTGTTATTTCACATCAGAGACATGTTTAATATATCATAGTATGTTATGTTCTACAAAAGTAGAAGGTCAGAGACATGTCTTACATATCATAATATCATATCATGTTACAAAGAAGTGTAATATGTAATATTTGAGCACGTGCCATAAGTGTAAATATGCGTTTTTTAGAAAAACACGTTTCCTTTGCTCGTAGACTCTTGAATCTCGCTGTATAGCGTTGTAAGCGCATGAAGCGCACGCATGTGTATGTACATAGAGTACTAATGAGAAACCATAATGTTAACTCACATATGATGACAGATGACTTGTCAATGTTAAATTTGACATTTTTTTTTACATTTTCACACATTATGACGTGATGTATGTTATTGTAACCAATCATATGTTGTGTTATTTTAGGTCAGAGACATATCTAACATATCATAGTATTTTATGTTCTACAAAAGTAGAAAGCGTCTTTGGCAGCCCAACAAAAAAAAAATCAAAACAAACCCCATGTTACAAAGAAATGTTTGTAACTCATGTTACAAAGAAACGTAATGTTATATTTGAGCACGTCACATAAGTGTAAATATGCGGGGTTTTTTTTTTTAGAAAAACACGTTTCCTTAGTTCGTAGACGCTTGAATCTCGCTGTATAGCGTTGTAAGCGCATGAAGCGCACCGATATGTATGTATCTAGCGGACTGATGAGAAACAAAAATGTTAACACACATATGAAGATATATGACTTGTCTTAATGTTAAATTTGACTTTTTTTCACCGTTTGAAACTTTATTATGACATGATGTTTGTTACTGTGATGTTGATTCGATGGTGATGTGATGTTGACCTCATGTTGATGTGATTTTCATGTGATGTCGATGAGATGATGGTGATGTTGATTCGATGTTGATGTGATGCTGACGTGATGTTGATGTGCTGTTGATGTGATGTCGTTGAGATTTTGCAGTGATGTTGATGTGATGTTGCTGAGATGTTGGTGATGTTGACGTAATGTTGATGTGATTGTTAATTCGATGTTGCTGTCATGTGATGTTGATGTGATGCTGCTGAGATTTTGCTGTGATGTCGATGAGTTGTTGCTGTGATGTTGATATGATGTTGCTGAGATGTTGCTGTGATGTTTACGTGATGATGCTGAGATGTTGCTGTGATGATGTGATGTTGCTGAGATGTTGCTGTGATGTTTAAGTGATGTTGATGTTGATGTGATGTTGATTCGATGTTGATGTGATGTCGAAGAAGTTGCTGTGATTTTGATGTGATGTTGCTCAGATGTTACTGTGATCTTGATGTGATGATGTGATGTAAAAGATGTTTATGTCATGTTGATGTGATGTTGGAGTGATGTTGATTCGATGTTGATGTGATGTTGCTGTGATGTTGATTCGATGTTGATGTGACGTTTACATGATGATGTGATGTTGATGTGATGTCGATGAGATGTTGCTGTGATGTTGATGTGATGTTGCTGAGATGTTTATTCGATGTTGATGTGATGTTGATTTTGATGTGAGGTTGATGTGAGGTCGATGTGATGTTGATGTGATGTTTATGTCATGTTGATGTGTTGTCGATGAGATATTGATGTGATGTTGATTTGATGTTATTGAGATGTTGCTGTCATGTTGATTCGATGTTGATGTGATGTTGACGTGATGTTGATCTGATGATGTGATATTGCTGAGAAATTGATGTGATGTTCTGAGATGTTGCTGTGATGTTGATGTGATGTTGAGGTGATGTAGCTGAGATGTTGCTATGATGTTGATTAGATGTTGAGGTGATATTGGCGTGATGTTGATGTGATGATGTGATGTTGCTGTGATGTTGATTCGATCTAGATGTGATGCTGACATGATGTTGATGTAAGGTTGAGTCGAAGTCGATGTGATGTTGCTGTGATGTTGATGTGATGTTGCTGAGCTGTTGCTGTGATGTTGATTCGATGTTGATGTGATGACGTGATGTCGATGTGATGATGTGATGTTGATGCGATGTTGCTGTGATGTTGACGCGATGTTGCTGAGATGTTGCCGTGATGTCGATGTGAGGTTGCATTGGTGTTGCTGTGATGTTGATGTGATGTTGCTGAGATGTTGCTGTGATGTTGATTTGATCTTGATGTGATTTCGATGTAATGTTGATGTGATGTCGATGAGATGTTGCTGTGATTTTGATATGATGTTGCTTAGATGTTGCTATGATGCTGATCTGATGTTGATGTGATGTTGCTGAGATGTTGATTCGATGTTGATTTTGACGTGATGTGATGTCGATGTGATGCTGTGATGATATGTTGCTGCGATGTTGGTGTGATGTTGATTCGATGTTGATGTGATGTCGATGTGATGTTGATTTGAAGGATGTGATGTTGCTGAGATGTTGCTGTGATGTTGATTAGATGTTGAGGTGATGCTGACATGATGTTTATGTGACGTTGATATGATGTCGATGAGATGTTGATGTGAGGTTGATGTGATGTTGCTGAGATGTTGCTGTGATGTTGCTGAGATGTTGCTTTGATGTTGATGTGATGTTGATGTGATGTCGATGAGATGTTGATGTGATGTGATGTAGATTCGATGTTGCTGTGATGTTGATTTAATGTTGATGTGAGGTTGATGTGATGTTGCTGAGATGTTGCTGTGATGTTGATTCGATGTTGATGTGATGACGTTAAGTTCGATGCGATATTGCTGTGATGACGTGATGTTGTTGAGATGTTGATTCGATATTGTTGTGATGTCGATGTGATGTTGCTGTGATGTTGATGTGATGATTCGATGTTGATGTTGATGTGATGTGGTGTTGATGTGATGTCGATGTGATGTTGCTGTGATGTTGATGTGATGTTGTTACGATGTTGCTGTGATGTTGATTCGATGTTGATGTGATGTTGACCTGATATTGATGTGATGTCGATGAGATGTTGTTGTGATCTTAATGTGATGTTGCTGTGATGTTGGTGATATATTGATGTGACCTTGAAGTGATGTTGATATGATGTTGCTGAGATGTTGCTGTGATGTGGATGTGATGATGATGTGATGTCGATGAGATGTTGATGTGATTGTTGCCTAGATTATGCTGTGATGTCATTTGATATTGATGTGAGGTTGATGTGATGTCGATGTGATGTTGCTGTGATATCGATGAGATGTTGCTTTGATGTTGATCTGATGTTGCTGAGATGTTGCTATGATGCTGATATGATGTTGCTGTGATGTTGATTCGATGTTGATGTGATGTTGGCGTGATGTTGATGTGATGTTGATGTGATGTTGATATGTCGATGTGATGTCAATGTGATATTGCTGAGATGTTGCTGTGATTTTGACTCGATGTTGCTGTGATGTTGAAATGATGTTGATGTTACGTTGATGTGATGTCGTTGTGATGTTGCTGTGACGATGTGATGATGTTGAGATTTCAATGTTATGTATACGTGAAGTTGATGAGATGTTGATGAATTGTTGATGTGATGTCGATGAGATGTTGATGTGATGTTGATGTGATGTTGCTTTGATGTTGATGTGATTTCGATGAGATGTTGCTGTGATGTCGATGTGATGTTGCTTTGATGTTGATTCGATGTTGATGTGATGTCGATGTTGCTGTGGTGTTGATGTGATGTTGCTGAGATTTTTCTGTGATGTTGATGTGGTGTTGATGTGATGTTGATGTGATGTCGATGAGATGTTGATGTGATGTTGATGAGATGTTGCTGAGATGTTGCTGTGATGTTGATTTGATGTAAGTGAGATGTTGTTGTGATGTAGCTGTGACGATGTGATAATGTTGAGATTTCAATGTTATGTATACGTGATGTTGATGAGATGTTTATGAATTGTTGCTGAGATGTCGATGTTATGTATTCGTGATGTTGATGTGATTTTGATGAGATGTTGCTGTGATGTCGATGTGATGTTGCGTTGATGTTGATTCGATGTTGATGTGATGTCGGAGATGTTGCTGTGGTGTTGATGTGATGTTGCTGAGATTTTGCTGTGATGTTTATGTGGTGTTGATGCGGTGTTGATGTGATGTTGACGTGATGTTGCTGAGATGCTGCTGTGATGTTGATTTCATGTTGATGTGATATTGGAGTGACGTTGATTCGATGTTGATGTGATGGTGCTGAGATTTTGCTGTGATGTTTATGTGGTGTTGATGCGGTGTTGATGTGATGTTGACGTGATGTTGATGTGATTTTGATGTGATGTTGATGTGATTTTGATGTGATGGTGATATGTTGCTGTGGTGTTGATTGGATGTTGATGTGACGTTGGCGTGATGTCGATGTGATGTTGATGTGATGTCGATGTGATGTTTATGTGATGATGTCATGTTGCTGAGATGTTGCTGTGATGTTGATCTGATGTTGGTGAGGTGTTGCTATGATGCTGATGTGATGTTGATGTGATATTGCTGTGATGTTGATTCGATGTTGATGTTGACATGATGTGGTGTTGATGTGATGTCGATGTGAAGTTGCTGAGATGCTGCTGTGATGTTGATTCCATGTTGATGTGATATTGGAGTGACGTTGATTCGATGTTGATGTGATGTTGGCGTGATGTTGATGTGATGTTGATGTGATGTTGATATGTCGATGTGACGTCAATTGGATATTGCTGAGATGTTGCTATGATGTTGATTCGACGTTGATGTGATGTTGATGTGATGTTGATGTGATGTTGATGAGATGTTGATGTGGTGTTGCTGAGATGTTGCTGTGATGTTGATTCGAGGTTAATGTGATGTTGATGTGATGTCGATGTGATGTTGCTGTGATGTTGATTCGATGTTGATGTTGACGTGATGTGGTGTTGATGTGATGTCGATGTGATGTCGATGTGATGTTGCTGTGATGTCGATGTGATGTTGCTTTGATGTTGATTCGATGTTGATGTGATGTCGGAGATGTTGCTGTGGTGTTGATGTGATGTTGCTGAGATTTTTCTGTGATGTTGATGTGGTGTTGATGTGATGTTGACGTGATGTTGATGTGATGTCGATGAGATGTTGATGTGATGTTGATGTGATGTTGCTGTTATGTTGATTCGATGTTGATGTTGACGTGATGTGGTGTTGATGTGATGTTGCTGTGATGTTGATGTGATGTTGTTGCGATATTGCTGTGATGTTCATTGGATTTTGTTGTGATGTTGCTGTGATGTTGATTCGATGTTGATGTTGACATGATGTGGTGTTGATGTGATGTCGATGTGATGTTGCTGTGATGTTTATGTGATGTTGCTGAGATGTTGCTGTGATTTTGATGTGATGCTGATGTGATGATGTGATGTTGATGAGATGTTGATGTGGTGTTGCTGAGATGTTGCTGTGATGTTGATTCGAGGTTAATGTGATGTTGATGTGATGTTGATGTGAGGGTGATGTGGTGTCGATGTGACGTTAGTGTGATGATGTGATGTTGCTGAGATGTTGCTGTGATTTTGACTCGATGTTGCTGTGATGTTGAAATGATGTTGATGTTATATTGATGTGATGTCGATGAGATGTTGCTGTGAAGTGATGGTGAGATGTTGCTGTGATGTTGATGTGATGTTGATGTGATGTTGATGTGATGTCGATGAGATGTTGCTGAGATGTTGATGTGATGTTACTGAGATGTTGCTGTGATGTTGCTGAGATGTTGCTGTGATGTTGATGTGATGTAGGTGATATGTTGCTGTGATGTTGTTGTGATGTTGCTGTGACGATGTGATGATGTTGAGATGTCAATGTTATGTATACGTGATGTTGATGAGATATTGATGTATTGTTGATGTGATGTCGATGAGATGTTGATGTGATGTAATTGTGATTTTGCTGAGATGTTGCTGTGGTGTTGATTCGATGTTGATGTGATGTTGCTGAGATGTTGCTGTGATGTGGATGTGATGTTGATGTGATGTCGATGAGATGTTGATGTTGACGTGATGTGGTGTTGATGTGATGTTGCTGTGATGTTGCTGTGATGTTGATTCGATGTTGATGTTGACGTGATGTGGTGTTGATGTGATGTCGATGTGATGTTGCTGTGATGTTGATGTGATGTTGTTGCGATGTTGCTGTGATGTTTATTCGATGTTGTGATGTCGATGTGATGTTGCTGTGATGTTGATGTGATGTTGATTCGATGTTGATTTTAACGTGATGTGGTGTTGATGTGATGTTGCTGTGATGTTGATGTGATGTTGTTGCGATGTTGCTGTGATGTTGATTCGATGTTGTTGTGATGATGTGATGTTGCTGTGATGTTGATGTGATGTTGCGATTTTGCTGTGATGTTGATTCGATGTTGTTGTGATGTCGATGTTGCTGTGATGTTGATGTGATGTTGATGTGATGTTGCTGAGATGCTGCTGTGATGTTGATTCCATGTTGATGTGATATTGGAGTGACGTTGATTCGATGTTGATGTGATGGTGCTGAGATTTTGCTGTGATGTTTATGTGGTGTTGATGCGGTGTTGATGTGATGTTGACGTGATGTTGATGTGATTTTGATGTGATGTTGATGTGATTTTGATGTGATGGTGATATGTTGCTGTGGTGTTGATTGGATGTTGATGTGAAGTTGGCTTGATGTCGATGTGATGTTGATGTGATGTCGATGTGATGTTTATGTGATGATGTCATGTTGCTGAGATGTTGCTGTGATGTTGATCTGATGTTGGTGAGGTGTTGCTATGATGCTGATGTGATGTTGATGTGATATTGCTGTGATGTTGATTCGATGTTGATGTTGACATGATGTGGTGTTGATGTGATGTCGATGTGATGTTGCTGTGATGTTGATGTGATGTTGCTGCGATGTTGCTGTGATGTTGATTCGATGTTGATGTGATGTCGATGTTGCTGTGATTTTTATGTGATGTTGCTGAGACGTTGCTGTGATGCTGATGTGATGTTGACGCGATGTTGACGTGATGTTGATGTGATGTTGATGTGATGTTGATGTGATGTCGATGAGATGTTTCTGAGATGTTGATGTGATGTTACTGAGATGTTGCTGTGATGTTGCTGAGATGTTGCTGTGATGTTGATGTGAGGTAGGTGAGATGTTGCTGTGATGTTGTTGTGAGGTTGCTGTGACGATGTGATGATGTTGAGAAGTCAATGTTATGTATACGTGATGTTTATGAGATATTGATGTATTGTTGATGTGATGTCGATGAGATGTTGATGTGATGTAATTGTGATTTTGCTGAGATGTTGCTGTGGTGTTGATTCGATGTTGATGTGATGTTGCTGAGATGTTGCTGTGATGTGGATGTGATGTTGATGTGATGTCGATGAGATGTTGATGTTGACGTGATGTGGTGTTGATGTGATGTCGATGTGATGTTGCTGTGATGTTGATTCGATGTTGATGTTGACGTGATGTGGTGTTGATGTGATGTCGATGTGATGTTGCTGTGATGTTGATGTGATGTTGTTGCGATGTTGCTGTGATGTTTATTCGATGTTGTGATGTCGATGTGATGTTGCTGTGATGTTGATGTGATGTTGATTCGATGTTGATTTTGAAGTGATGTGATGTCGATGTGATGTTGCTGTGATGTTGATGTGATGTTGCTGCGATGTTGCTGTGATGTTGATTCGATGTTGTTGTGATGATGTGATGTTGCTGTTATGTTGATGTGATGTTGCGATTTTGCTGTGATGTTGATTCGATGTTGTGATGTCGATGTTGCTGTGATGTTGATGTGATGTTGACGTGATGTTGATGTGATGTTGATGTGATGTTGCTGAGATGTTGCTGTGATGTGGATGTGATGTTGATGTGATGTAGATGAGATGTTGATGTGATGTTGCTGTGATATTGATGTGATGTTGTTGCGATGTTGCTGTGATGTTGATTCGAAGTTGTTGTGATGTTGATGTGATGTTGCTGTGATGTTGATGTGATGTTGCGATTTTGCTGTGATGTTGATTCGATGTTGTTGTGATGTCGATGTTGCTGTGATTTTTATGTGATGTTGCTGAGATGTTGCTGTGATTTTGATGTGATGTTGACGTGATGTTGATGTGATGTTGATGTGAAGTTGCTGAGATGCTGCTGTGATGTTGATTCCATGTTGATGTGATATTGGAGTGACGTTGATTCGATGTTGATGTGATGTTGGCGTGATGTTGATGTGATGTTGATGTGATGTTGATATGTCGATGTGATGTCAATTGGATATTGCTGAGATGTTGCTGTGATGTTGATTCGACGTTGATGTGATGTTGATGTGATGTTGATGTGATGTTGATGTGAGGGTGATGTGGTGTCGATGTGACGTTAGTGTGATGATGTGATGTTGCTGAGATGTTGCTGTGATTTTGACTCGATGTTGCTGTGATGTTGAAATGATGTTGATGTTATATTGATGTGATGTCGATGAGATGTTGCTGTGAAGTGATCGTGAGATGTTGCTGTGATGTTGATGTGATGTTGATGTGATGTTGATGTGATGTCGATGAGATGTTGCGGAGATGTTGATGTGATGTTACTGAGATGTTGCTGTGATGTTGCTGAGATGTTGCTGTGATGTTGATGTGATGTAGGTGATATGTTGCTGTGATGTTGTTGTGATGTTGCTGTGACGATGTGATGATGTTGAGATGTCAATTTTATGTATACGTGATGTTGATGAGATATTGATGTATTGTTGATGTGATGTCGATGAGATGTTGATGTGATGTAATTGTGATTTTGCTGAGATGTTGCTGTGGTGTTGATTCGATGTTGATGTGATGTTGCTGAGATGTTGCTGTGATGTGGATGTGATGTTGATGTGATGTCGATGAGATGTTGATGTTGACGTGATGTGGTGTTGATGTGATGTCGATGTGATGTTGCTGTGATGTTGATGTGATGTTGTTGCGATGTTGCTGTGATGTTGATTCGATGTTGATTTTGACGTGATGTGGTGTTGATGTGATGTTGCTGTGATGTTGATGTGATGTTGTTGCGATGTTGCTGTGATGTTGATTCGATGTTGTTGTGATGATGTGATGTTGCTGTGATGTTGATGTGATGTTGCAATTTTGCTGTGATGTTGATTCGATGTTGTTGTGATGTCGATGTTGCTGTGATGTTGATGTGATGTTGATGTGATGTTGATGTGATGTTGATGTGATGTTGCTGAGATGTTGCTGTGATGTGGATCTGATGTTGATGTGATGTCGATGAGATGTTGATGTGATGTTGCTGTGATGTTGATGTGATGTTGTTGCGATGTTGCTGTGATGTTGATTCGAAGTTGTTGTGATGTCGATGTGATGTTGCTGTTATTTTGATGTGATGTTGCGATTTTGCTGTGATGTTGATTCGATGTTGTTGTGATGTCGATGTTGCTGTGATTTTTATGTGATGTTGCTGTGATGTTGCTGTGATTTTGATGTGATGTTGACGTGATGTTGATGTGATGTTGATGTGATGTTGCTGAGATGCTGCTGTGATGTTGATTCCATGTTGATGTGATATTGGAGTGACGTTGATTCGATGTTGATGTGATGTTGGCGTGATGTTGATGTGATGTTGAAGTGATGTTGATATGTCGATGTGATGTCAATTGGATATTGCTGAGATGTTGCTGTGATGTTGATTCGACGTTGATGTGATGTTGATGTGATGTTGATGTGATGTTGATGTGATGTTGATGAGATGTTGATGTGGTGTTGCTGAGATGTTGCTGTGATGTTGATTCGAGGTTAATGTGATGTTGATGTGATGTCGATGAGATGTTGATGTTGACGTGATGTGGTGTTGATGTGATGTCGATGTGATGTTGCTGTGATGTTGATTCGATGTTGATGTTGACGTGATGTGGTGTTGATGTGATGTCGATGTGATGTTGCTGTGATGTTGATGTGATGTTGTTGCAATGTTGCTGTGATGTGGATTCGATGTTGTTGTGATGATGTGATGTTGCTGTGATGTTGATGTGTTGTTGCGATTTTGCTGTGATGTTGATTCGATGTTGTTGTGATGTCGATGTTGCTGTGATGTTGATGTGATGTCGATGTGATGTTGCTGTGATGTTGATTCGATGTTGATGTTGACGTGATGTGGTGTTGATGTGATGTCGATGTGATGTCGATGTGATGTTGCTGTGATGTCGATGTGATGTTGCGATTTTGCTGTGATGTTGATTCGATGTTGTTGTGATGTCGATGTTGCTGTGATGTTGATGTGATGTCGATGTGATGTTGCTGTGATGTTGATTCGATGTTGATGTTGACGTGATGTGGTGTTGATGTGATGTCATGTTATGTATGTGATGTTGCTGTGATGTCGATGTGATGTTGCGATTTTGATGTGATGTTGATTCGATGTTGTTGATGTATGTGATGTTGCTGTGATGTTGCTGTGATGTGGATGTGATGTTGCTGTGATGTCGATTCGATGTTGATGTTGATGTTGATGAGATGTTGATGTGATGTTGATGTGATGTTGCTTTGATGTTGATGTGATGTCGATGAGATGTTGCTCTGATGTTGATTCGATGTTGATGTGTCGGAGATGTTGCTGTGGTGTTGATGTGATGTTGCTGAGATTTTTCTGTGATGTTGATGTGGTGTTGATGTGATGTTGACGTGATGTTGATGTGATGTCGATGAGATGTTGATGTGATGTTGATGTGATGTTGCTGTTATGTTGATTCGATGTTGATGTTGACGTGATGTGGTGTTGATGTGATGTTGCTGTGATGTTGATGTGATGTTGTTGCGATATTGCTGTGATGTTCATTCGATGTTGTTGTGATGTTGCGGTGATGTTGCTGTGATGTTGATTCGATGTTGATGTTGACATGATGTGGTGTTGCTGTGATGTTTATGTGATGTTGCTGAGATGTTGCTGTGATTTTGATGTGATGCTGATGTGATGTTGATGTGATGTTGCTGTGAGGGTGATGTGGTGTCGATGTGACGTTAGTGTGATGATGTGATGTTGCTGTGATGTTGAAATGATGTTGATATTATATTGATGTGATGTCGATGACATGTTGCTGTGAAGTGATGTTGGTGAGATGTTGCTGTGATGTTGTTGTGATGTTGATGTGATGTTGATGTGATGTCGATGAGATGTTGCTGAGATGTTGATGTGATGTTACTGAGATGTTGCTGTGATGTTGCTGAGATGTTGCTGTGATGTTGATGTGATGTAGGTGAGATGTTGCTGTGATGTTGTTGTGATGTTGCTTTGACGATGTGATGATGTTGAGATGTCAATGTTATGTATACGTGATGTTGATGAGATATTGATGTATTGTTGATGTGATGTCGATGAGATGTTGATGTGATGTAATTGTGATTTTGCTGAGATGTTGCTGTGGTGTTGATTCGATGTTGATGTGATGTTGCTGAGATGTTGCTGTGATGTGGATGTGATGTTGATGTGATGTCGATGAGATGTTGATGTTGACGTGATGTGGTGTTGATGTGATGTCGATGTGATGTTGCTGTTATGTTGATTCGATGTTGATGTTGACGTGATGTGGTGTTGATGTGATGTCGATGTGATATTGCTGAGATGTTGCTGTGATGTTGTTGCGATGTTGCTGTGATTTCGATGAGATGTTGATGTGATGTTGATGTGATGTTGCTGTGATGTTGATTCGATGTTGATGTTGACGTGATGTGGTGTTGCTGTGATGTTGATGTGATGTTGATGTGATGTTGCGATTTTGCTGTGATGTTGATTCGATGTTGTTGTGATGATGTGATGTTGCTGTGATGTTGATGTGATGTTGCGATTTTGCTGTGATGTTGATTCGATGTTGTTGTGATGTCGATGTTGCTGTGATGTTGACGTGATGTTGATGTGATGTTGATGTGATGTTGATGTGATGTTGATTCGATGTTGCTGTGATGTGGATGTGATGTTGATGTGATGTGAGATGTTGATGTGATGTTACTGTGATGTTGATGTGATGTTGTTGCGATGTTGCTGTGATGTTGATTCGATGTTGTTGTGATGTCGATGTGATGTTGCTGTGATGTTGATGTGATGTTGCGATTTTGCTGTGATGTTGATTCGATGGTGTTGTGATGTCGATGTGGCTGTGATGTTGATGTGATGTTGCTGTGATGTTGCTGAGATGTTGCTGTGATGTTGATTCCATGTTGATGTGATTTGATGTGATGTTGCTGAGATGTTGCTGTGATGTGCTGAGATTTTGCTGTGATGTGATATGTGATGTTGATCGATGTTGATGTGATGTTGACGTGATGTTGATGTGATGTTGATGTGATGTTGATGTGATGTGATGTTGATGTGATATGTTGCTGTGATGTTGATTCGATGTTGATGTGACGTTGATGTGATGTTGATGTGATGTTGATGTGATGTCGATGTGATGTTGCTGTGATGTTGATGTGATGTTGCTTGATGTTGTATGATTCGATGTTGTGATGTTGATGTGATGTCGATGTGGTGTTGCTGTGATGTTGATTCGATGTTGATGTTGAGGTGATGTGGTGTTGATGTGATGTTGATGTGATGTTGATGTGATGTCGATGAGATGTTGATGTGATGTTGCTGTTATGTTGCTGTGATGTCGATGTGATGTTGCTTTGATGTTGATTCGATGTTGATGTGATGTCGGAGATGTTGCTGTGGTGTTGATGTGATGTTGCTGAGATTTTTCTGTGATGTTGATGTGGTGTTGATGTGATGTTGACGTGATGTTGATGTGATGTCGATGAGATGTTGATGTGATGTTGATGTGATGTTGCTGTTATGTTGATTCGATGTTGATGTTGACGTGATGTGGTGTTGATGTGATGTTGCTGTGATGTTGATGTGATGTTGTTGCGATATTGCTGTGATGTTCATTCGATGTTGTTGTGATGTTGCGGTGATGTTGCTGTGATGTTGATTCGATGTTGATGTTGACATGATGTGGTGTTGATGTGATGTCGATGTGATGTTGCTGTGATGTTTATGTGATGTTGCTGAGATGTTGCTGTGATTTTGATGTGATGCTGATGTGATGATGTGATGTTGATGAGATGTTGATGTGGTGTTGCTGAGATGTTGCTGTGATGTTGATTCGAGGTTAATGTGATGTTGATGTGATGTTGATGTGAGGGTGATGTGGTGTCGATGTGACGTTAGTGTGATGATGTGATGTTGCTGAGATGTTGCTGTGATTTTGACTCGATGTTGCTGTGATGTTGAAATGATGTTGATGTTATATTGATGTGATGTCGATGAGATGTTGCTGTGAAGTGATGGTGAGATGTTGCTGTGATGTTGATGTGATGTTGATGTGATGTTGATGTGATGTCGATGAGATGTTGCTGAGATGTTGATGTGATGTTACTGAGATGTTGCTGTGATGTTGCTGAGATGTTGCTGTGATGTTGATGTGATGTAGGTGATATGTTGCTGTGATGTTGTTGTGATGTTGCTGTGACGATGTGATGATGTTGAGATGTCAATGTTATGTATACGTGATGTTGATGAGATATTGATGTATTGTTGATGTGATGTCGATGAGATGTTGATGTGATGTAATTGTGATTTTGCTGAGATGTTGCTGTGGTGTTGATTCGATGTTGATGTGATGTTGCTGAGATGTTGCTGTGATGTGGATGTGATGTTGATGTGATGTCGATGAGATGTTGATGTTGACGTGATGTGGTGTTGATGTGATGTCGATGTGATGTTGCTGTGATGTTGATTCGATGTTGATGTTGACGTGATGTGGTGTTGATGTGATGTCGATGTGATGTTGCTGTGATGTTGATGTGATGTTGTTGCGATGTTGCTGTGATGTTTATTCGATGTTGTGATGTCGATGTGATGTTGCTGTGATGTTGATGTGATGTTGATTCGATGTTGATTTTGACGTGATGTGGTGTTGATGTGATGTTGCTGTGATGTTGATGTGATGTTGTTGCGATGTTGCTGTGATGTTGATTCGATGTTGTTGTGATGATGTGATGTTGCTGTGATGTTGATGTGATGTTGCGATTTTGCTGTGATGTTGATTCGATGTTGTTGTGATGTCGATGTTGCTGTGATGTTGATGTGATGTTGATGTGATGTTGATGTGATGTTGATGTGATGTTGCTGAGATGTTGCTGTGATGTGGATGTGATGTTGATGTGATGTCGATGAGATGTTGATGTGATGTTGCTGTGATGTTGATGTGATGTTGTTGCGATGTTGCTGTGATGTTGATTCGAAGTTGTTGTGATGTCGATGTGATGTTGCTGTGATTTTGATGTGATGTTGCGATTTTGCTGTGATGTTGATTCGTTGTTGTTGTGATGTCGATGTTGCTGTGATTTTTATGTGATGTTGCTGAGATGTTGCTGTGATTTTGATGTGATGTTGACGTGATGTTGATGTGATGTTGATGTGATGTTGCTGAGATGCTGCTGTGATGTTGATTCCATGTTGATGTGATATTGGAGTGACGTTGATTCGATGTTGATGTGATGTTGGCGTGATGTTGATGTGATGTTGAAGTGATGTTGATATGTCGATGTGATGTCAATTGGATATTGCTGAGATGTTGCTGTGATGTTGATTCGACGTTGATGTGATGTTGATGTGATGTTGATGTGATGTTGATGAGATGTTGATGTGGTGTTGCTGAGATGTTGCTGTGATGTTGATTCGAGGTTAATGTGATGTTGATGTGATGTCGATGAGATGTTGATGTTGACGTGATGTGGTGTTGATGTGATGTCGATGTGATGTTGCTGTGATGTTGATTCGATGTTGATGTTGACGTGATGTGGTGTTGATGTGATGTCGATGTGATGTTGCTGTGATGTTGATGTGATGTTGTTGCGATGTTGCTGTGATGTTTATTCGATGTTGTGATGTCGATGTGATGTTGCTGTGATGTTGATGTGATGTTGATTCGATGTTGATTTTGACGTGATGTGGTGTTGATGTGATGTTGCTGTGATGTTGATGTGATGTTGTTGCGATGTTGCTGTGATGTTGATTCGATGTTGTTGTGATGATGTGATGTTGCTGTGATGTTGATGTGATGTTGCGATTTTGCTGTGATGTTGATTCGATGTTGTTGTGATGTCGATGTTGCTGTGATGTTGATGTGATGTTGACGTGATGTTGATGTGATGTTGATGTGATGTTGCTGAGATGTTGCTGTGATGTGGATGTGATGTTGATGTGATGTCGATGAGATGTTGATGTGATGTTGCTGTGATGTTGATGTGATGTTGTTGCGATGTTGCTGTGATGTTGATTCGAAGTTGTTGTGATGTCGATGTGATGTTGCTGTGATGTTGATGTGATGTTGCGATTTTGCTGTGATGTTGATTCGATGTTGTTGTGATGTCGATGTTGCTGTGATTTTTATGTGATGTTGCTGAGATGTTGCTGTGATTTTGATGTGATGTTGACGTGATGTTGATGTGATGTTGATGTGATGTTGCTGAGATGCTGCTGTGATGTTGATTCCATGTTGATGTGATATTGGAGTGACGTTGATTCGATGTTGATGTGATGTTGGCGTCACAACATCAACATCACAGCAACATCTCAGCAATATCACATTGACATCACATCGACATATCAACATCACATCAACATCACATCATCACGCCAACATCACATCAACATCGTTGCTGTGATGTTGATGTGATGTAGCGATATTGCTGTGATGTTCATTCGATGTTGTTGTGATGTTGCGGTGATGTTGCTGTGATGTTGATTCGATGTTGATGTTGATATGATGTGGTGTTGATGTGATGTCGATGTGATGTTGCTGTGATGTTGATGTGATGTTGTTGTGATGTTGCTGTGATGTTGATTCGATGTTGTTGTGATGTCGATGTGATGTTGCTGTGATGTTGATGTGATGTTGCGATTTTGCTGTGATGTTGATTCCATGTTGTGGAGTGACGTTGATTCGATGTTGATGTGATGTTGGCGTGATGTTGATGTGATGTTGATGTGATGTTGATATGTCGATGTGATGTCAATGTGATATTGCTGAGATGTTGCTGTGATGTTGATTCGACGTTGATGTGATGTTTACATGATGTTGAAGTGCTGTTGATGCGATGTTGATGAGATGTTGCTGTGATGTTTATGTGATGTTGCTGAGATGTTGCTGTGATTTTGATGTGATGCTGATGTGATGTTGATGTGATGTTGTTGATGTTGATTTGGTGTTGCTGAGATGTTGCTGTGATGTTGATTCGAGGTTAATGTGATGTTGATGTGATGTTGATGTGAGGGTGATGTGGTGTCGATGTGACGTTAGTGTGATGTTGATGTGATGTTGCTGAGATGTTGCTGTGATTTTGACTCGATGTTGCTGTGATGTTGAAATGATGTTGATGTTATATTGATGTGATGTCGATGAGATGTTGCTGTGAAGTGATGTTGGTGAGATGTTGCTGTGATGTGGATGTGATGTTGATGTGATGTCGATGAGATGTTGATGTGATGTTGATGTGATGTTGCTTTGATGTTGATTCGATGTTGATGTGATGTCGGAGATGTTGCTGTGGTGTTGATGTGATGTTGCTGAGATTTTTCTGTGATGTTGATGTGGTGTTGATGTGATGTTGACGTGATGTCGATGAGATGTTGATGTGATGTTGATGTGATGTTGCTGTTATGTTGATTCGATGTTGATGTTGACGTGATGTGGTGTTGATGTGATGTTGCTGTGATGTTGATGTGATGTTGTTGCGATATTGCTGTGATGTTCATTCGATGTTGTTGTGATGTTGCGGTGATGTTGCTGTGATGTTGATTCGATGTTGATGTTGACATGATGTGGTGTTGATGTGATGTCGATGTGATGTTGCTGTGATGTTGATGTGATGTTGCGATGTTGCTGTGATGTTGATTCGATGTTGTTGTGATGTCGATGTGATGTTGCTGTGATGTTGATGTGATGTTGCGATTTTGCTGTGATGTTGATTCGATGTTGTTGTGATGTCGATGTTGCTGTGATGTTGATGTGATGTTGATGTGATGTTGCTGAGATGCTGCTGTGATGTTGATTCCATGTTGATGTGATATTGGAGTGACGTTGATTCGATGTTGGTGAGATATTGCTGTGAAGTTGATGTGATGTTGATGTGATGTCGATGAGATGTTGCTGAGATGTTGATGTGATGTTTGATGTGATGTTGCTGTGATTTTGATGTCGATGAGATGTTGAAGTGCTGTTGATGTGATGCTGATGTGACGTTGATGAGATGTTGATGTGGTCTTGCTGAGATGTTGTTGTGATGTTGATTCAAGGTTGATGTGATGTTGATGTGATGTTTATGTGAGGGTGATGTGATGTCGATGTGATTTTAGTGTGATCTTGATGTGATGTTGCTGAGATGTTGCTGTGATTTTGACTCGATGTTGCTGTGATTTTGAAATGATGTTGATGTTATGTTGATGTGATGTCTATTAGATGTTGCTGTGATGTGATGTTGCTGAGATGTTGCTGTGATTTTGATGTGATGTTGATGTGATGTTGATATGATGTTGAGGTGATGTCGATGTGATGATGCTGATATGTTGATGTGATGTTACTGAGATGTTGCTGTGATGTTGCTGAGATGTTGCTCTGTTGTTGATGTGATGTAGGTGAGATGTTGCTGTGATGTGGTGATGTTGCTGTGACGATGTGATGATGTTGAGATGTCAATGTTATGTATACGTGATGTTGATTTGATGTTGATTTTGATGTGATGATGTGATGTTGCTGAGATGTTGCTGTGATGTTGATGTGATGTTGCTTTGATGTTGATGTGATGTCGATGAGATGTTGCTGTGATGTCGATGTGATGTTGCTTTGATGTTGATTCGATGTTGATGTGATGTCGGAGATGTTGCTGTGGTGTTGATGTGATGTTGCTGAGATTTTTCTGTGATGTTGATGTGGTGTTGATGTGATGTTGACGTGATGTCGATGAGATGTTGATGTGATGTTGATGTGATGTTGCTGTTATGTTGATTCGATGTTGATGTTGACGTGATGTGGTGTTGATGTGATGTTGCTGTGATGTTGATGTGATGTTGTTGCGATATTGCTGTGATGTTCATTCGATGTTGTTGTGATGTTGCGGTGATGTTGCTGTGATGTTGATTCGATGTTGATGTTGACATGATGTGGTGTTGATGTGATGTCGATGTGATGTTGCTGTGATGTTGATGTGATGTTGTTGCGATGTTGCTGTGATGTTGATTCGATGTTGTTGTGATGTCGATGTGATGTTGCTGTGATGTTGATGTGATGTTGCGATTTTGCTGTGATGTTGATTCCATGTTGTGGAGTGACGTTGATTCGATGTTGATGTGATGTTGGCGTGATGTTGATGTGATGTTGATGTGATGTTGATATGTCGATGTGATGTCAATGTGATATTGCTGAGATGTTGCTGTGATGTTGATTCGACGTTGATGTGATGTTGATGTGATGTTGATGTGAGGGTGATGTGGTGTCGATGTGACGTTAGTGTGATGATGTGATGTTGCTGAGATGTTGCTGTGATTTTGACTCGATGTTGCTGTGATGTTGAAATGATGTTGATGTTATATTGATGTGATGTCGATGAGATGTTGCTGTGAAGTGATGTTGGTGAGATGTTGCTGTGATGTTGATGTGATGTTGATGTGATGTCGATGAGATGTTGCTGAGATGTTGATGTGATGTTACTGAGATGTTGCTGTGATGTTGCTGAGATGTTGCTGTGATGTTGATGTGATGTAGGTGAGATGTTGCTGTGATGTTGTTGTGATGTTGCTGTGACGATGTGATGATGTTGAGATGTCAATGTTATGTATACGTGATGTTGATGAGATATTGATGTATTGTTGATGTGATGTCGATGAGATGTTGATGTGATGTAATTGTGATTTTGCTGAGATGTTGCTGTGGTGTTGATTCGATGTTGATGTGATGTTGCTGAGATGTTGCTGTGATGTGGATGTGATGTTGATGTGATGTCGATGAGATGTTGATGTTGACGTGATGTGGTGTTGATGTGATGTCGATGTGATGTTGCTGTGATGTTGATTCGATGTTGATGTTGACGTGATGTGGTGTTGATGTGATGTCGATGTGATGTTGCTGTGATGTTGATGTGATGTTGTTGCGATGTTGCTGTGATGTTTATTCGATGTTGTGATGTCGATGTGATGTTGCTGTGATGTTGATGTGATGTTGATTCGATGTTGATTTTGACGTGATGTGGTGTTGATGTGATGTTGCTGTGATGTTGATGTGATGTTGTTGCGATGTTGCTGTGATGTTGATTCGATGTTGTTGTGATGATGTGATGTTGCTGTGATGTTGATGTGATGTTGCGATTTTGCTGTGATGTTGATTCGATGTTGTTGTGATGTCGATGTTGCTGTGATGTTGATGTGATGTTGATGTGATGTTGATGTGATGTTGATGTGATGTTGATGTGATGTTGCTGAGATGTTGCTGTGATGTGGATGTGATGTTGATGTGATGTCGATGAGATGTTGATGTGATGTTGCTGTGATGTTGATTCGAAGTTGTTGTGATGTCGATGTGATGTTGCTGTGATGTTGATGTGATGTTGCGATTTTGCTGTGATGTTGATTCGATGTTGTTGTGATGTCGATGTTGCTGTGATTTTTATGTGATGTTGCTGAGATGTTGCTGTGATGTTGATGTGATGTTGACGTGATGTTGCTGAGATGTTGATTCGATATTGTTGTGATGTCGATGAGATGTTGATGTGATGTTGCTGTGATGTTGATGTGATGATGTTGCGATGTTGCTGTGATGTTGATTCGATGTTGTTGTGATTTCGATGTGATGTTGCTGTGATGTTGATATGATGTTGTTGCGATTTTGCTGTGATGTTGATTCGATGTTGTTGTGATGTCGATGTTGCTGTGATTTTTATGTGATGTTGCTGAGATGTTGCTGTGATTTTGATGTGATGTTGATGTGATGTTGCTGAGATGCTGCTGTGATGTTGATTCCATGTTGATGTGATATTGGAGTGACGTTGATTCGATGTTGATGTGATGTTGCTGAGATGTTGCTGTGATGATGTAATGTAGGTGAGATGATGCTGTAATGTTGTTGTGATGTTGCTGTGACGATGTGATGATGTTGAGATGTCAATGTTATGTATACGTGATGTTGATGAGATATTGATGTATTGTTGATGTGATGTTGATGTGATGTCGATGTGATGTTTATGTGATGATGTCATGTTGCTGAGATGTTGCTGTGATGTTGATTCGATGTTGATGTGATGTCGATGTTGCTGTGATTTTTATGTGATGTTGCTGAGATGTTGCTGTGATGCTGATGTGATGTTGACGCGATGTTGACGTGATGTTGATGTGATGTTGATGTGATGTCGATGAGATGTTGCTGAGATGTTGATGTTGCTGAGATGTTGCTGTGATGTTGTGAGGTTGCTGTGATGTTGATGTGATGTCGTGAGATGTTGATGTTGATGTTGATGTGGTGTTGATGTGATGTCGATGTGATGTTGCTGTGATGTTGATTCGATGTTGATGTTGATGTGATGTTGTTGATGTGATGTCGATGTGATGTTGCTGTGATGTAATGTGATGTTGTTGCGATGTTGCTGTGATGTTGATTCGATGTTGTGATGTGATGTGATGTTGCTGTGATGTGGATGTGATGTTGATGTGATGTCGATGAGATGTTGATGTGATGTCGATGTGATGTTGCTTTGATGTTGATGTGATGTTGTTGCGATGTTGCTGTGATGTTGATTCGATGTTGTTGTGACGATGTGATGTTGCTGTGATGTTGATGTGATGTTGCGATTTTGCTGTGATGTTGATTCGATGTTGTTGTGATGTCGATGTTGCTGTGATGTTGATGTGATGTTGACGTGATGTTGATGTGATGTTGATGTGATGTTGCTGAGATGTTGCTGTGATGTGATGTGATGTTGATGTGATGTCGTTGATGTGATGCTGTGATGTTGATGTGATGTTGTTGCGATGTTGCTGTGATGTTGATTCGATGATGTTGTGATGTCGATGTGATGTTGCTGTGATGTTGATGTGGTGTTGCGATTTTGCAGTGATGTTGATTCGAGGTTGTTGTGATGTGATGTTGCTGTGAATGTGATGTTGCTGAGATGTTGCTGTGATTTTGATGTGATGTTGACGTGATGTTGATGTGATGTTGATGTGATGTTGCTGAGATGCTGCTGTGATGTTGATTCCATGTTGATGTGATATTGGAGTGACGTTGATTCGATGTTGATGTGATGTTGGCGTGATGTTGATGTGATGTTGATGTGATGTTGATATGTCGATGTGATGTCAATTGGATATTGCTGAGATGTTGCTGTGATGTTGATTCGACGTTGATGTGATGTTGATGTGATGTTGATGTGATGTTGATGTGATGTTGATGTGATGTCGATGAGATGTTGCTGAGATGTTGATGTGATGTTACTGAGATGTTGCTGTGATGTTGCTGAGATGTTGCTGTGATGTTGATGTGATGTAGGTGAGATGTTGCTGTGATGTTGTTGTGATGTTGCTGTGACGATGTGATGATGTTGAGATGTCAATGTTATGTATACGTGATGTTGATGAGATATTGATGTGATGTTGATGTGATGTCGATTAGATGTTGCTGTGATGTGATGTTGCTGAGATGTTGCTGTGATGTTGATGTGATGTTGCGGATGTGATGTTGATGATGTTGATGTGATGTGAGATGTTGATGTGATGTCGATGAGATGTTGATGTGATGTTGATGTGATGTTGCTGTTATGTTGATTCGATGTTGATGTGATGTGGTGTTGATGTGATGTTGCTGTGATGTTGTTGGTGTTGATGTGATGTTGGTGATGTTGCTGTGATGTTGATGTGATGTTGAGATGTGATGTGATGTTGTTGATGTTGATGTGATGTTGTGATGTTGCTGTGATTTTGATGTGATGTTGATGTGATGTTGTGAGATGTTGATGTGGTGTTGATGTGATGTCGATGTGTTGTTGTTATGATGTGATGTTGCTGCGATGTTGCAGTGATTTTGATGTGATGTTGCTTCGATGTTGCTGTGATGTTGATGAGATGTTTACATGATGTTGATGTGGTGTTGATGTGATGTCGATGAGATGTTGCAGTGATGTTGATATGATGTTGCTGAGATGTTTGCGTGATGTTGATGTGATGTTGATGTGATGTTGATGTGAGGCTGATGTGATCTTGCTGAGATGTTGCTGTGATGTTGATTCGATGTTGATGTGATGTCGATGAGAGGTTGTTGTTATGTTGATGTGATGTTGCTGAGATGTTGATTCGATGATGTTGTGATGTCGATGTTGCTGTGATGTTGATGTGATGTTGATGTGATGTTGCTGTGATGTTGATTGATGTTGACTGTGATGTTGATGTGATGTTGATGTGATGTGATGTTGCTGTGATGTTGATGTGATGTTGATGTGATGTTGATGTGATGTTGATGTTGTTGCTGTGATGTTGATGTGATGTTGTGATGTTGATGTGATGTTGATTCGAGATGATGTGCTGTGATGTTGATGTGATGTCGATGTGATGTTGATGTGATGTTGCTGTGATGTTGTGATGTTGATGTGATGTTGTGTGATGTTGCTGTGATGTTGATGTGATGTTGATGTTGATGATGTCGATGTGATGTTGATGTGATGTCGATGTGATGTTGCTGTGATGTTGATGTGATGTTGTGAGATGTTGCTGTGATGTTGTGATGTTGTGATGTCGATGTGATGTTGCTGTTGTGTGATGTTGTGATGTTGATTGATGTTGATGTGATGTTGTTGATGTGATGTTGACGTGATGTGTGATGTTGATGTGATGTTCGATGTGATGTCGATGTGATGTTGCTGTGATGTCGATGTGATGTTGCTTTGATGTTGATTCGATGTTGATGTGATGTCGGAGATGTTGCTGTGGTGTTGATGTGATGTTGCTGAGATTTTTCTGTGATGTTGATGTGGTGTTGATGTGATGTTGACGTGATGTTGATGTGATGTCGATGAGATGTTGATGTGATGTTGATGTGATGTTGCTGTTATGTTGATTCGATGTTGATGTTGACGTGATGTGGTGTTGATGTGATGTTGCTGTGATGTTGTTGCGATATTGCTGTGATGTTCATTCGATGTTGTTGTGATGTTGATTCAAGGTTGATGTTGACATGATGTGGTGTTGATGTGATGTCGATGTGATGTTGCTGTGATGTTTATGTGATGTTGCTGAGATGTTGCTGTGATTTTGATGTGATGCTGATGTGATGATGTGATGTTGATGAGATGTTGATGTGGTGTTGCTGAGATGTTGCTGTGATGTTGATTCGAGGTTAATGTGATGTTGATGTGATGTTGATGTGAGGGTGATGTGGTGTCGATGTGACGTTAGTGTGATGATGTGATGTTGCTGAGATGTTGCTGTGATTTTGACTCGATGTTGCTGTGATGTTGAAATGATGTTGATGTTATATTGATGTGATGTCGATGAGATGTTGCTGTGAAGTGATGTTGGTGAGATGTTGCTGTGATGTTGATGTGATGTTGATGTGATGTTGATGTGATGTCGATGAGATGTTGCTGAGATGTTGATGTGATGTTACTGAGATGTTGCTGTGATGTTGCTGAGATGTTGCTGTGATGTTGATGTGATGTAGGTGAGATGTTGCTGTGATGTTGTTGTGATGTTGCTGTGACGATGTGATGATGTTGAGATGTCAATGTTATGTATACGTGATGTTGATGAGATATTGATGTATTGTTGATGTGATGTCGATGAGATGTTGATGTGATGTAATTGTGATTTTGCTGAGATGTTGCTGTGGTGTTGATTCGATGTTGATGTGATGTTGCTGAGATGTTGCTGTGATGTGGATGTGATGTTGATGTGATGTCGATGAGATGTTGATGTTGACGTGATGTGGTGTTGATGTGATGTCGATGTGATGTTGCTGTGATGTTGATTCGATGTTGATGTTGACGTGATGTGGTGTTGATGTGATGTCGATGTGATGTTGCTGTGATGTTGATGTGATGTTGTTGCGATGTTGCTGTGATGTTTATTCGATGTTGTGATGTCGATGTGATGTTGCTGTGATGTTGATGTGATGTTGATTCGATGTTGATTTTGACGTGATGTGGTGTTGATGTGATGTTGCTGTGATGTTGATGTGATGTTGTTGCGATGTTGCTGTGATGTTGATTCGATGTTGTTGTGATGATGTGATGTTGCTGTGATGTTGATGTGATGTTGCGATTTTGCTGTGATGTTGATTCGATGTTGTTGTGATGTCGATGTTGCTGTGATGTTGATGTGATGTTGATGTGATGTTGATGTGATGTTGATGTGATGTCGATGAGATGTTGCTGTGATGTTTATGTGATGTTGCTGAGATGTTGCTGTGATTTTGATGTGATGTTGCTGAGATGTTGCTGTGATTTTAATGTGATGCTGATGTGACGTTGATGAGATGTTGCTGTGATTTTGACTCGATGTTGCTGTGATTTTGAAATGATGTTGATGTTATGTTGATGTGATGTCTATTAGATGTTGCTGTGATGTGATGCTGCTGAGATGTTGCTGTGATTTTGACGTGATGTTGATGTGATGTTGAGGTGATGTCGATGTGATGATGCTGATATGTTGATGTGATGTTACTGAGATGTTGCTGTGATGTTGCTGAGATGTTGCTCTGTTGTTGATGTGATGTAGGTGAGATGTTGCTGTGATGTGGTGATGTTGCTGTGACGATGTGATGATGTTGAGATGTCAATGTTATGTATACGTGATGTTGATTTGATGTTGATTTTGATGTGATGATGTGATGTTGCTGAGATGTTGCTGTGATGTTGATGTGATGTTGCTTTGATGTTGATGTGATGTCGATGAGATGTTGCTGTGATGTCGATGTGATGTTGCTTTGATGTTGATTCGATGTTGATGTGATGTCGATGTTGCTGTGGTGTTGATGTGATGTTGCTGAGATTTTTCTGTGATGTTGATGTGGTGTTGATGTGATGTTGACGTGATGTCGATGAGATGTTGATGTGATGTTGATGTGATGTTGCTGTTATGTTGATTCGATGTTGATGTTGACGTGATGTGGTGTTGATGTGATGTTGCTGTGATGTTGATGTGATGTTGCGATATTGCTGTGATGTTCATTCGATGTTGTTGTGATGTTGCGGTGATGTTGCTGTGATGTTGATTCGATGTTGATGTTGACATGATGTGGTGTTGATGTGATGTCGATGTGATGTTGCTGTGATGTTGTTGCGATGTTGCTGTGATGTTGATTCGATGTTGTTGTGATGTCGATGTGATGTTGCTGTGATGTTGATGTGATGTTGCGATTTTGCTGTGATGTTGATTCCATGTTGTGGAGTGACGTTGATTCGATGTTGATGTGATGTTGGCGTGATGATGTGATGTTGATGTGATGTTGATATGTCGATGTGATGTCAATGTGATATTGCTGAGATGTTGCTGTGATGTTGATTCGACGTTGATGTGATGTTTACATGATGTTGAAGTGCTGTTGATGCGATGTTGATGAGATGTTGCTGTGATGTTTATGTGATGTTGCTGAGATGTTGCTGTGATTTTGATGTGATGCTGATGTGATGTTGATGTGATGTTGATGAGATGTTGATGTGGTGTTGCTGAGATGTTGCTGTGATGTTGATTCGAGGTTAATGTGATGTTGATGTGATGTTGATGTGAGGGTGATGTGGTGTCGATGTGACGTTAGTGTGATGTTGATGTGATGTTGCTGAGATGTTGCTGTGATTTTGACTCGATGTTGCTGTGATGTTGAAATGATGTTGATGTTATATTGATGTGATGTCGATGAGATGTTGCTGTGAAGTGATGTTGGTGAGATGTTGCTGTGATGTTGATGTGATGTTGATGTGATGTTGATGTGATGTCGATGAGATGTTGCTGAGATGTTGATGTGATGTTACTGAGATGTTGCTGTGATGTTGCTGAGATGTTGCTGTGATGTTGATGTGATGTAGGTGAGATGTTGCTGTGATGTTGTTGTGATGTTGCTGTGACGATGTGATGATGTTGAGATGTCAATGTTATGTATACGTGATGTTGATGAGATATTGATGTATTGTTGATGTGATGTCGATGAGATGTTGATGTGATGTAATTGTGATTATGCTGAGATGTTGCTGTGGTGTTGATTCGATGTTGATGTGATGTTGCTGAGATGTTGCTGTGAAATGGATGTGATGTTGATGTGATGTCGATGAGATGTTGATGTGATGTTGATGTGATGTATCTGTTATGTTGATGTGATGTCGATGTGATGTTGCTGTGATGTTGCTGAGATGTTGCTCTGTTGTTGATGTGATGTAGGTGAGATGTTGCTGTGATGTGGTGATGTTGCTGTGACGATGTGATGATGTTCAGATGTCAATGTTATGTATACGTGATGTTGATTTGATGTTGATTTTGATGTGATGATGTGATGTTGCTGAGATGTTGCTTTGATGTTGATGTGGTGTTGATGTGATGTTGACGTGATGTTGATGTGATGTCGATGAGATGTTGATGTGATGTTGATGTGATGTTGCTGTTATGTTGATTCGATGTTGATGTTGACGTGATGTGGTGTTGATGTGATGTTGCTGTGATGTTGATGTGATGTTGTTGCGATATTGCTGTGATGTTCATTCGATGTTGTTGTGATGTTGCGGTGATGTTGCTGTGATGTTGATTCGATGTTGATGTTGACATGATGTGGTGTTGATGTGATGTCGATGTGATGTTGCTGTGATGTTTATGTGATGTTGCTGAGATGTTGCTGTGATTTTGATGTGATGCTGATGTGATGATGTGATGTTGATGAGATGTTGATGTGGTGTTGCTGAGATGTTGCTGTGATGTTGATTCGAGGTTAATGTGATGTTGATGTGATGTTGATGTGAGGGTGATGTGGTGTCGATGTGACGTTAGTGTGATGTTGATGTGATGTTGCTGAGATGCTGCTTTGATGTTGATTCCATGTTGATGTGATATTGGAGTGACGTTGATTCGATGTTGATGTGATGTTGGCGTGATGTTGATGTGATGTTGATGTGATGTTGATATGTCGATGTGATGTCAATGTGATATTGCTGAGATGTTGCTGTGATGTTGACTCGATGTTGCTGAGATGTTGATGTGATGTTACTGAGATGTTGCTAAGATGTCGCTGTGATGTTGCTGTGATGTTGATGTGATGTTGATGTGATGTTGATGTGATGTCGATGAGATGTTGCTGAGATGTTGATGTGATGTTACTGAGATGTTGCTGTGATGTTGCTGAGATGTTGCTGTGATGTTGATGTGATGTAGGTGAGATGTTGCTGTGATGTTGTTGTGATGTTGCTGTGACGATGTGATGATGTTGAGATGTCAATGTTATGTATACGTGATGTTGATGAGATATTGATGTATTGTTGATGTGATGTCGATGAGATGTTGATGTGATGTTGATTCGATGTTGATGTGATGTTGCTGAGATGTTGCTGTGGTGTTGATTCGATGTTGATGTGATGTTGCTGAGATGTTGCTGTGATGTGGATGTGATGTTGATGTGATGTAATTGTGATTTTGCTGAGATGTTGCTGTGATGTTGATGTGATGTTGCTTTGATGTCGATGAGATGTTGCTGTGATGTCGATGTGATGTTGCTTTGATGTTGATTCGATGTTGATGTGATGTTGATGTGATGTTGATGAGATGTTGCTGAGATGTTGATGTGATGTTGCTGTGATGTTGCTGAGATGTTGCTCTGTTGTTGATGTGATGTAGGTGAGATGTTGCTGTGATGTGGTGATGTTGCTGTGACGATGTGATGATGTTGAGATGTCAATGTTATGTATACGTGATGTTGATTTGATGTTGATTTTGATGTGATGATGTGATGTTGCTGAGATGTTGCTGTGATGTTGATGTGATGTCGATGAGATGTTGCTGTGATGTCGATGTGATGTCGGAGATGTTGCTGTGGTGTTGATGTGATGTTGCTGAGATTTTTCTGTGATGTTGATGTGGTGTTGATGTGATGTTGACGTGATGTTGATGTGATGTCGATGAGATGTTGATGTGATGTTGATGTGATGTTGCTGTTATGTTGATTCGATGTTGATGTTGACGTGATGTGGTGTTGATGTGATGTTGCTGTGATGTTGATGTGATGTTGTTGCGATATTGCTGTGATGTTCATTCGATGTTGTTGTGATGTTGCGGTGATGTTGCTGTGATGTTGATTCGATGTTGATGTTGACATGATGTGGTGTTGATGTGATGTTGCTGTGATGTTGATGTGATGTTGTTGCGATGTTGCTGTGATGTTGATTCGATGTTGTTGTGATGTCGATGTGATGTTGCTGTGATGTTGATGTGATGTTGCGATTTTGCTGTGATGTTGATTCGATGTTGTTGTGATGTCGATGTTGCTGTGATTTTTATGTGATGTTGCTGAGATGTTGCTGTGATGTTAATTCCATGTTGATGTGATATTGGAGTGACGTTGATTCGATGTTGATGTGATGTTGGCGTGATGTTGATGTGATGTTGATGAGATGTTGCTGTGATGTTTATGTGATGTTGCTGAGATGTTGCTGTGATTTTGATGTGATGTTGCTGAGATGTTGCTGTGATTTTGATGTGATGCTGATGTGACGTTGATGAGATGTTGATGTGGTCTTGCTGAGATGTTGTTGTGATGTTGATTCAAGGTTGATGTGATGTTTATGTGAGGGTGATGTGATGTCGATGTGATTTTAGTGTGATCTTGATGTGATGTTGCTGAGATGTTGCTGTGATTTTGACTCGATGTTGCTGTGATTTTGAAATGATGTTGATGTTATGTTGATGTGATGTCTATTAGATGTTGCTGTGATGTGATGTTGCTGAGATGTTGCTGTGATTTTGATGTGATGTTGATGTGATGTTGATGTGATGTTGAGGTGATGTCGATGTGATGATGCTGATATGTTGATGTGATGTTACTGAGATGTTGCTGTGATGTTGCTGAGATGTTGCTCTGTTGTTGATGTGATGTAGGTGAGATGTTGCTGTGATGTGGTGATGTTGCTGTGACGATGTGATGATGTTGAGATGTCAATGTTATGTATACGTGATGTTGATTTGATGTTGATTTTGATGTGATGATGTGATGTTGCTGAGATGTTGCTGTGATGTTGATGTGATGTTGCTTTGATGTTGATGTGATGTCGATGAGATGTTGCTGTGATGTCGATGTGATGTTGCTTTGATGTTGATTCGATGTTGATGTGATGTCGGAGATGTTGCTGTGGTGTTGATGTGATGTTGCTGAGATTTTTCTGTGATGTTGATGTGGTGTTGATGTGATGTTGACGTGATGTCGATGAGATGTTGATGTGATGTTGATGTGATGTTGCTGTTATGTTGATTCGATGTTGATGTTGACGTGATGTGGTGTTGATGTGATGTTGCTGTGATGTTGATGTGATGTTGCGATATTGCTGTGATGTTCATTCGATGTTGTTGTGATGTTGCGGTGATGTTGCTGTGATGTTGATTCGATGTTGATGTTGACATGATGTGGTGTTGATGTGATGTCGATGTGATGTTGCTGTGATGTTGATGTGATGTTGTTGCGATGTTGCTGTGATGTTGATTCGATGTTGTTGTGATGTCGATGTTGCTGTGATTTTTATGTGATGTTGATGTGATGTTGCTGAGATGTTGCTGTGATTTTGACTCGATGTTGCTGTTATGTTGTGATTTTGCTGTGACGATGTGATGTTGCTGAGATGTCGATGTTATGTATACGTGATGTTGATGTGATGTTGATGTGATGTTGATTTGATGTCGATGAGATGTTGCTGTGATGTCGATGTGATGTTGCGTTGATGTTGATTCGATGTTGATGTGATGTCGGAGATGTTGCTGTGGTGTTGATGTGATGTTGCTGAGATTTTGCTGTGATGTTTATGTGGTGTTGATGCGGTGTTGATGTGATGTTGACGTGATGTTGATGTGATGTTGATGTGATGTTGATGTGATGTTGCTGAGATGCTGCTGTGATGTTGATTCCATGTTGATGTGATATTGGAGTGACGTTGATTCGATGTTGATGTGATGTTGCTGAGATGTTGCTGTGATGTGGATGTGATGTTGATGTGATGTCGATGAGATGTTGATGTGATGTTGATGTGATGTTGCTGTTATGTTGATTCGATGTTGATGTTGACGTGATGTGGTGTTGATGTGATGTCGATGTGATGTTGCTGTGATGTTGATGTGATGTTGTTGCGATGTTGCTGTGATGTTTATTCGATGTTGTTGTGATGTCGATGTGATGTTGCTGTGATGTTGATGTGATGTTGATTCGATGTTGATGTTGACGTGATGTGGTGTTGATGTGATGTTGCTGTGATGTTGATGTGATGTTGTTGCGATGTTGCTGTGATGTTGATTCGATGTTGTTGTGATGATGTGATGTTGCTGTGATGTTGATGTGATGTTGCGATTTTGCTGTGATGTTGATTCGATGTTGTTGTGATGTCGATGTTGCTGTGATGTTGATGTGATGTTGACGTGATGTTGATGTGATGTTGATGTGATGTTGCTGAGATGCTGCTGTGATGTTGATTCCATGTTGATGTGATATTGGAGTGACGTTGATTCGATGTTGATGTGATGTTGATATGTCGATGTGATGTCAATGTGATATTGCTGAGATGTTGCTGTGATTTTGACTCGATGTTGCTGTGATGTTGAAATGATGTTGATGTTACGTTGATGTGATGTCGATGTGATGTTGCTGTGATGTGATGTTGGTGAGATGTTGCTGTGATGTTGATGTGATGTTGATGTGATGTCGATGAGATGTTGCTGAGATGTTGATGTGATGTAAGTGACATGTTGTTGTGATGTTGCTGTGACGATGTGATGATGTTGAGATTTCAATGTTATGTATACGTGATGATGAGATGTTTATGAATTGTTGATGTGATGTCGATGAGATGTTGATGTGATGTAATTGCGATGTTGAAGTGATGTTGCTAAGATGTCGCTGTGATGTTGATGTGATTATGCTGAGATGTTGCTGTTATGTTGTTGTGATTTTGCTGTGACGATGTGATGTTGCTGAGATGTCGATGTTATGTATTCGTGATGTTGATGTGATGTTGCTTTGATGTTGATGTGATGTCGATGAGATGTTGCTGTGATGTCGATGTGATGTTGCGTTGATGTTGATTCGATGTTGATGTGATGTCGGAGATGTTGCTGTGGTGTTGATGTGATGTTGCTGAGATTTTGCTGTGATGTTTATGTGGTGTTGATGCGGTGTTGATGTGATGTTGACGTGATGTTGATGTGATGTTGATGTGATGTTGATGTGATGTTGCTGAGATGCTGCTGTGATGTTGATTCCATGTTGATGTGATATTGGAGTGACGTTGATACGATGTTGATGTGATGTTGATTCGATGTTGTTGTGATGTCGATGTGATGTTGACGTGATGTCGATGAGATGTTGATGTTGACGTGATGTGGTGTTGATGTGATGTCGATGTGATGTTGCTGTGATGTTGATTCGATGTTGATGTTGACGTGATGTGGTGTTGATGTGATGTCGATGTGATGTTGCTGTGATGTTGATGTGATGTTGTTGCGATGTTGCTGTGATGTTTATTCGATGTTGTTGTGATGTCGATGTGATGTTGCTGTGATGTTGATGTGATGTTGATTCGATGTTGATGTTGACGTGATGTGATGTTTATGTGATGTTGCTGAGATGTTGCTGTGATTTTGATGTGATGCTGATGTGATGTTGATGTGATGTTGATGAGATGTTGATGTGGTGTTGCTGAGATGTTGCTGTGATGTTGATTCGAGGTTAATGTGATGTTGATGTGATGTTGATGTGAGGGTGATGTGGTGTCGATGTGACGTTAGTGTGATGTTGATGTGATGTTGCTGAGATGTTGCTGTGATTTTGACTCGATGTTGCTGTGATGTTGAAATGATGTTGATGTTACGTTGATGTGATGTGGATGAGATGTTGCTGTGAAGTGATGTTGGTGAGATGTTGCTGTGATGTTGATGTGATGTTGATGTGATGTTGATGTGATGTCGATGAGATGTTGCTGAGATGTTGATGTGATGTTACTGAGATGTTGCTGTGATGTTGCTGAGATGTTGCTGTGATGTTGATGTGATGTAGGTGAGATGTTGCTGTGATGTTGTTGTGATGTTGCTGTGACGATGTGATGATGTTGAGATGTCAATGTTATGTATACGTGATGTTGATGATATAATTGATGTATTGTTGATGTGATGTCGATGAGATGTTGATGTGATGTAATTGCGATGTTGAAGTGATGTTGCTGTGTCGCTGTGATGTTGATGTGATGTATGCTGAGATGTTGCTGTTATGTTGTTGTGATGTCGCTGTGATGATGTGATTATGCTGAGATGTCGATGTTATGTATTCGTGATGTTGATGTGATCTTGATGTGATGTTGATGTGATGTCGATGAGATGTTGCTGTGATGTCGATGTGATGTTGCGTTGATGTTGATTCGATGTTGATGTGATGTCGATGTTGCTGTGGTGTTGATGTGATCTTGCTGAGATTTTTCTGTGATGTTTATGTGGTGTTGCTGTGATTTTGATGTTATGCTGATGTGACGTTGATGAGATGTTGATGTGATGTTGATGTGATGTTGCTGTTATGTTGATTCGATGTTGATGTTGACGTGATGTGGTGTTGATGTGATGTTGCTGTGATGTTGATGTGATGTTGTTGCGATATTGCTGTGATGTTCATTCGATGTTGTTGTGATGTTGCGGTGATGTTGCTGTGATGTTGATTCGATGTTGATGTTGACATGATGTGGTGTTGATGTGATGTTGCTGTGATGTTGATGTGATGTTGTTGCGATGTTGCTGTGATGTTGATTCGATGTTGTTGTGATGTCGATGTGATGTTGCTGTGATGATGTGATGTTGCGATTTTGCTGTGATGTTGATTCGATGTTGTTGTGATGTCGATGTTGCTGTGATTTTTATGTGATGTTGCTGAGATGTTGCTGTGATGTTAATTCCATGTTGATGTGATATTGGAGTGACGTTGATTCGATGTTGATGTGATGTTGGCGTTATGTTGATGTGATGTTGATGTGATGTTGATGTGATGTCGATGAGATGTTGCTGTGATGTTTATGTGATGTTGCTGAGATGTTGCTGTGATTTTGATGTGATGCTGATGTGAGATGTGATGTGATGTTGATGAGATGTTGATGTGGTCTTGCTGAGATGTTGTTGTGATGTTGATTCAAGGTTGATGTGATGTTGATGTGATGTTTATGTGAGGGTGATGTGATGTCGATGTGATTTTAGTGTGATCTTGATGTGATGTTGCTGAGATGTTGCTGTGATTTTGACTCGATGTTGCTGTGATTTTGAAATGATGTTGATGTTATGTTGATGTGATGTCTATTAGATGTTGCTGTGATGTGATGTTGCTGAGATGTTGCTGTGATTTTGATGTGATGTTGATGTGATGTTGATGTGATGTTGAGGTGATGTCGATGTGATGATGCTGATATGTTGATGTGATGTTACTGAGATGTTGCTGTGATGTTGCTGAGATGTTGCTCTGTTGTTGATGTGATGTAGGTGAGATGTTGCTGTGATGTGGTGATGTTGCTGTGACGATGTGATGATGTTGAGATGTCAATGTTATGTATACGTGATGTTGATTTGATGTTGATTTTGATGTGATGATGTGATGTTGCTGAGATGTTGCTGTGATGTTGATGTGATGTTGCTTTGATGTTGATGTGATGTCGATGAGATGTTGCTGTGATGTCGATGTGATGTTGCTTTGATGTTGATTCGATGTTGATGTGATGTCGGAGATGTTGCTGTGGTGTTGATGTGATGTTGCTGAGATTTTTCTGTGATGTTGATGTGGTGTTGATGTGATGTTGACGTGATGTCGATGAGATGTTGATGTGATGTTGATGTGATGTTGCTGTTATGTTGATTCGATGTTGATGTTGACGTGATGTGGTGTTGATGTGATGTTGCTGTGATGTTGATGTGATGTTGCGATATTGCTGTGATGTTCATTCGATGTTGTTGTGATGTTGCGGTGATGTTGCTGTGATGTTGATTCGATGTTGATGTTGACATGATGTGGTGTTGATGTGATGTCGATGTGATGTTGCTGTGATGTTGATGTGATGTCGCTGTTGGATGTGATGTTGCTGTGATGATGTGATGTTGCGATGTTGTATGTGATGTTGATGTGATGTTGCTGTGATGTTGATGTGATGTTGTGTGAGATGTTGCTGTGATGTTGATGTGATGTTGATGCTGAGATGTTGCTGTTATGTTGTTGTGATGTTGCTGTGACGATGTGATGTTGCTGAGATGTTGATGTTATGTGATTCGTGATGTTGATGTGACGATGTTATATTGATGTGATGTCGATGAGATGTTGCTGTGAAGTGATGTTGCTGAGATGCTGCTGTGATGTTGATTCCATGTTGATGTGATATTGGAGTGACGTTGATTCGATGTTGATGTGATGGTGCTGAGATTTTGCTGTGATGTTTATGTGGTGTTGACGTGATGTCGATGAGATGTTGATGTTGACGTGATGTGGTGTTGATGTGATGTCGATGTGATGTTGCTGTGATGTTGATTCGATGTTGATGTTGACGTGATGTGGTGTTGATGTGATGTCGATGTGATGTTGCTGTGATGTTGATGTGATGTTGTTGCGATGTTGCTGTGATGTTTATTCGATGTTGTTGTGATGTCGATGTGATGTTGCTGTGATGTTGATGTGATGTTGATTCGATGTTGATGTTGACGTGATGTGGTGTTGATGTGATGTTGCTGTGATGTTGATGTGATGTTGTTGCGATGTTGCTGTGATGTTGATTCGATGTTGTTGTGATGATGTGATGTTGCTGTGATGTTGATGTGATGTTGCGATTTTGCTGTGATGTTGATTCGATGTTGTTGTGATGTCGATGTTGCTGTGATGTTGATGTGATGTTGACGTGATGTTGATGTGATGTTGATGTGATGTTGCTGAGATGCTGCTGTGATGTTGATTCCATGTTGATGTGATATTGGAGTGACGTTGATTCGATGTTGATGTGATGTTGGCGTGATGTTGATGTGATGTTGATGTGATGTTGATATGTCGATGTGATGTCAATGTGATATTGCTGAGATGTTGCTGTGATTTTGACTCGATGTTGCTGTGATGTTGAAATGATGTTGATGTTACGTTGATGTGATGTCGATGTGATGTTGCTGTGATGTGATGTTGGTGAGATGTTGCTGTGATGTTGATGTGATGTTGATGTGATGTCGATGAGATGTTGCTGAGATGTTGATGTGATGTTACTGAGATGTTACTGTGATGTTGCTGAGATGTTGCTGTGATGTTGATTTGATGTAAGTGAGATGTTGTTGTGATGTTGCTGTGACGATGTGATGATGTTGAGATTTCAATGTTATGTATACGTGATGTTGATGAGATGTTGATGAATTGTTGATGTGATGTCGATGAGATGTTGATGTGATGTAATTGCGATGTTGAAGTGATGTTGCTTAGATGTCGCTGTGATGTTGATGTGATTATGCTGAGATGTTGCTGTTATGTTGTTGTGATTTTGCTGTGACGATGTGATGTTGCTGAGATGTCGATGTTATGTATTCGTGATGTTGATGTGATCTTGATGTGATGTTGATGTGATGTCGATGAGATGTTGCTGTGATGTCGATGTGATGTTGCGTTGATGTTGATTCGATGTTGATGTGATGTCGGAGATGTTGCTGTGGTGTTGATGTGATGTTGCTGAGATTTTGCTGTGATGTTTATGTGGTGTTGATGCGGTGTTGATGTGATGTTGACGTGATGTTGATGTGATGTTGATGTGATGTTGATGTGATGTTGCTGAGATGCTGCTGTGATGTTGATTCCATGTTGATGTTGACGTGATGTGGTGTTGATGTGATGTTGCTGTGATGTTGATGTGATGTTGTTGCGATATTGCTGTGATGTTCATTCGATGTTGTTGTGATGTTGCGGTGATGTTGCTGTGATGTTGATTCGATGTTGATGTTGACATGATGTGGTGTTGATGTGATGTTGCTGTGATGTTGATGTGATGTTGTTGCGATGTTGCTGTGATGTTGATTCGATGTTGTTGTGATGTCGATGTGATGTTGCTGTGATGATGTGATGTTGCGATTTTGCTGTGATGTTGATTCGATGTTGTTGTGATGTCGATGTTGCTGTGATTTTTATGTGATGTTGCTGAGATGTTGCTGTGATGTTAATTCCATGTTGATGTGATATTGGAGTGACGTTGATTCGATGTTGATGTGATGTTGGCGTTATGTTGATGTGATGTCGATGAGATGTTGCTGTGATGTTTATGTGATGTTGCTGAGATGTTGCTGTGATTTTGATGTGATGTTGCTGAGATGTTGCTGTGATTTTGATGTGATGCTGATGTGACGTTGATGAGATGTTGATGTGGTCTTGCTGAGATGTTGTTGTGATGTTGATTCAAGGTTGATGTGATGTTGATGTGATGTTTATGTGAGGGTGATGTGATGTCGATGTGATTTTAGTGTGATCTTGATGTGATGTTGCTGAGATGTTGCTGTGATTTTGACTCGATGTTGCTGTGATTTTGAAATGATGTTGATGTTATGTTGATGTGATGTCTATTAGATGTTGCTGTGATGTGATGTTGCTGAGATGTTGCTGTGATTTTGATGTGATGTTGATGTGATGTTGATGTGATGTTGAGGTGATGTCGATGTGATGATGCTGATATGTTGATGTGATGTTACTGAGATGTTGCTGTGATGTTGCTGAGATGTTGCTCTGTTGTTGATGTGATGTAGGTGAGATGTTGCTGTGATGTGGTGATGTTGCTGTGACGATGTGATGATGTTGAGATGTCAATGTTATGTATACGTGATGTTGATTTGATGTTGATTTTGATGTGATGATGTGATGTTGCTGAGATGTTGCTGTGATGTTGATGTGATGTTGCTTTGATGTTGATGTGATGTCGATGAGATGTTGCTGTGATGTCGATGTGATGTTGCTTTGATGTTGATTCGATGTTGATGTGATGTCGGAGATGTTGCTGTGGTGTTGATGTGATGTTGCTGAGATTTTTCTGTGATGTTGATGTGGTGTTGATGTGATGTTGACGTGATGTCGATGAGATGTTGATGTGATGTTGATGTGATGTTGCTGTTATGTTGATTCGATGTTGATGTTGACGTGATGTGGTGTTGATGTGATGTTGCTGTGATGTTGATGTGATGTTGCGATATTGCTGTGATGTTCATTCGATGTTGTTGTGATGTTGCGGTGATGTTGCTGTGATGTTGATTCGATGTTGATGTTGACATGATGTGGTGTTGATGTGATGTCGATGTGATGTTGCTGTGATGTTGATGTGATGTTGCGATTTTGCTGTGATGTTGATTCCATGTTGTTGTGATGTCGATGTTGCTGTGATTTTTATGTGATGTTGCTGAGATGTTGCTGTGATGTTGATGTGATTATGCTGAGATGTTGCTGTTATGTTGTTGTGATTTTGCTGTGACGATGTGATGTTGCTGAGATGTCGATGTTATGTATTCGTGATGTTGATGTGATCTTGATGTGATGTTGATGTGATGTCGATGAGATGTTGCTGTGATGTCGATGTGATGTTGCGTTGATGTTGATTCGATGTTGATGTGATGTCGGAGATGTTGCTGTGGTGTTGATGTGATGTTGCTGAGATTTTGCTGTGATGTTTATGTGGTGTTGATGCGGTGTTGATGTGATGTTGACGTGATGTTGATGTGATGTTGATGTGATGTTGATGTGATGTTGCTGAGATGCTGCTGTGATGTTGATTCCATGTTGATGTGATATTGGAGTGACGTTGATTCGATGTTGATGTGATGTTTCTGAGATGTTGCTGTGATGTGGATGTGATGTTGACGTGATGTCGATGAGATGTTGATGTTGACGTGATGTGGTGTTGATGTGATGTCGATGTGATGTTGCTGTGATGTTGATTCGATGTTGATGTTGACGTGATGTGGTGTTGATGTGATGTCGATGTGATGTTGCTGTGATGTTGATGTGATGTTGTTGCGATGTTGCTGTGATGTTTATTCGATGTTGTTGTGATGTCGATGTGATGTTGCTGTGATGTTGATGTGATGTTGATTCGATGTTGATGTTGACGTGATGTGGTGTTGATGTGATGTTGCTGTGATGTTGATGTGATGTTGTTGCGATGTTGCTGTGATGTTGATTCGATGTTGTTTTGATGATGTGATGTTGCTGTTATGTTGATGTGATGTTGCGATTTTGCTGTGATGTTGATTCGATGTTGTTGTGATGTCGATGTTGCTGTGATGTTGATGTGATGTTGACGTGATGTTGATGTGATGTTGATGTGATGTTGCTGAGATGCTGCTGTGATCTTGATTCCATGTTGATGTGATATTGGAGTGACGTTGATTCGATGTTGATGTGATGTTGATATGTCGATGTGATGTCAATGTGATATTGCTGAGATGTTGCTGTGATTTTGACTCGATGTTGCTGTGATGTTGAAATGATGTTGATGTTACGTTGATGTGATGTCGATGTGATGTTGCTGTGATGCGATGTTGGTGAGATGTTGCTGTGATGTTGATGTGATGTTGATGTGATGTCGATGAGATGTTGCTGAGATGTTGATGTGATGTTACTGAGATGTTACTGTGATGTTGCTGTGACGATGTGATGATGTTGAGATTTCAATGTTATGTATACGTGATGTTGATGAGATGTTGATGAATTGTTGATGTGATGTCGATGAGATGTTGATGTGATGTAATTGCGATGTTGAAGTGATGTTGCTTAGATGTCGCTGTGATGTTGATGTGATTATGCTGAGATGTTGCTGTTATGTTGTTGTGATTTTGCTGTGACGATGTGATGTTGCTGAGATGTCGATGTTATGTATTCGTGATGTTGATGTGATCTTGATGTGATGTTGATGTGATGTTGCGTTGATGTTGATTCGATGTTGATGTGATGTCAGAGATGTTGCTGTGGTGTTGATGTGATGTTGCTGAGATTTTGCTGTGATGTTTATGTGGTGTTGATGCGGTGTTGATGTGATGTTGACGTGATGTTGATGTGATGTTGATGTGATGTTGATGTGATGTTGCTGAGATGCTGCTGTGATGTTGATTCCATGTTGATGTGATATTGGAGTGACGTTGATTCGATGTTGATGTGATGTTTCTGAGATGTTGCTGTGATGTGGATGTGATGTTGACGTGATGTCGATGAGATGTTGATGTTGACGTGATGTGGTGTTGATGTGATGTCGATGTGATGTTGCTGTGATGTTGATTCGATGTTGATGTTGACGTGATGTGGTGTTGATGTGATGTCGATGTGATGTTGCTGTGATGTTGATGTGATGTTGTTGCGATGTTGCTGTGATGTTTATTCGATGTTGTTGTGATGTCGATGTGATGTTGCTGTGATGTTGATGTGATGTTGATTCGATGTTGATGTTGACGTGATGTGGTGTTGATGTGATGTTGCTGTGATGTTGATGTGATGTTGTTGCGATGTTGCTGTGATGTTGATTCGATGTTGTTTTGATGATGTGATGTTGCTGTTATGTTGATGTGATGTTGCGATTTTGCTGTGATGTTGATTCGATGTTGTTGTGATGTCGATGTTGCTGTGATGTTGATGTGATGTTGACGTGATGTTGATGTGATGTTGATGTGATGTTGCTGAGATGCTGCTGTGATGTTGATTCCATGTTGATGTGATATTGGAGTGACGTTGATTCGATGTTGATGTGATGTTGGCGTGATGTTGATGTGATGTTGATATGTCGATGTGATGTCAATGTGATATTGCTGAGATGTTGCTGTGATTTTGACTCGATGTTGCTGTGATGTTGAAATGATGTTGATGTTACGTTGATGTGATGTCGATGTGATGTTGCTGTGATGTGATGTTGGTGAGATGTTGCTGTGATGTTGATGTGATGTTGATGTGATGTCGATGAGATGTTGCTGAGATGTTGATGTGATGTTACTGAGATGTTACTGTGATGTTGCTGAGATGTTGCTGTGATGTTGATTTGATGTAAGTGAGATGTTGTTGTGATGTTGCTGTGACGATGTGATGATGTTGAGAATTCAATGTTATGTATACGTGATGTTGATGAGATGTTGATGAATTGTTGATGTGATGTCGATAAGATGTTGATGTGATGTAATTGCGATTTTGAAGTGATGTTGTGATTATGCTGAGATGTTGCTGTTATGTTGTTGTGATTTTGCTGTGACGATGTGATGTTGCTGAGATGTCGATGTTATGTATTCGTGATGTTGATGTGATCTTGATGTGATGTTGATGTGATGTCGATGAGATGTTGCTGTGATGTCGATGTGATGATGTGATGTTGATTATGTTGATGTGATGTCGATGTGATATTGCTGTGATGTTGCTGAGATGTTGCTCTGTTGTTGATGTGATGTAGGTGAGATGTTGCTGTAATGTGGTGATGTTGCTGTGACGATGTGATGATGTTGAGATGTCAATGTTATGTATACGTGATGTTGATTTGATGTTGATTTTGATGTGATGATGTGATGTTGCTGAGATGTTGCTGTGATGTTGATGTGATGTCGATAGATGTTGCTGTGATGTCGATGTGATGTCGCTGAGATTTTTCTGTGATGTTGATTCGATGTTGATGTGATGTCGATGTTGCTGTGGTGTTGATGTGATGTTGTTGCGATATTGCTGTGATGTTCATTCGATGTTGTTGTGATGTTGCGGTGATGTTGCTGTGATGTTGATTCGATGTTGATGTTGACGTGATGTGGTGTTGATGTGATGTTGCTGTGATGTTGATGTGATGTTGTTGCGATGTTGCTGTGATGTTGATTCGATGTTGTTGTGATGTCGATGTGATGTTGCTGTGATGTTGATGTGATGTTGCGATTTTGCTGTGATGTTGATTCCATGTTGTTGTGATGTCGATGTTGCTGTGATTTTTATGTGATGTTGCTGAGATGTTGCTGTGATGTTGATGTGATGTTGACGTGATGTTGATGTGATGTTGATGTGATGTTGCTGAGATGCTGCTGTGATGTTGATTCCATGTTGATGTGATATTGGAGTGACGTTGATTCGATGTTGATGTGATGTTGGCGTGATGTTGATGTGATGTTGATGTGATGTTGATATGTCGATGTGATGTCAATGTGATATTGCTGAGATGTTGCTGTGATGTTGATTCGACGTTGATGTGATGTTTACATGATGTTGAAGTGCTGTTGATGCGATGTTGATGAGATGTTGCTGTGATGTTTATGTGATGTTGCTGAGATGTTGCTGTGATTTTGATGTGATGCTGATTTGATGTTGATGTGATGATGAGATGTTGATGTGGTGTTGCTGAGATGTTGCTGTGATGTTGATTCGAGGTTAATGTGATGTTGATGTGATGTTGATGTGAGGGTGATGTGGTGTCGATGTGACGTTAGTGTGATGTTGATGTGATGTTGCTGAGATGTTGCTGTGATTTTGACTCGATGTTGCTGTGATGTTGAAATGATGTTGATGTTATATTGATGTGATGTCGATGAGATGTTGCTGTGAAGTGATGTTGGTGAGATGTTGCTGTGATGTTGCTGTGATGTTGATTCGATGTTGATGTTGACGTGATGTGGTGTTGATGTGATGTCGATGAGACAGTGGAGTGAGCTGGGTTGGAAACGGAGCTGGAAGTGGAGCTGGGAGTTAAATCAGCCTCCGAACTGAGAATGAGAGCAAAGACAGCATTGGAGATTGGGCTGGAGACAGAGGAATGGACAGAGGAGGAGACAGGGCTGGGGACAGAGGAGGAGACAGGGATGGAGACAGGGCTGGAGACAGAGGAGGAGACAGGGCTGGAGACAGAGGAGGAGACAGGGCTGGAGACAGAGGAGGAGACAGGGCAGGGCCCTTACCAGGGCAGTCTTTGTATTACTCTAAACGAATAAATTATTCTTCTGGCCACGAAGCATAGTTAATTCTTAATTAAAAGAAATATAGCGCGTAGCAAAGAGCAACGTTAAAAGTGAACCTGGCCATGAATAAAGACAGAGACGAGCCAGCGTTATAACCATGGATTTTAATAACTACGTAAAACTACTGATATACACAAGTAGGTATAAACAAATAATACATATACATATATATATATATATATATATATATATATATATATATATATATATATATATATATATATATATATATATACAGGGTAAGTGAAAGAAACAAAAGGAAAAATGATGAAAATAACAGAATGGCAGAACACACAACAGTAATTTGTGAACTTTACCTTCAACAGGGGCACTGGCTTAAAAGGACACCCCTATAGATCAATTAAAATTTATACTTGCATTACTTTTATGCCGTTCACGAGGGTTCTTGGTTTGTAGATTTAGCGAAGAGTTTGCTGAATCTTCCACGTCGGTAAACTTGGGGCGAACAGAGTTGGGTCTCGCCAAAGTAGAAAGAAGAAAGAAAACGGTAATTTCCACGTGGTTTAACGAGACAAAGGAGAGTCCGGAGGAGTACCGGAAAAAGGAGGCGGAAGAGAGCAAGTCCGCGAGAGAGAGAGAAAAAATTTAACTCAAAGTAAAGACAAAGAAGAAAGTAAAGTGAGGAAGTAAAGTGTAGGTAAAGTGTAGGTAAAGAGAAGAAGGGTAAAAAGAAGAAGAGTAAGAAGAAGAAGCTAAAAAGGAAGAAGTATAGAGGAACGCGTGTCGTGGTCTTTCATGGACAATGCCAACGTCCATGCCTCTCTGAGCTGCTGGCGAATCCAGAGAGAGATGAGAAAGTTCTGGGGGGAGAACGTTCTTGGTCTGTCCCAGAGAGGGTCGCATGTCAAGGCAGGGTTTTAATAAGTTTGGATTCGGATGAAATATGGAAAAATATAGAATGATACATCCTGTCGTCCTATAGTATAGTCATTAATTGGCATATTACGAGACAATGATTTTGGTACCAAACTTTAAGAGGTTTATGATATCATGGACAGTGAAGGATCATTAGACATGTTTACAGACAGCTTAAAATTAGCTTCTCGCTCAAACTATCTAAAATCACTATAGTTAGGTTATCTAGACACACAACACTTGCATATATGAATACATTATAACTATCTAGAAATATGATTATATGTTACATTCAAGAGACATTTTCACTGTGTGTGCGTGAGTGTGTGTATGTCCAGAAGAGGCAGCTGGTGTTCTTCTAATGTCCCACCGGTCTTTGGTCACCTCAGAGTGACATTTAGGGAGGACGTTTTCCTTGCAAGACCTGTTTGCTATGTTATCTGTTTGCTATTATGTTAATCTATGTGGTCATAAACAGAGATTAGTTCAGAGATTTACAGGCCCTTGGTCGGAGTTTTGGTTGACCCCTGCTGATGAACCTAATCGTGAAGTCTTCCAGAAGTTCACACCCGTTAGGTCATGAAAGGTTTCTTTTATTGCAGGTGTAAGTCCTGTGTGAGTTCCAAGGAGTCTTTTGCATTCCAAAGGGCATCTGGCAACAGGAGGCCTCTCGGGGTTACTCTCGGTCACCTGAGTGGTGAAAATTTTTTATGCTCCGTTTGGGTTAATTCAGAAATCAGTTTGGGCACTGTCATAAGTTACACCAGACAAAGAGAGTTCATCCCGCCAACAAATCCAACTTCCTTATTGGCCCATAGCCCAAAGAGGCATGTATGTTGGTATTGTCTTTAAAACAACACAATGCTTTGAAATTCTCTCTCTTCAGTCTCATTTCCCTCTCTTCTTCAACTCTTCACTTCAACTTGACACTCTTTCCGGCTTCTCTCCCCCTGGGCCACGTGCCCCGGGAAGAGGAAGCCAGGATTTCTCTCTCTCCCAGACAAAAGATGCAACCGCCTCACGGACCACGCCTTTTCAAACGGCACAACGAACCAGCGAACTCTACACGACATTGCGCAAACTTTCATACCGAAGCCATGCAAGTATAGTTAATGGATCTATATCTGCGTTTAAGATTGTACCCCTGTTTACAGTTGATTTAAGTTCCTTGCTGGTTTTGAAAAAGGCTAATTAGTTGTGTTTTTGTCTGCCATTCCCTTTTATTTCATTACTTTCTCTCTATACCTTTTCTTTCCTTGTATATAGATGTACATATGTATGTTTTGCTTAGAGTTAGTCGTGTGTATCCATAGTTACATCTAGTTATTAAAATCTATCCATGCTTGATTGTCTCTGTTTTGGTCACGTGATGGCTCCCTTAAATGCTGCGAGCCTCGCTACGCTCTCTTGAAACGGAGTTTTCCTTCCTGGCCAGAAGGATAAACTCCCTCATTAGAGTTCATAATTCCAAACTAGACTACAGCTAATACTAAAAGCTGATCTAGACCACATATATAGTCATAATTAATTATAATCCGTTGTAGTTCATTATCTATAGGTATATGTGCACATACATGAATTCCCTTTCATGGCTGATGTATATTTATAACTGGTCACAACACGTGTTGATTAGACATATAGATATATTTCACGCCATTCGAGCTAATTCCTTATATAAATTGGAGAATACATTTAAACATGTTAAACATCTTTTAATTCGTTACATGAATTGTAACTGGTGGAGAATATTTTTAAACATTGCAGATTCATCCGATTTACTACACATTCTGGTAGATAAGGCGGGCAGGCTTTAAAACTCGTCCCCCTTTAAAATGGTGCGTTGAATCCAAGCGTGCGCTTCTGTTTCGTTTTTCATGTTTAAAGTTGATCCATTACATTATTCTGGTGGAAAAGAACAATGCTAGTAATGATTGATTCGTTACATATTTTGGTGGAGATGCGGGCACGCATTAAAACTCGTCTCCTTTAAATAGGTGCTTCGAATCCAAGCATGTGCTTCTGTTTCGTTTTCATGTTTAAAGTCGATCCATTACATTATTCTGGTGGAAAAGAATAATGCTACTAATGATTGATTCGTTACAATAGTAAAATATCATGTTATATCATGTGTATGCACATAGAGGACTGATGAGAAATCAAAATGACACCATACATGCTATGACAGATGACTTTCTTCATGTTACATTTGACTTTTTTCACCGTTTCACACTTTATTATGACATGATGTATGTTTTTGTAAATAATCATATTTCGTGTTATTTTAGGTCAGAGATATGTCTAACAGATCATAGTGTAACGTCTGAACATTTCAAACTGATTTCTGAATCAGCCTGGATCTAGCAAAGAAGTTTCTCTGTGTCTTTGAGCCATGAATCCTTTCCTGTAACTCCCCTCTGGTCTTCACCAGATGCCTTTGGAATGCGACACGACCCCCCCTCTTCAGACACGCACACACACACTTCACTTTTCTCTCTATTTCTCGCGGACTTGCTCTCTTCCGCCTCCTTTTTCCGGTGCTCCTCTGGACTCTCCTTTGTCTCGTTAAGCCACGTGGCAATTACCGTTTTCTTTCTTCTTTCTACTTTGGCGAGACCCAACTCCGTTCACCCCGAGTCTACCGACGTGGAAGATTCAGCAAACTGCTCGCTAAATCTACAAACCCAGGACAGTCGTGAACAGCATAAAATTAATGCAAGTATAAATTTTAATTGATCTATAGGGGTGTCCTTTTAAGCCAGAGCCCCTGTTGAAGGTGAATTTCAATTCATTGCTGATTCTCGAGGTTAAACTGTTGTGTGTTCTGCCATTCTGTTATTTTCATCATTTTTCCTTTTGTTTCTTTCACTTATCCTGTATATATGTGTTATTTGTTTATACCTAGTTGTGTATATCAGTAGTTTTACGTAGATATTAAAATCCATGGTTATCACGCTGGATCGTCTCTGTTTTTACTCATGGCAAGGTTCACTTTTAATGTTGCTCTTCGCTACGCACTGTATTTCTATTAACTTAGAATAAACTATGCTTCATGGCCAGAAGAATAATTTATTCTTTTAGAGTAATACGAAGACTGCCCTGGTAAGTTTGGTGGACAAACAGATCAAGCTGCTTCGCATTTAATTCTAAAGCTAGACTACAGTAATTAATATAACATTCCCTTTCATGGTCGACTTATAACCATAACTAATCAGAACACACTTCGATTAGAGCTATAGATATATTTCACCCATTTGAGCTAGACTCGCTACACTGGCCTCAGACCTGGATTTGCATGTCCAGGGAGGAGGCTCTTTAAACCGTATTATGTGTGAAATTAAGAAAAAGCATGAAATAATGTATCCCATTGCAATATGATATGCATAATCAATCAGGGTATCTCTAGACGATTAACCTCATACCAAATTCGATGGATTTGTAAAGAATATTACAAGTAAAACATGGTTACAGATATTTAAAATAATATCCTAAGTTAAAACTATCTAAAATCATTATAGTTATGTTACATAAACACACAATATATGCAAACACGAAAACATCACACTATTTGGACATTGAATACATATGTAATTACATATAATTACATGTTACATTGAAAAGAGAATCTGTGTGTGTGTGTGATTTGTGTGTGTGTGTGTCTGAAGAGGGGGGATCATGTCGCATTCCCGATGGCATCTGGTGAAGACCAGAGGGGGGTTACAGGAAAGGATTCATGGCTCAAAGACACAGAGAAACTTCTTTGCTAGATCCAGGCTGATTCAGAAATCAGTTTGATACGTTCAGACGTTACACTATGAAATGTTAAACATATCTCTGACCTAAAATAACACGAAATATGATTGTTTACAATAACATACATCTCAGTTTACAATAACATACATCTCCTCAGTCCTCTATGTGTGAGCTTCAGGCACCTTAAGCGCTATACAGCGAATTTCAAGCGTCTGCGAGCAAAGGAAACGTGTTTTTCTAAAAAAACGTATGTTTTCACTTCGGTGATGCAATCTAATATAACAAATTTCACTTCTTTATAACATGATATGATTCTATGATATGTTAGACATGTCTCTGACCTAAAATAACACAAAATATGGTTGTTTAAAATAACATATATCATGTCATAATAAAGTGTGTAAATGTGAAAAAAAGTCAAATTTAACATGAAGAAAGTCATCTGTCATAACGTGTGGTAAAATTATGTTTTCTCATCAGTCCTCAATGTGCATACACGTGTACGCTTGAGGTACCTAAAGCGCTATACAGCGAATTCCAAGCGTTTGCGAGCAAAGGAAACGTGTTTTTCTAAAAAAACGTATGTTTTCACATCAGTGATGCAATCTAATATAACAACTTTCACTTCTTTATAATATGATATGTTACTATGATATGTTAGACATGTCTCTGACCTAAAATAACACGAAATATGATTGTTTACAATAATATACATCATATATAAAGTGTGAAACGGTGAAAAAAGTCAAATTTAACATGAAGAAAGTCATATTGTTAGGTTTCCTCTCCTCCAGCTCTCGCTATGCTGCAAAGAGTAGCGAGTGGCATACTTCCGCACTCCACTGCGCGCATTCCAGCGCTATTCAAAAACTCTCCGATGGACGTTTCATTCATGAACTCACGTTTTGTTTACCTCTGCCATGTGTTCCCATGTTTTTGTTCATGTCATGTCTCCGCCTTCTGTGTTTCCCCATGTGCGTTTATGTTTTCGTTCGTGTCATGTCTCCGCCTCCTCATTTCTCATTGGTTCATGTTTATTGATGTCAGGTGTTATTGATTGGGGCATGTGATTTATGTCTTTAAATACGCCGCTCCGTGTCTGCTTCAGGGCAGAGTATTAGTTTAGATTAGCTGTGTTTAACCTTGCGCTTTTATTTCCGAAGCTCGTAATTCGTGGTTTCTAGACCACCTCCTAGCCTTGCGCTTTTATTTCCAAAGCTCATAATTCGTGGTTTCCAGACCACCTCCTAGCCTTGCACGTTTATTTCCGTAGCTCGTAATTAGTGGTTTCCAGACCACCTCCTAGCCTTGCACATTTATTTCCCTGTGTTTTATGGATTTACTACCCGTTGTGGATTACTGTGTTTCATTTTTGGATTACTGACTCTTCGGCTAAGTACATTCTCATTTGGATTACTTTTACCTTTTTTGGATTACTGCCTCCTCCGCTAACTACATTATTATTTTGGATTATTGTTACTCTTTTGTTCGTGGATTTATGTTTGATGGTGTTTTTTGTGTTCACTTAATTTTGAACTTCCTTTTTCTATTAAACTGACGTTTCCCCTGCGCTTGCATCCTGACTCCCTCATTCTACTACACATCACGTGTCGTAACACATATGTCATAACATGTGTGGTAACATTATGGTTTCTCATCAGTCCTCTATGTGCATACATATGTGTGCGCTTCAGGCACCTAAAGCGCTATAGAGCGAATTTCAAGCGTCTGCGAGCAAAGGAAACGTGCAAGGCAATGAAAAATAATTCATTTCATTAACATGTCATCAGGTGGAAAAAAAAGCACATACATCACTTAATCTTAGCCAGAAACCTGCCACTGGGTTTCGTGTCTTGCAGCTAGAACATGGAAGCCAGCAGATTCCAATACAAGCAATATGACATCACAAGGGCCACAGTCATGTGACTGGCTTTCTCTTTCTAGCGGCAAGAAGTTAGAACCCAGCAGATTCTAATAGAAGCAATATGACATCACAAGGGCCAGAGTCATGTGACTGGCGCGGGAAAGAACTCAGTTATGTAAGCCCAGTCCTGACAGTTCCAAGACAGCTTTAACAATGAGTGAGCGGGGGAAATAGTGGCTACTTCAAGAAGTGATTGTGAAACTAGACAGATCATTTATTTATGTATTTATTTATTTATTTATTAACAAATAAATGTATTTATTTATTCATTTACTGTATTTATTATTATTTTTTCTCCTGTAGAAGAAACAAGCAAAGTCACATATTGTTACGACCCGTAGGGTAAAGGAGAGAAGCAGGATGCATGTGCAGGGGAAAGTGGTCAGTTTAATAGGAACAGTTCAAAATAATCACAAACAGAAAGGACTTCATACAACATAAATACATCAATAGGAATGTCACCGTTATCCAAAGAAGGTAGAACTAATCCAAATAAGAAACACAGTAAAATACACGCTAGACTAGGCAGTGGTCTGGAAACCACAAACTACGAGCTAAGGAAAATAAACGCGAGGCTAGAAAGGCGGTCTGGAAACCACGAATTACGAGCTAAGGAAAACTAACCCGAGGCTAGAAAGGCGGTCTGGAAACCACAAATTACGAACTAAGGAAAATAAACACGAGGCTAGAAAGGCGGTCTGGAAACCACGAGAAAAGAGCTAAGGGAAAAAAGCGCATGATTAAACACATCTAAGTTAAACTAACGCCCCGAAGCAGAAACGGAGCGACGTATTTCAACACATAATAATTACATGTCCAAATCAATGACAGCTGAAACTAATCCCATAAACACGAACCAATGAGAAAACGGGACAGAGACATGACACAAAACAAAACATGACCACGTGGGGAAGCACAGGAGGCGGAGACATGACGTGAACGAAAACATGAGCACATGGCAGAAGTAAACAAAACGTGAGTCTATGAATGAAACGTCCATCGGAGAGTTTTTGAATGGCGCTGGAATACGTGCAATGGAATGCGGAACTATGCCACTCGCCATTCCTTGCCGAGTCGCGAGCGCTAGAGAAGGGGAAACCTAACAGAGCCCCCCCCCCAAGGCGCGGCTCCCAAAGCGCCGCAAGTTCCATCCACTTTGGTGGACCTGGGCCCCTGGGCCGGATCCTGACCTCTCCCCTCCAGGATCTGAGGCTGGTTATGTCCAGTCTCCCGTAACCAGAGCAGAGCGTGTCGGGTTTTCCTTTGGAACTTGGATGAGACCTTGGACGAGAACTTGGACGAGAACTTGGACAGATGCCTGGTCTGGATTTTGGAGCTGCGCGTGACCTGGTGCTGGGCCTGGATCTCGGAGCTGCGCATGACCTGGTGCTGGGCCTGGATCTCGGAGCTGCGCGTGACCTGGTGCTTGACCCGGAGCTTGACCTGGAGCTTGACCTGGAGCTTGACCTTGAGCTTGACCTGGAACCAGGATCGGAGTTGGCTCTGGAACCAGGATCGGAGTCGGCTCTGGAACCAGGATCGGAGTTGGCTCTGGAACCAGGATCAGAGTCGGCTCTCACACCTGGATCGGAGTCAGCTTTGGCACCTGGATCAGAGTCAGCTTTGGCACCTGGATCAGAGACAGGCTTGGAAACAGACTCAGAGAAAGGCTTGGAAACAGACTTCGAGACAGACTTGGAAACCGACTTCGAGACAGACTTGGAAACAGACTTCGAGACAGACTTGGAAACTGGACAGAGAACTCGGTTAGACCAAAAACCATAGACAAAATCAAAAACTTGGTTGGAAACAGCATTGGAAATTAAATTGGAGACAGGGCTGGAGACAGGGTTGGAGACAGAGGAGGAGACGGAGGAGACAGAGGAGTGAGCTGGGTTGGAAACGGAGCTGGGAGTTACATCAGACGCTGAACTGAAAAGGAGAGCAAAAACATCCAGAAATTAAACCTATGTAGCTAGCAACGAAATCAGGAACTGGACTTGGAACTGAACTAGGAACTGGGCTAGGAACTGGGTCGGAACCAGGACTTGGACATGAAACTGAACTAGGAACTGGACTTAGAACTGGACTAGAAAAAAGACTAGAAACAGGGTTGGAACCTGGACTTTGACATGAAACTGAACTAGGAACTGGATGAGGAACTGGACTGGAACTGGGAATGGGAGCAGGACTGGGAACAGGATTGGGAGCAGGACTGGGAACAGGACTGGGAACCTGACTGGGAACAGGATTGGGAGCAGGACTGGGAACAGGACTGGGAACTTGACTGGGAACCTGACTGGGAACTGGATCAGAGATTGGCCTTGGACTAGGGCAAAAATCTGGACATGGACTTGGACATGGACTGGAATTAGGGCAGGAACCTGGACAAGTCCATACTTGGACATGGACTGGGATTAGGGCAGGAACCTGGACATGGACTTGGACTAGCTTGAGAAGAGGTCATCCCATGGACATCAGAGATGGACAGGGCAGGAGTGGAGGTTTCTTCTCGAACCTCTGATGAGAACACAGCTTGGGCGGAGGTCTCCTCGTGGACCTCCGGTGTAAGCAGGCCAGGAGAGGAGGTTTCCTCTTGAATCTCTGGCTGCTGCTTGGGGCTGGAGGTCACCATGTTAACATCCCTGAGCAGCTCCGCTGTGGAGACCTTCTGCTGGGCCTCCGGCTGGAGCTCAGGGCTGGAGGTCGCCACGTTAACCTCCTTGAGCAGTTCCTCTGTGGAGACCTTCTGCTGGGCCTCCAACTGGAGCTCAGGGCTGGAGGTCGCCACATTAACCTTCTTGAGCAGCTCCCTTGAGGAGACCTTCTGCTGGGCCTCCAACTGGAGCTCGGGGCTGGAGGTCACCATGTTAACCTCCAGGAGCAGCTCCCTTGAGGAGACCTCCTGCTGGGCCTCCTGCTGGAGCTCGGGGCTGGAGGTCGCCACGTTAACCTCCCTGAACAGCTCCGCTGTGGAGACCTTCTGCTGGGCCTCCGGCTGGAGCTCGGGGTTGGAGGTCGCCACGTTAACCTCCAGGTGTAGCTCCGCTGTGGAGACCTTCTGCTGGGCCTCTGGCGGGAGGTCGGGGCTGGAGGTCGCCACGCTAACCTCCTGTGGTAGCTCCGTGGAGGAGACTTTGAGGGCTCCTGTGGAGCCGCTTATGCACCCGTCAGCTGCCCTTGAAGCAGCCTTGGGAGCAGAAGTAGCTGCTCCTGACTCCCTGGTTCCTGCAGGTGGGACACTGCAGGATGGCTGGTCGAGTGCATCCATCAGTGGCACACTCCTGGGTTAGGGGATGAAAGTTGTAGGCTGCCACGTTAGCCCGCTTACTCTCATAGTACTCCAGGAACGTTTGACTAGGTCGGTCGCCCAGACAATCCTTCCCCAAAAAGGTCCTGAGGTCGGGTTGGAAGTCTGGGCTTCCGAACACCTGGACCAGTAGATCCACAAAGCCCGAAACTGTTTGGAGCTGCGGGGATCTACTGGTAAGGTGAAGCTTCGCCCAGTGGTGAGCGGAGCCGATCAGACGAGAGAGGAGGAACCCAACCACTCTTCTTCGTTGGGTTTGGGGTCCTCCAAGCTCAAAAAAATGAAGCTGCGCCTGCAAAACGTGGCATTGTGGCCAAGTGGAAAAACCATCATACCCGTCCGGGGGATGAATGAAATTCCACTGAGGAAAAAACATAGAATTAATAGCAGGCATTTTAATTGTGGCGTGGCAGGGCGTTGCATGGCGTGGCGTCGCTTTCTCCACTGCATCCATTTTTTGCCAAAGTGTTCTGTTAAGACCCGTAGGGAAAAGGAGAGAAGCAGGATGCATGGAAGGGGAAAGTGGTCAGTTTAATAGGAACAGTTCAAAATAATCACAAACAGAAAGGACTTCATACAACATAAATACATCAATAGGAATGTCACCGTTATCCAAAGAAGGTAGAACTAATCCAAATAAGAAACACAATAAAATACATGCTAGGCTAGACGGTGGTCTTGGAACCACGAACTATGAGCTAAGGAAAATAAATGCGAGGCTAGAAAGGAGGTCTGGAAACCACGAATTACGAACTAAGGAAAATAAACGCAAGGCTAGAAAGGCGGTCTGGAAACCACGAGCTAAGGGAAAAAAGCGCAAGGTTAAACACATCTAAGTTAAACTAACGCTAATACTCTGCCCCGAAGCAGAAACGGAGCGGCCTATTTAAAGACATAATAATCACATGTCCAAATCAATGACAGCTGAAACTAATTATTATCCCATGAACACGAACCAATGAGAAAACGGGGCAGAGACATGACACAAAACAAAACATGACCACGTGGGGAAACACAGGAGGAGGAGACATGACGTGAACAAAAACATGAGCACATGGCAGAAGTAAACAAAACGTGAGTCTATGAATGAAATATCCATCGGAGAGTTTTTGAACGGCGCTGGAATGCGTGCAATGGAATGCGGAAGTATGCCACTCGCCATTCCTTGCCGAGTCACGAGCGCTAGAGAAGGGGAACTTAACATATGGTACTTAAAAAAAAAAAAAATTTTTTAAAAATGGAACAGATGTACATTATAAAGTTTTCAGCTCTACTTATGAAAAAAGGAGGGGACATAAGAGGTTTTATTACAGATTATAGCCCATATCTAACTGAAATCAAAGCCTACTCTAAGTAAAGATTCAAAATAGTAAACTCCTAAGTCTCGAGAATGTTTGGGCAAGTAAACGAAAAAGAATTCCTTTCATAAACATGTCATCAGGTGAAAAAACAGCACAAATATCACTTAATCTTAGCCAGAAAACTGCCATTGGCTTTTTCTTTCTGGAAGCAAGAATTTGGAACCCAGCAGATTGTAATAGAAGCAATAGAACATCACAAGGGCCAGAGTCATGTGACTGGCTTTCTCTTTCTAGCAGCTAGAAGTTAGAACCCAGCAGATTCTAATAGAAGCAATATGACATCACAAGGGCCAGAGTCATGTGACTGGCACGGGAGAGAACACAATGATGTAAGCCCAGTTCTGACAGTTCCAAGACAGCTTTAATAGTGAGTGAGTGGGGGAAATAGTTGCTACTTCAAGAGGTGATTGTAAAACTAGACAGATAATTTATTTATTTACTTATTTGTTTGTTTATTTATTAATAAATAAATGTATTTATTTATTCATTTACTGTATTTATTATTATTTTTGCTCCTGTAGAAGAAACAAGCAATTTCACATATGGTTCATAAAAAAAAAATAAAAAAATAAAAAAATGGAACTGATGTACATTATAAAGTTTTCAGCTCTACTTATGAAAAAAAGCAGGGGACATAACAGGTTTTAACACAGATTATAGCCCATATCTAACTCAAATCAAAGCCTACATCTAACTAAACATTCAAAATAGTAAACTCCTAAATCTCGAGAATGTTTGGGCATGTCAATGAAAAATAATTCCTTTCATAAATGTCATCAGGTGAAAAAACAGCACATACATCACTTAATCTTAGCCAGAAAACTGCCATTGGCTTTCTCTTTCTAGCAGCAAGAACCTGGAACCCAGCAGATTCTAATAGAAGCAATATGACATCACAAGGGCCACAGTCATGTGACTGGCTTTCTCTTTCTAGCAGCAAGAAGTTAGAATTCAGCAGATTCTAATAGAAGCAATACGACATCACAAGGGCCAGAGTCATGTGACTGGCGCGGAAGAGAACACAATGATGTAAGCCCAGTACTGACAGTTCCAAGACAGCTTTAACAGTGAGTGAGTGGGGGAAATAGTGGCTACTTCAAGAAGTGATTGTGAAACTAGACAGATTATTTATTCATTTATTTATTTATCTGTTTATTTATTTATTATTCATTTATTAATAAACGTATTTATTTATTCATTTACTGTATTTATTATTATTTTTGCTCCTGTAGAAGTAACAAACAAAGTTACATATGGCACTTAAAAAAAAAAAAAAAAAAAAAAAACTGCACATACATCACTTAATCTTAGCCAGAAAACTGCCATTGGCTTTCTCTTTCTTGCAGCAAGAACTTGGAACCCAGCAGAATCTAATAGAAGCAATACGACATCACAAGGGCCACAGTCATGTGACACATGATTTACATACACACACAGACAGTGAATTGTCACTCCAGGCCACATTGTCTCTCAGAGATGTCTCTCTAACTCTCTAATCCATTAGAGGCTAGTTAAAGGCAATCATCCGAGTATGTTGTTGTATTAGCATGCTAATCCCAGCAGAAACTCTCTGTTTACCCTATGCTAATGTGCTAGCTCTCAGACAATAGGCAGTTAAGGATCTATTGTGTTAAAGCTAATCTGTGCTAATAGTGCAGTGATGTAGTCAGTGTTGAGTGTCCAGCTGGAGAGATTTAAATAAATCAGGCTTGATTAGTCTGGATTAAAAAAAAAAAAAAAAGCCAGTTTTACTGGAGCGGGGAAGCTAATCATTTAATTAGCTAATGTACAGATATATTAGCATACAGAAGCTCAGGAGCTAAGCTAGTGCGACTATCGCTAGCAATATCATCCTGACAAAAATTATTGGAAAGTTTTTAGTGTACAGAAAAATTGTACCATACAGGGATGTTTATGTAAAATTTATGGAAGGTGTGTGTGTGTGTGTGTGTGTGTGTGTGTGTGTGTGTGTGTGTGTGTGTGTGTGTGTGTGTGTGTGTGTGTTTGACAGATGTGGAATGACAATCAGCTGACTGATAAAGCAAACAGAGACGAGTGCTGTCTCCCTCACTGTAACCTCTAACCTCACACACACACACACACACACACACACACACACACACACACACACACACACACACACACACACACACACATTCCTCCTGGCTCCAGATGCTGTCAAACATCTTGTACATGTGCCCTCAGAACAGGAGAGTGTGTGTGTGTGTGTGTGTGTGTGTGTGTGTGTGTGTGTGTGTGTGTGTGTGTGTGTGTGTGTGTGTGTGTGTGTGTGTGTGTGTGTGTGTGTATCTGTGTCTTTGTTCAAGTTAAAGTTCAAGTTCAGTTTATTTGTATAGCGCTTTTAACAATGGACATTGTCCCAAAGCAGCTTTACAGAAGTATGTAAATTCAGGACATAGATTTTAAATTCATGAATTTATCCGCAGTGAGCAGCCAGAGGCGACGGTGGTGAGGAAAAACTCCCTGAGATGATATAAGGAAGAAAGAAACCTTGGTGGATGCCTGAAGGTGGGGGGTGACAGCATCCAGGCATCCCAGTTCACCACAACACATTATGCCTGTGAGACCTCTAGATCTGCTCCTTTACCTAAGGAAAAAATTGATTAAACAAATATGTTTTCAGCCTGGACTTAAACACTGAGACTGTGTCTGAGTCCAGAACACTAATTGGAAGGCTGTTCCATAACTGTGGGGCTTTGTAAGAGAAAGCTCTTCCCCCTGCTGTAGCCTTCACTATTCGAGGTACCGACAAATAGCCTGGACCTTTTGATCGAAGTAGGCGTGGCGGATCAAAAAAGACCAAAAGTTCGCTTAGTGCGAAGCCATTTAGTGCTTTATAAGTCAATAGTAGTATTTTATAATCAATGCGAAATTTCACTGGGAGCCAATGCAGTGTAAGATAGGGGTGATGTGGTCATATCTTCTAGTTCTAGTAAGGACTCTTGCAGCTGCATTCTGGACTAACTGGAGTTTGTTTGTGCTCCTACTGGAACATCCAGACAGTAAGGCATTACAATAATCCAACCTAAAGGTGACGAAAGCATGAACTAATTTTTCTGCATCATGAAGTGACAATATATTACTTATCTTAGCAATATTTCTGAGGTGAAAGAAGGCTATCCTAGTAATATTATCTACGTGGGCGTCAAAGGAAAGACTGGAGTCAAAAATCACACCAAGGTCTTTTACTGCTGCACATGATGCAACAGAAAGGCCATCCAGAGTTACTATGGAATCAGAAAACTTACTTCTAGCTGCATGTGGTCCTAGTATAAGTACTTCTGTCTTGTCAGAATTTAGTAAGAGGAACATCCACCGTCTAATGTCCTTTACACATTCCTCAACTTTATTAAACTGGTGTCTGTCATCTGGCTCTGCTGAAACATACAGCTGTGTGTCATCAGCATAACAGTGGAAGCTAATTCCATGTTTATGAATGATTTGACCCAGAGGTAGCATATATAAAGAAAAAAGCAGTGGGCCTAAACCGGAACCTTGCGGAACACCGCACTTTACCTCAGTATGCATAGAGAATTCACCATTTACATCTACGAACTGATAACGATCAGTCAAAAAAGACCTGAGCCAGGAGAGGGCCGCTCCCTTAATGCCAACAACATTTTCTAGTCTACCAAGGAGAATAGTATGATCAATTGTATCAAAAGTTGCACTAAGCATGGAGACACAACCCTGATCAGAGGCCATCAGTAGGTCATTTAACACTTTAACCAGTGCTGTCTCAGTGCTATGAACAGGCCTAAATCCTGACTGATTCATTTCATGAATGTTATTCCTATTAAGGTACGAGCATAGCTGCTTTGCTACAACCTTTTCTAACATCTTGGAGATAAAGGGGAGATTTGATATTGGCCTATAGCTGTGATGTTGATGTGATGTTGCTGAGATGTTGATGTGATGTTGATGTGATGTCGATGAGATGTTGCTGTGATGTTGGTGTGATGTTGATGTGGTGTTGATGTGATGTTGATGAGATGTTGTGATGTTGATGTTGCTGAGATGTTGCTGTGATGTTGATTACATGTTGATGTGATGTTGACGTGATGTCGATGTGATGATGTGATGTTGCTGAGATGTCGCTGTGTTGTTGATGTGATGTTGCAGAGATGTTGATGTGATGTTGCTGTGATGTTGATGTGATGTTGCTGAGATGTTGATGTGATGTTGATGTGATGTCGATGAGATGTTGCTGTGATGTTGGTGTGATGTTGATGTGGTGTTGATGTGATGTTGATGAGATGTTGTGATGTTGATGTGATGTTGCGGAGATGTTGCTGTGATGTTGATTCCATGTTGATGTGATGTTGACGTGATGTCGATGTGATGATGTGATGTTGCTGAGATGTCGCTGTGATGTTGATGTGATGTTGATGTGATGTTGATGTGATGTTGCTGAGATGTTGCTGTGATGTTGCTGAGATGTTGCTGTGATGTTGCTGTGATGTTGCTGAGATGTTGCTGTGATGCTGATGTGATGTTGATGTGATGTTGCTGAGATGTTGCTGTGATGCTGATTCGATTTTGATGTTGACGTGATGTGGTGTTGATGTGATGTCTATGTGATGTTGCTGTGATGTTGATGTGATGTTGCTGCGATGTTGCTGTGATGTTGATTCGATGTTGATGTGATGTTGACCTGATGTTGATTTGATGTTGGATATCATAGTATGTCATGTTCTACAAAAGTAGAAAGCGTCTTGGCAGCCCATCAAAAAAAAAAAATCAAAACAAACCCCATGTTACAAAGAAATGTTTGTAACTCATGTTACAAAGAAGTGTAATATGTTATATTTGAGCACGTCACATAAGTGTAAATATGCGTTTTTTTAGAAAAACACGTTTCCTTGGCTCGTAGACACTTGAAACTCGCTGTATAGCATTGTAAGCGCATGAAGCGCACCCATGTGTATGTACATAGAAGACTGATGAGAAACCATAATGTTAACACAAATATGATAATATATGACTTGTCAATGTTATATTTGACTTTTTTTCACCGTTTCACACTTTATTATGACATGATGTTTGTTACTGTAAACAATCATATGTTGTGTTATTTTAGGTCAGAGACATGTTTAACATATCATAGTATAATATCATGTTACAAAGAAGTGTAATATGTAATATTAGAGCACGTCGCATAAGTTTAAACATGTTTTTTTTTTAGAAAAACACGTTTCCTTTGCTCGTAGACGCTTGAAACTCGCTGTATAGCGTTGTAAGCGCATGAAGCGCACGCATGTGTATGTACATAGAGTACTGATGAGAAACCATAATGTTAACAGAAATATGATAATATGTGACAATGTTAAATTTGACTTTTTTTTTCAGCGTTTCACACTTTATTATGACATGATGTTTGTTATTTTGAACAATCATATGTTGTGTTATTTTAGGTAAGAGACATGTCTAATATATCATACTATCATATCATGTTACAAAGAAGTGTAATATGTAATATTAGAGCACGTGCCATAAGTGTAAATATGCGTTTTTTAGAAAAACACGTTTCCTTTGCTCGTAGACGCTTGAAACTCGCTGAATAGCGTTGTAAGCGCATGAAGCGCACGCATGTGTATGTACATAGAGTACTGATGAGAAACCATTATGTTAACACACATATGATGACAGATGATTTGACAATGTAAAATTTGACTTTTTTCACCTTTTCACACTTTATTATGACATGATGTTTGTTATTGTAAACAATCATATGTTGTGTTATTTTAGGTAGGAGACATGTCTAACATATCATAGTATCATATCATGTTACAAAGAAGTGTAATATTAGAGCACGTCACATAAGTGTAAATATGCGTTTTTTAGAAAAACACGTTTCCTTTGCTCGTAGACGCTTGAAACTCGCTGTATAGCGTTGTAAGCGCATGAAGTGCACCCATGTGTATGTACATAGAGGACTGATGAGAAACCATAATGTTAACACACATATGATAATATATGACTTGTCTTAATGTTAAATTTGACCTTTTTTCACCGATTCAAACTTTATTATGACATAAGGTCTGTTAATGTAAACAATCATATGTTTTGTTATTTCAGATCAGGGACATGTTTAACATATCATAGTATGTTATGTTCTACAAAAGTAGAAAGCGTCTTTGGCAGCCCTTCAAAAAAAAAAAAATCAAAACAAACCCAATGTTACAAAGAAATGTAATATGTTATATTTGAGCACGTCACATAAATGTAAATATGCTTTTTTTTTTTAGAAAAACACGTTTCCGTTGCTCGTAGACGCTTGAAACTCGCTGTATAGCGTTGTAATCGCATGAAGCGCACCCATGTGTATGTACATAGAGTACTGATGAGAAACCATAATGTTAACACACATATGATGACAGATGACTTGTCAATGTTAAATTTGACTTTTTTTCACCGTTTCACACTTTATTATGACATGATGTTTGTTATTGTAAACAATCATATGTTGTGTTATTTTAGGTAGGAGACATGTCTAACATATCATAGTATCATATCATGTTACAAAGAAGTGTAATATGTAATATTAGAGCACGTGCCATAAGTGTAAATATGCGTTTTTTAGAAAAACACGTTTCCTTTGCTCTTAGACGCTTGAAACTCGCTGTATAGCGTTGTAAGCGCATGAAGTGCACCCATGTGTATGTACATAGAGGACTGATGAGAAACCATAATGTTAACACACATATGATAATATATGACTTGTCAATGTTAAATTTGACTTTTTTTCACCTTTTCACACTTTATTGTGACATGATGTTTGTTATTGTAAACAATCATATGTTGTGTTATTTTAGGTAGGAGACATGTCTAACATATCATAGTATCATATCATGTTACAAAGAAGTGTAAATATGCGTTTTTTAGAAAAACACGTTTCCTTTGCTCGTAGACGCTTGAAACTCGCTTATAGCGTTGTAAGCGCATGAAGCGCACGCATATGTATGTACATAGAGTACTGATGAGAAACCATAATGTTAACACACATATGATGACAGATGATTTGACAATGTTAAATTTGACTTTTTTCACCCTCTCAAACTTTATTATGACATAAGATCTGTTAATGTAAACAATCATATGTTGTGTTATTTTAGGTCAGAGACATGTCTAACATATGATAGTATAATATCATGTTACAAAGAAGTGTAATATGTAATATTAGAGCACGTGCCATAAGTGTAAATATGCGTTTTTTAGAAAAACACGTTTCCTTTGCTCGTAGACGCTTGAAACTCGCTGTATAGCGTTGTAAGCGCATGAAGTGCACCCATGTGTATGTACATAGTGTACTGATGAGAAACCATTATGTTAACACACATATGATGACAGATGACTTTCTTCATGTTAAATTTGACTTTTTTCACCTTTTCACACTTTATTGTGACATGATGTTTGTTATTGTAAACAATCATATGTTGTGTTATTTTAGGTAAGAGACATGTCTAACATATCATACTATCATATCATGTTACAAAGAAATGTAATATGTAATATTAGAGCACGTGCCATAAGTGTAAATATGCGTTTTTTAGAAAAACACGTTTCCTTTGCTCGTAGACGCTTGAAACTCGCTGTATAGCGTTGTAAGCGCATGAAGTGCACCCATGTGTATGTACATAGAGGACTGATGAAAAACCATAATGTTAACACACATATGATAATATATGACGTCTTAATGTTAAATTTGACCTTTTTTCACCGATTCAAACTTTATTATGACATAAGGTCTGTTAATGTAAACATTCATATGTTGTGTTATTTCAGATTAGAGACATGTTTAACATATCATAGTATGTTATGTTCTACAAAAGTAGAAAGCGTCTTTGGCAGCCCTTCAAAAAAAAAAAATCAAAACAAACCCCATGTTACAAAGAAACGTTTGTAACTCATGTTACAAAGAAGTGTAATATGTTATATTTGAGCACGTCACATAAGTGTAAATATGCGTTTTTTAGAAAAACACGTTTCCTTTGCTCGTAGACGCTTGAAACTCGCTGTGTAGCGTTGTAAGCGCATGAAGCGCACGCATATGTATGTACATAGAGTACTGATGAGAAACCATAATGTTAACACACATATGATGACAGATGATTTGACAATGTTAAATTTGACTTTTTTCACCGTCTCAAACTTTATTATGACATGATGTTTGTTACGGTAAACAATCATATGTTGTGTTATTTTAGGTCAGAGACATGTCTAACATATGATAGTATAATATCATGTTACAAAGAAGTGTAATATGTAATATTAGAGCACGTCGCATAAGTGTAAACATGCGTTTGTTTTTTAGAAAAACACGTTTCCTTTGCTCATAGACGCTTGAAACTCGCTGTATAGCGTTGTAAGCGCATGAAGCGCACCCATGTGTATGTACATTAAGGACTGATGAGAAACCATAATGTTAACACATATGATAATATATGACTTGTCTTAATGTTAAATTTGACCTTTTTTCACCGATTCAAACTTTATTATGACATAAGGTCTGTTAATGTAAACAATCATATGTTTTGTTATTTCAGATCAGGGACATGTTTAACATATCATAGTATGTTATGTTCTACAAAAGTAGAAAGCGTCTTTGGCAGCCCTTCAAAAAAAAAAATCAAAACAAACCCCATGTTACAAAGAAATGTTTGTAACTCATGTTACAAAGAAATGTAATATGTAATATTAGAGCACGTGCCATAAGTGTAAATATGCGTTTTTTAGAAAAACACGTTTCCTTTGCTCGTAGACGCTTGAAACTCGCTGTATAGCGTTCTAACCGCAGGAAGCGCACCCATGTACATGCACAAAGTGGACAGACGAGAAAACACAATGTTATCACACATTAGATGACAGATGACTTTCTTCATGTTAAATTTGACTTTTTTCACCTTTTCACACTTTATTGTGACATGATGTTTGTTATTGTAAACAATCATATGTTGTGTTATTTTAGGTAAGAGACATGTCTAACATATCATACTATCATATCATGTTACAAAGAAATGTAATATGTAATATTAGAGCACGTGCCATAAGTGTAAATATGCGTTTTTTAGAAAAACACGTTTCCTTTGCTCGTAGACGCTTGAAACTCGCTGTATAGCGTTGTAAGCGCATGAAGCGCACGCATGTGTATGTACATAGAGTACTGATGAGAAACCTTTATGTTAACACACATATGATGAGAGATGATTTGACAATGTTATATTTGACTTTTTTCACCTTTTCACACTTTATTATGACATGATGTTTGGTATTGTAAACAATCATATGTTGTGTTATTTTAGGTAAGAGACATGTCTAACATATCATACTATCATATCATGTTACAAAGAAATGTAATATGTAATATTAGAGCACGTGCCATAAGTGTAAATATGCGTTTTTTAGAAAAACAGATTTTCCTTTGCTCGTAGACGCTTGAAACTCGCTGTATAGCGTTGTAAGAGCATGAAGTGCACCCATGTGTATGTACATAGAGGACTGATGAGAAACCATAATGTTAACACACATATGATAATATATGACTTGTCTTAATGTTAAATTTGACCTTTTTTCCTCGATTCAAACTTTATTATGACATAAGGTCTGTTAATGTAAACAATCCTATGTTTTGTTATTTCAGATCAGGGACATGTTTAACATATCATAGTATGTTATGTTCTACAAAAGTAGAAAGCGTCTTTGGCAGCCCTTCAAAAAAAAAAAATCAAAACAAACCCCATGTTACAAAGAAATGTTTGTAACTCATTTTTTTTTTTTTTTTTTTATTAAACAAAATACGTCTACAAACAATTAATTTGATTCAATATCCATACATCATCAAAATGCCTTTTTTTTTTTCCAACAAATTCAAAATCAATCCTGAAAAATAAGAAACAATACAAAACAGTGCCCAGACTTAACCCAAACATCTTCACACAAAATTAACATTTATCCCCAATAACTTTGTCAAATCATAACAAAAGAAAAGCATTTTCACAAATAATAATACCCATCAATACCGAACAAAAAAAACCCCAAACATTTTCACTACACAATATTTTTTTTTTTTTTTTTTTTTTTTTTTCCCCCCCCAATCCCACCACCCTCTCAACAAGGAAAAGAAGGAAAAAAACAAGAAAAGGAAACAGAAACAGAAAATCCCGACCTCCTGCTCTCCCCCACTATCCCTCATTGCTGAGGCCACCAGGGATCTCCCACTACTGTCACCCCTGAGAAGCCCCCCGCCTCTACCCCTCCCACTCCTACCCTCACAAATCCCTGTCCACCATCCTCCCCCTGTCCTACCTTTCGGAGTCTGGCCCTGAATGCCCGGAACAGGCTCCCCTGGTTGACCCGTGGAGATAGGCTCCGGATGCACTCGCACCTCGTGCCCCACAACACGCACTTCGCCACCGAGACGGCTTGCCACAGCGGCCTCGCCCTCTCAGGCCCCATGCGCTTCAACCCACTGCCATACAGCACGAGGTCGCGGTCAATGTCCGCTCCCCCTCCGCCATGTGTCCCTCTGATCCCCTGACCAACCTCGCCAGTCTTGAGGGGGGCACACGCCACTCCCCTCCCGCCTTCCTCCCGCTCCATGTACATCCTGACGCGGGCGACCTGCTCGTTCCTCCCCCCCCAAATGAAAGTAAATATGAGGCGCTCCAAGCGCCTCCCCGTAACGAACGGGACGGGGAAGACATAGGCCAAATGGTTGAGGCCTGCCAGCAGGTCGGCATTCACCGCAACCACTCTCCCGGTAAGGGAGAGATCTCTCCTGCCCCAGCTCTCGGCCCTTGCCTGCAGCTTTCTGAGGGCGGTGTCCCAATTCTTCTGGGCGCTGCCCTCTCTCCAGAAAACAACACCCAGAATCTTCAGTCCATCCTGGCACAGGGAGAAACCCCCCGGGACCTCTGTCCGACCGGCCCACGCTCCCGCGCACAAGACTGAGGACTTACCGCGGTTAACACGTGCCCCGGTGGCATTCGAGAATGCCTCCAGAACCCGCCCGACCGCACAAAAGTCCTCGTCCCGCCCCATAAAGAGCGTCGCGTCATCGGCGTACGCCGAGACCTTGGCTCTGACTCCGCCTGCCCCAGGGATATGAAGTCCCTGAAAAGCAGGCTCCCTTCTCAGCCGTTCCACCAAAGGCTCTAGGTACAACACATAGAGCATTGGCGACAGTGGGCACCCCTGCCTGACCCCCCCTCGCTGCACGATCAGCTCGGAGAGGAACCCGTTGAGTGCGACATGGCTGCCCGCCCCTGCATAGAGCAGCCGTACCATGGCCACAAAATCTGGACCAAAGCCCATCCGCTCCAACAGCGTGAACAGGAACGCGTGTGAGACGCGATCGAAAGCCTTCTCTTGGTCCAGACTCAACAGGGCCAATGGTACGCGGCGTTGTTCAGCCCAGACCAGGGCATCTCTGACCAACGCCAGGTTCATGCTGCACATGCGCCCGGGCACCCCACAGGTCTGGTCAGGGTGAACGGCTGAGGCCATAACCCTCCTAAGGCGGTGAACCAGCATCTTGGCGAAGATCTTATAATCGGCCGTCAACAGAGTGATCGGCCTCCAGTTCGCCAAGTCCGCCCGGTCACCCTTCTTATGCAGCAGGGCGATGTGCCCCACTCTCGCGGACGGAGGAAGGAGCCCCTTCACAATCGCCTCCCTGTAAACGGCCAGCAGATCTGGGCCCACCAGTGGCCAGAAAGTCCTGTACCACTCGACGGGCAACCCGTCGCAACCGGGAGCCACTCCGGTTTTCAGGGAGAGCATAGCTCCCTCCACCTCCTCCAGGGACACCTGTCCCTCCAACTCGGAGGCATCGCCATCCGGCAACCGGTCGGCGATGACCTCCAGAAACCCAGCTGCGAGGTCCTCCATCGACTCTCTTCGCTGGAAGAGGTCGCTATAGAAGGCCCTAGCCACGCCCAGCATCTTGTCTATCGACGTCTGGACAAGGGCACCTTCCCTCAGGCCCTCAATGTAGGACCCCCGCTGACGGCTTTTGACGCTACTAAAGAAGTAGCGTGTGGGGCGCTCGTCCTGCTCGAGCGCCTGCCTGCCTGCCTGGACAAAGTAGCTATGGGCCTCAGCCTCGTAGTGGGCCCGTAGGGCCTCACTAGCTTCCCTGAGCCGCCCCTGATCGCCGTCTTGCCAGGCCCTTTGTAATTGCCAGGACCACTCCCTGGCCTTTTCCCTCTTCCTTTTTGCCATCTCCTGTCCCCACCAGCGACATAAGATGGCAACCCTCTTTTTCAGGTCCTCCCACCACTCTGTTTGCGAACCGTACAGCATCCTAAGGCGCCTCCACCCAACATAAAGTTGGCGGAAGACCTCGACAAAGTGGGGGTCCTGGACGATGGACGCATTCAACCTCCATGACCCCCTTCCCCTTTGCTTCCCGTCTACACGGATGCTGCCGATTACCATGCAGTGGTCGGAGGCCCAGAAGGGCCTCAGAAGGCACGACTGCACCGTCACTCTACCCGCCACAAACAGGAGGTCCAGCCGCGACGAATTGCCCCTGGAGTTCCTCCAGGTATGCCCGGAGGCTTGCGGCTCGACCTCCCTAAACAAATCAACCAGGCCTGCCCCTGCCATCACTTGGGCCAGCTCCCTCCCTCCCTCGGTGTCTATATCAACATTAAAATCCCCCCCGATTAAAATTAGCCTATTGGTGCAGAGGAGGGGCTCCAGCAGGCGGAAAAACCCCTGCCTCTGCCCCCGCCTACATGGTGCGTAGACCCCTATGGCCCTGTAGCTCTGCCCCCTCCACCTCCCATCTACACACAATACCCTCCCCGGCACCACCGACACCACCGACTCCACCACCCAATCAAAAGATCTAAACAATATTCCCACCCCATCCCCCCTCCCATCCCCCACGCCCCAAACGGCAGGCCCCAAGTCCCACCCCCTTGAAAATTCCCTCTCGTCTTCCCCAGAACTCAAATGGCACTCTTGTTGATGTTGAATGATTGTTGATGTTATGTTGATGTGATGTCGATGAGATGTTGCTGTGATGTGATGTTGCTGAGATGTTGCTGAGATGTCGATGTTATGTATACGTGATGTTGATGTGATGTTGATGTGATGTCGATGAGATGTTGCTGAGATGTTGATGTGATGTTACTGAGATGTTGCTGTGATGTTGCTGAGATGTTGCTGTGATGTTGATGTGATGTAGGTGAGATGTTGCTGTGATGTTGTTGTGATGTTGCTGTGACGATGTGATGATGTTGAGATGTCAATGTTATGTATACGTGATGTTGATGAGATATTGATGTATTGTTGATGTGATGTCGATGAGATGTTGATGTGATGTAATTGTGATTTTGCTGAGATGTTGCTGTGGTGTTGATTCGATGTTGATGTGATGTTGCTGAGATGTTGCTGTGATGTGGATGTGATGTTGATGTGATGTCGATGAGATGTTGATGTTGACGTGATGTGGTGTTGATGTGATGTCGATGTGATGTTGCTGTGATGTTGATTCGATGTTGATGTTGACGTGATGTGGTGTTGATGTGATGTCGATGTGATGTTGCTGTGATGTTGATGTGATGTTGTTGCGATGTTGCTGTGATGTTTATTCGATGTTGTGATGTCGCTGTGATGTTGGTGTGATGTTGATGTGATGTTGATTCGATGTTGATGTTGACGTGATGTGGTGTTGATGTGATGTCGATGTGATGCTGTGATGTTGATGTGATGTCGTTGCGATGTTGCTGTGATGTTGATTCGATGTTGTTGTGATGATGTGATGTTGCTGTGATGTTGATGTGATGTTGCGATTTTGCTGTGATGTTGATTCGATGTTGTTGTGATGTCGATGTTGCTGTGATGTTGATGTGATGTTGACGTGATGTTGATGTGATGTTGATGTGATGTTGCTGAGATGCTGCTGTGATGTTGATTCCATGTTGATGTGATATTGGAGTGACGTTGATTCGATGTTGATGTGATGTTGGCGTGATGTTGATGTGATGTCGATGTGATGTCGATGTGATATTGCTGAGATGTTGCTGTGATTTTGACTCGATGTTGCTGTGATGTTGAAATGATGTTGATGTTATGTTGATGTGATGTCGATGTGATGTTGCTGTGATGTGATGTTGGTGAGATGTTGCTGTGATGTTGATGTGATGTTGATGTGATGTCGATGAGATGTTGCTGAGATGTTGATGTGATGTTACTGAGATGTTACTGTGATGTTGCTGAGATGTTGCTGTGATGTTGATTTGATGTAAGTGAGATGTTGTTGTGATGTTGCTGTGACGATGTGATGATGTTGAGATTTCAATGTTATGTATACGTGATGTTGATGAGATGTTGATGAATTGTTGATGTGATGTCGATGAGATGTTGATGTGATGTAATTGCGATGTTGAAGTGATGTTGCTAAGATGTCGCTGTGATGTTGATGTGATTATGCTGAGATGTTGCTGTTATGTTGTTGTGATTTTGCTGTGACGATGTGATGTTGCTGAGATGTCGATGTTATGTATTCGTGATGTTGATATGATCTTGATGTGATGATGTGATGTCGATGAGATGTTGCTGTGATGTCGATGTGATGTTGCGTTGATGTTGATTCGATGTTGATGTGATGTCGGAGATGTTGCTGTGGTGTTGATGTGATGTTGCTGAGATTTTGCTGTGATGTTTATGTGGTGTTGATGCGGTGTTGATGTGATGTTGACGTGATGTTGATGTGATGTTGATGTGATGTTGATGTGATGTTGCTGAGATGCTGCTGTGATGTTGATTCCATGTTGATGTGATATTGGAGTGACGTTGATTCGATGTTGATGTGATGGTGCTGAGATTTTGCTGTGATGTTTATGTGGTGTTGATGCGGTGTTGATGTGATGTTGACGTGATGTTGATGTGATTTTGATGTGATGTTGATGTGATTTTGATGTGATGGTGATATGTTGCTGTGGTGTTGATTGGATGTTGATGTGACGTTGGCGTGATGTCGATGTGATGTTGATGTGATGTCGATGTGATGTTTATGTGATGATGTCATGTTGCTGAGATGTTGCTGTGATGTTGATCTGATGTTGGTGAGGTGTTGCTATGATGCTGATGTGATGTTGATGTGATGTTGCTGTGATGTTGATTCGATGTTGATGTTGACATGATGTGGTGTTGATGTGATGTCGATGTGATGTTGCTGTGATGTTGATGTGATGTTGCTGCGATGTTGCTGTGATGTTGATTCCATGTTGATGTGATGTCGATGTTGCTGTGATTTTTATGTGATGTTGCTGAGATGTTGCTGTGATGCTGATGTGATGTTGACGCGATGTTGACGTGATGTTGATGTGATGTTGATGTGATGTCGATGAGATGTTGCTGAGATGTTGATGTGATGTTACTGAGATGTTGCTGTGATGTTGCTGAGATGTTGCTGTGATGTTGATGTGATGTAGGTGAGATGTTGCTGTGATGTTGTTGTGATGTTGCTGTGACGATGTGATGATGTTGAGATGTCAATGTTATGTATACGTGATGTTGATGAGATATTGATGTATTGTTGATGTGATGTCGATGAGATGTTGATGTGATGTAATTGTGATTTTGCTGAGATGTTGCTGTGGTGTTGATTCGATGTTGATGTGATGTTGCTGAGATGTTGCTGTGATGTGGATGTGATGTTGATGTGATGTCGATGAGATGTTGATGTGATGTTGCTGTTATGTTGATGTGATGTCGATGTGATGTTGCTGTGATGTTGCTGAGATGTTGCTCTGTTGTTGATGTGATGTAGGTGAGATGTTGCTGTGATGTGGTGATGTTGCTGTGACGATGTGATGATGTTGAGATGTCAATGTTATGTATACGTGATGTTGATTTGATGTTGATTTTGATGTGATGATGTGATGTTGCTGAGATGTTGCTCTGTTGTTGATGTGATGTAGGTGAGATGTTGCTGTGATGTGGTGATGTTGCTGTGACGATGTGATGATGTTGAGATGGCAATGTTATGTATACGTGATGTTGATTTGATGTTGATTTTGATGTGATGATGTGATGTTGCTGAGATGTTGCTGTGATGTTGCTTTGATGTTGATGTGATGTCGATGAGATGTTGCTGTGATGTCGATGTGATGTTGCTTTGATGTTGATTCGATGTTGATGTGATGTCGATGTTGCTGTGGTGTTGATGTGATGTTGCTGAGATTTTTCTGTGATGTTGATGTGGTGTTGATGTGATGTTGACGTGATGTTGATGTGATGTCGATGAGATGTTGATGTGATGTTGATGTGATGTTGCTGTTATGTTGATTTGATGTTGATGTTGACGTGATGTGGTGTTGATGTGATGTTGCTGTGATGATGTGATGTTGTTGCGATATTGCTGTGATGTTCATTCGATGTTGTTGTGATGTTGTTGTGATGTTGCTGTGATGTTGATTCGATGTTGATGTTGACATGATGTGGTGTTGATGTGATGTCGATGTGATGTTGCTGTGATGTTGATGTGATGTTGCGATTTTCCTGTGATGTTGATTCGATGTTGTTGTGATGTCGATGTTGCTGTGAATTTTATGTGATGTTGCTGAGATGTTGCTGTGATGTTGATGTGATGTTGACGTGATGTTGATGTGATGTTGATGTGATGTTGCTGAGATGCTGCTGTGATGTTGATTCCATGTTGATGTGATATTGGAGTGACGTTGATTCGATGTTGATGTGATGTTGGCGTGATGTTGATGTGATGTTGATGTGATGTTGATATGTCAACGTGATGTCAATTGGATATTGCTGAGATGTTGCTGTGATGTTGATTCGACGTTGATGTGATGTTGATTCGAGGTTAATGTGATGTTGATGTGATGTTGATGTGAGGGTGATGTGGTGTCGATGTGACGTTAGTGTGATGTTGATGTGATGTTGCTGAGATGTTGCTGTGATTTTGACTCGATGTTGCTGTGATGTTGAAATGATGTTGATGTTATATTGATGTGATGTCGATGAGATGTTGCTGTGAAGTGATGTTGGTGAGATGTTGCTGTGATGTTGATGTGATGTTGATGTGATGTTGATGTGATGTCGATGAGATGTTGCTGAGATGTTGATGTGATGTTACTGAGATGTTGCTGTGATGTTGCTGAGATGTTGCTGTGATGTTGATGTGATGTAGGTGAGATGTTGCTGTGATGTTGTTGTGATGTTGCTGTGACGATGTGATGATGTTGAGATGTCAATGTTATGTATACGTGATGTTGATGAGATATTGATGTATTGTTGATGTGATGTCGATGAGATGTTGATGTGATGTAATTGTGATTTTGCTGAGATGTTGCTGTGGTGTTGATTCGATGTTGATGTGATGTTGCTGAGATGTTGCTGTGATGTGGATGTGATGTTGATGTGATGTCGATGAGATGTTGATGTTGACGTGATGTGGTGTTGATGTGATGTCGATGTGATGTTGCTGTGATGTTGCTGTGATGTAGATGTGATTTTGATGTGATGTTGCTGAGATGTTGCTGTGATGTTGATTCGATGTTGATGTGATGTTGGCGTGATGTTGATGTGATGTTGATTCGATGTTGATGTTGACGTGATGTGGTGTTGATGTGATATCGATGTGATGCTGTGATGTTGATGTGATGTTGCGATGTTGCTGTGATGTTGATTCGATGTTGTTGTGATGATGTGATGTTGCTGTGATGTTGATGTGATGTTGCGATTTTGCTGTGATGTTGATTCGATGTTGTTGTGATGTCGATGTTGCTGTGATGTTGATGTGATGTTGACGTGATGTTGATGTGATGTTGATGTGATGTTGCTGAGATGCTGCTGTGATGTTGATTCCATGTTGATGTGATATTGGAGTGACGTTGATTCGATGTTGATGTGATGTTGGCGTGATGTTGATGTGATGTTGATGTGATGTTGATATGTCGATGTGATGTCAATGTGATATTGCTGAGATGTTGCTGTGATTTTGACTCGATGTTGCTGTGATGTTGAAATGATGTTGATGTTACGTTGATGTGATGTCGATGTGATGTTGCTGTGATGTGATGTTGGTGAGATGTTGCTGTGATGTTGATGTGATGTTGATGTGATGTCGATGAGATGTTGCTGAGATGTTGATGTGATGTTACTGAGATGTTACTGTGATGTTGCTGAGATGTTGCTGTGATGTTGATTTGATGTAAGTGAGATGTTGTTGTGATGTTGCTGTGACGATGTGATGATGTTGAGATTTCAATGTTATGTATACGTGATGTTGATGAGATGTTGATGAATTGTTGATGTGATGTCGATGAGATGTTGATGTGATGTAATTGCGATGTTGAAGTGATGTTGCTAAGATGTCGCTGTGATGTTGATGTGATTATGCTGAGATGTTGCTGTTATGTTGTTGTGATTTTGCTGTGACGATGTGATGTTGCTGAGATGTCGATGTTATGTATTCGTGATGTTGATGTGATCTTGATGTGATGTTGATGTGATGTCGATGAGATGTTGCTGTGATGTCGATGTGATGTTGCGTTGATGTTGATTCGATGTTGATGTGATGTCGGAGATGTTGCTGTGGTGTTGATGTGATGTTGCTGAGATTTTGCTGTGATGTTTATGTGGTGTTGATGCGGTGTTGATGTGATGTTGACGTGATGTTGATGTGATGTTGATGTGATGTTGATGTGATGTTGCTGAGATGCTGCTGTGATGTTGATTCCATGTTGATGTGATATTGGAGTGACGTTGATTCGATGTTGATGTGATGGTGCTGAGATTTTGCTGTGATGTTTATGTGGTGTTGATGCGGTGTTGATGTGATGTTGACGTGATGTCGATGTGATGGTGATATGTTGCTGTGGTGTTGATTGGATGTTGATGTGACGTTGGCGTGATGTCGATGTGATGTTGATGTGATGTCGATGTGATGTTTATGTGATGATGTCATGTTGCTGAGATGTTGCTGTGATGTTGATCTGATGTTGGTGAGGTGTTGCTATGATGCTGATGTGATGTTGATGTGATGTTGCTGTGATGTTGATTCGATGTTGATGTTGACATGATGTGGTGTTGATGTGATGTCGATGTGATGTTGCTGTGATGTTGATGTGATGTTGCTGCGATGTTGCTGTGATGTTGATTCCATGTTGATGTGATGTCGATGTTGCTGTGATTTTTATGTGATGTTGCTGAGATGTTGCTGTGATGCTGATGTGATGTTGACGCGATGTTGATGTGATGTTGATGTGATGTTGATGTGATGTTGATGTGATGTCGATGAGATGTTGCTGAGATGTTGATGTGATGTTACTGAGATGTTGCTGTGATGTTGCTGAGATGTTGCTGTGATGTTGATGTGATGTAGGTGAGATGTTGCTGTGATGTTGTTGTGATGTTGCTGTGACGATGTGATGATGTTGAGATGTCAATGTTATGTATACGTGATGTTGATGAGATATTGATGTATTGTTGATGTGATGTCGATGAGATGTTGATGTGATGTAATTGTGATTTTGCTGAGATGTTGCTGTGGTGTTGATTCGATGTTGATGTGATGTTGCTGAGATGTTGCTGTGATGTAGATGTGATGTTGACGTGATGATGTGATGTTGATGTGATGTTGCTGTTATGTTGATGTGATGTCGATGTGATGTTGCTGTGATGTTGCTGAGATGTTGCTCTGTTGTTGATGTGATGTAGGTGAGATGTTGCTGTGATGTGGTGATGTTGCTGTGACGATGTGATGATGTTGAGATGTCAATGTTATGTATACGTGATGTTGATTTGATGTTGATTTTGATGTGATGATGTCATGTTGCTGAGATGTTGCTCTGTTGTTGATGTGATGTAGGTGAGATGTTGCTGTGATGTGGTGATGTTGCTGTGACGATGTGATGATGTTGAGATGTCAATGTTATGTATACGTGATGTTGATTTGATGTTGATTTTGATGTGATGATGTGATGTTGCTGAGATGTTGCTGTGATGTTGATGTGATGTTGCTTTGATGTCGATGAGATGTTGCTGTGATGTCGATGTGATGTTGCTTTGATGTTGATTCGATGTTGATGTGATGTTGATGTGATGTTGATGAGATGTTGCTGAGATGTTGATGTGATGTTGATGTGATGTAGGTGAGATGTTGCTGTGATGTTGTTGTGATGTTGATGTGATGTTGTTGCGATATTGCTGTGATGTTCATTCGATGTTGTTGTGATGTTGCGGTGATGTTGCTGTGATGTTGATTCGATGTTGATGTTGACATGATGTGGTGTTGATGTGATGTCGATGTGATGTTGCTGTGATGTTGATGTGATGTTGTTGCGATATTGCTGTGATGTTCATTCGATGTTGTTGTGATGTCGATGTGATGTTGCTGTGATGTTGATGTGATGTTGATGTGATGTCGATGAGATGTTGCTGAGATGTTGATGTGATGTGGATGTGATGTTGATGTGATGTCGATGTGATGTTGCTGTGATGTTGATGTGATGTTGTTGCGATGTTGCTGTGATGTTGATTCGATGCTGATGTGATGTTGACGCGATGTTGATGTGATGTTGATGTGATGTTGATGTGATGTCGATGTTGATGATTGCTGTGATTTTTATGTGATGTTGCTGCGATGTTGCTGTGATGTTGATTCGATGTTGATGTGATGTCGATGTTCGATGTGATGTTTTATGTGATGTTGCTGTGATGTGATGTTGATGTGATGTTGCTGCGATGTTGCTGAGATGTTGCTGTGATGTTGATTCGATGTTGATGTGATGACGAAGATGTTGCTGTGATTTTGATGTGATGTTGATTCGATGTTGATGTGATGTTGATGTGATGTTGATGTGAGGTTGATGTGATGTCGATGTGATGTTAGTGTGATGTTGATGTGATGTTGCTGAGATGTTGCTGTGATTTTGACTCGATGTTGCTGTGATGTTGAAATGATGTTGATGTTATATTGATGTGATGTCTATTAGATGTTGCTGCGATGTGATGTTGCTGAGATGTTGCTGTGATGTTGCTGAGATGTTGCTCTGTTGTTGATGTGATGTAGGTGAGATGTTGCTGTGATGTGGTGATGTGATGTTACTGAGATGTTATTGTGATGTTGCTGAGATGTTGATGTGATGTTGCTGTGATGTTGATGTGATGTTGATTCGATGTTGTTGTGATGTTGCTGTGACGATGTGATGATGTTGAGATTTCAATGTTATGTATACGTGATGTTGATGAGATGTTGATGAATTGTTGATGTGATGTCGATGAGATGTTGATGTGATGTAATTGCGATGTTGAAGTGATGTTGCTAAGATGTCGCTGTGATGTTGATGTGATTATGCTGAGATGTTGCTGTTATGTTGTTGTGATTTTGCTGTGACGATGTGATGTTGCTGAGATGTCGATGTTATGTATTCGTGATGTTGATGTGATCTTGATGTGATGTTGATGTGATGTCGATGAGATGTTGCTGTGATGTCGATGTGATGTTGCGTTGATGTTGATTCGATGTTGATGTGATGTCGGAGATGTTGCTGTGGTGTTGATGTGATGTTGCTGAGATTTTGCTGTGATGTTTATGTGGTGTTGATGCGGTGTTGATGTGATGTTGACGTGATGTTGATGTGATGTTGATGTGATGTTGATGTGATGTTGCTGAGATGCTGCTGTGATGTTGATTCCATGTTGATGTGATATTGGAGTGACGTTGATTCGATGTTGATGTGATGGTGCTGAGATTTTGCTGTGATGTTTATGTGGTGTTGATGCGGTGTTGATGTGATGTTGACGTGATGTTGATGTGATGTAATTGTGATTTTGCTGAGATGTTGCTGTGGTGTTGATGCGATGTTGATGATATGTTGCTGTGATTTTGATGTGATGTTGATGTGATGTTGATGAGATGTTGCTGAGATGTTGATGTGATGTTACTGAGATGTTGCTGTGATTTTGATGTGATGTTGATGTGATGTTGATGAGATGTTGCTGAGATGTTGATGTGATGTTACTGAGATGTTGCTGTGATGTTACTGTGATGTTGATGTGATGTTGTTGTGATGTTGCTGTGATGTTGATGTGATGATGCTTAGATGTTGCTGTGATGTTGCTGTGATGTTGATGTGATGTTGCTGCGATGTTGCTGCGATGTTGATGATATGTTGCTGTGATGTTTATGAGATGTTGCTGTGATTTTGATGTGATGTTGATGTGATGTTGATGAGATGTTGCTGAGATGTTGATGTGATGTTACTGAGATGTTGCTGTGATGTTGCTTAGATGTTACTGTGATGTTGATGTGATGTAGGTGAGATGTTGCTGTGATGTTGTTGTGATGCTGTGACGATGTGATGATGTTGAGATGTCAATGTTATGTATACGTGATGTTCATGAGATATTGATGTATTGTTGATGTGATGTCGATGAGATGTTGATGTGATGTAATTGTGATTTTGCTGAGATGTTGCTGTGGTGTTGATTCGATGTTGATGTGATGTTGCTGAGATGTTGCTGTGATGTGGATGTGATGTTGATGTGATGTCGATGAGATGTTGATGTGATGTTGATGTGATGTTGCTGTGATGTTGTTGCGATGTTGCTGTGATGTTGATTCGATGTTGTTGTGATGTCGATGTGATGTTGCTGTGATGTTGATGTGATGTTGCGATTTTGCTGTGATGTTGATTCGATGTTGTTGTGATGTCGATGTTGCTGTGATGTTGATGTGATGTTGATGTGATGTTGATGTGATGTTGATGTGATGTTGCTGAGATGCTGCTGTGATGTTGATTCCATGTTGATGTGATATTGGAGTGACGTTGATTCGATGTTGATGTGATGTTGGCGTGATGTTGATGTGATGTTGATGTGATGTTGATATGTCGATGTGATGTCAATGTGATATTGCTGAGATGTTGCTGTGATGTTGATTCGTCGTTGATGTGATGTTTACATGATTTTGAAGTGCTGTTGATGCAATGTTGATGAGATGTTGCTGTGATGTTTATGTGATGTTGCTGAGATGTTGCTGTGATTTTGATGTGATGCTGATGTGATGTTGATGTGATGTTGATGAGACGTTGATGTGGTGTTGCTGAGATGTTGCTGTGATGTTGATTCGAGGTTAATGTGATGTTGATGTGATGTTGATGTGATGATGTGATGTTGATGTGATGTTGATGTGATGTTGCTGAGATGTTGCTGTGATCTTGCTGTGACGATGTGATGTTGCTGTGATGTTGAAATGATGTTGATGTTATATTGATGTGATGTCGATGAGATGTTGCTGTGAAGTGATGTTGGTGAGATGTTGCTGTGATGTTGATGTGATGTTGATGTGATGTTGATGTGATGTCGATGAGATGTTGCTGAGATGTTGATGTGATGTTACTGAGATGTTGCTGTGATGTTGCTGAGATGTTGCTGTGATGTTGATGTGATGTAGGTGAGATGTTGCTGTGATGTTGTTGTGATGTTGCTGTGACGATGTGATGATGTTGAGATGTCAATGTTATGTATACGTGATGTTGATGAGATATTGATGTATTGTTGATGTGATGTCGATGAGATGTTGATGTGATGTAATTGTGATTTTGCTGAGATGTTGCTGTGGTGTTGATTCGATGTTGATGTGATGTTGCTGAGATGTTGCTGTGATGTGGATGTGATGTTGATGTGATGTCGATGAGATGTTGATGTGATGTCGATGTGATGTTGCTTTGATGTTGATGTGATGTTGTTGCGATGTTGCTGTGATGTTGATTCGATGTTGTTGTGATGTTGCTGTGATGTTGATGAGATGTTGATGAGATGTTGATTCGTTGATGTCGATGTGATGTTGCTGTGATGTTGACTGTGATGTTGATGTGATGTTGATGTGATGTTGCTGTGATGTTGATGTGATGTTGATGTGATGTGATGTTGATGTGATGTGATGTTGCTGTGATGTTGATGTGATGTTGCTGAGATGTTGCTGTGATGTTGATTGATGTTGCTGTGGTGTTGATTCGATGTTGATGTGATGCTGATGTGATGTTGATGTGATGTTGCTGTGATGTTGCTGAGATGTTACTGAGATGTTGCTGTGATGCTGATTCGATTTTGATGTTGCTGTAATGTTGATGTGATGTTGCTGCGATGTTGCTGTGATGTTGATTCGATGTTGATTTGATGATGTGATGTTGATGTGATGTTGTGATGTTGATGTGATGTTGCTGTGATGTTGATGTGATGTTGGTGTGATGTTGATGTGATGTTGATGTGATGTTGATGTTATGTCGATGTGATATTGCTGAGATGTTGCTGTGATGTTGATTCGATGTTGATGTGATGTTGAAGTGATGTCGATGAGATGATGCTGTGATGTTGATGTGATGTTGATGTGATGTCGATGAGATGTTGCTGAGATGTTGATGTGATGTTGATGTGATGTCGATGAGATGTTGCTGAGATCTTGATGTGATGTTACTGAGATGTTGCTGTGATGTTGCTGTGATGTTGTTGTGATGTTGCTGTGACGATGTGATGATGTTGAGATGTCAATGTTATGTATACGTGATGATGTGATCTTGATGTGATGTTGATGTGATGTCGATGAGATGTTGCTGTGATGTCGATGTGATGTTGCGTTGATGTTGATTCGATGTTGATGTGATGTCGGAGATGTTGCTGTGGTGTTGATGTGATGTTGATGTGATGTTGATGTGATGTTGATGTGATGTTGATGTGATGTTGCTGTGATGTTGATGTGATGTTGATGTGATGTTGATGTGATGTTGATGTGATGTTGATGTGATGTCGATGAGATGTTGGCGTGATGTTTATTCAATGTTGATGTGATGTTGGCGTGATGATGTGATGTTGATGTGATGTCGATGTGATGTTTATGTGATGATGTGATGTTGCTGAGATGTTGCTGTGATGCTGACGTAATGTTGATGTGACGTCGATGTGATGTCGATGAGAAGTTGATGTGATGTTGATGTGATGTCGCTGAGATGTTGATGTGATGTTGATGTTATGTCTATGAGATGTTGATGTGATGTTGATGTGATGTTGCCGAGATTTTTCTGTGATGTTGATTCGATGTTGCTGTGATGTTGATTTGATGTTGATGTGAGGTTGATGTCATGTCGATGTGATGTTGCTGTGATGTTGATCTGATGATGCTGAGACGTTGCTGTGATGTTGGTTCGAAGTTGATGTGATGTTGACGTGAAGTCGATGTGATGTTGATGTGATGTTGATGCGATGTTGCTGTGATGTTGACGTGTTGTTGCTGAGATGTTGCTGTGATGTCGATGTGATGTTGCTGAGGTGTTGCTGTGATGTTGAGGTGATGTTGCTGAGATGTTGCTGAGATGTTGCTGTGATGTTGATGATATATTGATGTGATGTTGATGTGATGTTGATGTGATGTCGATGAGATATTGACGTGATGTTGATGTGATGTTGCTGAGATGTTGCTGTGATGTTGATTCGATGTTGATGTGATGTTGATGTGATGTCGATGAGATGTTGCTGTGATGTTGATGTGATGTAGCTGAGATGTTGCTGTGATTTTGTTGTGATGTTGATGTGATGTTGCTGTGATGTTGCTGTGATGTTGATCTGATGTTGATGTTGAGGTGATGTGGTGTTGATGTGATGTTGCTGATGTGATGTTGCTGATGTTGATGTGATGTTGCTGAGATGTTGAGATGTTGCTGATGATGTGATGTTGCTGTGATGTTGGTGTGATGTTGCTGAGATGTTGCTGTGATGATGATGTGATGTAGGTGAGATGTTGATGTGATGTTGTTGTGATGTTGCTGTGACGATGTGATGTTGCTGAGATGTTGCTGTGATGTAGGTGAGATGTTGCTGTGATGTTTACATAATGTTGATGTGATGTTGATGTGATGCTGATGAGATGTTGCTGTGATGTTTATTTGATTTTGCTGAGATGTGGCTGTGATTTTGATGTGATGCTGATGAGATGTTGATGTGATTTTAGTGTGATGTTGATGTGATATTGCTGAGATGTTGCTGTGATTTTGACTCGATGTTGATGTGATGTTGAAGTGATGTTGATGTTATGTTGATGTGATGTCGATGACATGTTGCTGTGATGTGATGTTGCTGAGATGTTGCTGTGATGTTGACTCAATGTTGCTGTGATGTTGAAGTGATGTTGATGTGATGTTGATGTGATGTCGATGAGATGTTGCTGAGATGTTGATGTGATGTTACTGTGATGTTGAAGTGATGTTGCTGAGATGTTGCTGTGATGTTGATGTGATGAGGCTGAGATGTTGCTGTGATGTTGTTGTGATGTTGCTGTGACGATGTGATGTTGCTGAGATGTCGATGTTATGTATACATGATTTTGATGTGATGTTGATGTGATGTTGATGTGATGTCGATGAGATGTTGCTGTGATGTCGATGTGATGTTCCGTTGATGTTGATTCGATGTTGATGCGATGTCGGAGATGTTGCTGTGGTGTTGATGTGATATTGCAGAGATTTTGCTGTGAGGTTGATGTGGTGGTGATGAGGTGTTGATGTGATATTGACGTGATGTTGATGTGATGTTGATGTGATGTTGTGATTTTGATGTGATGTTGCTGAGATGTTGCTGTGATGTTGATTCGATGTTGATGTGATGTTGGCGTGATGTTTATTCGATGTTGATGTGATGTTGGCGTGATATTGATGTGATTTTGATATGATGTCGATGTGATGGTTATGTGATGTTGTGATGTTGCTGAGATGTTGCTGGGCTGTTGATTCGATGTTGCTGTGATGTTGATTTGATGATGATGTGAGGTTGATTTGATGTTGATGTGATGTTGCTGTGATGTTGATCTGATGTTGCTGAGATGTTGCTGTGATTTTGATTCGATGTTGATGTGATGTTGACGTGATGTCGATGCGATGTTGCTGTGATGTTGACGTGATGTTGCTGAGCTGTTGCTGTGATGTCGATGTGATGTTGATGAGGTGTTGCTGTGATGTTGAAGTGATGTTGCTGAGATGTTGCTGTGATGTTGATTTGATCTTGCTGTGATTTCGATGTAATGTTGATGTTATGTCGATGAGATGTTGCTGTGATGTTGATCTGATGTTGCTGAGATGTTGCTGTGATGCTGATGTGATGTCGATGAGATGTTGCTGAGATGTTGAAGTGAGGTTATTGAGATGTTGCTGTGATGTTGCTGAGATGTTGCTGTGATGTTGATGTGATGTAGGTGAGATGTTGCTGTGATGTTGTTGTGATGTTGCTGTGACGATGTGATGTTGCTGAGATGTCGATGTTATGTATACGTGATGTTGATGTGATGTTGATGTGATATTGATGTGATGTCGATGAGATGTTGCTGAGATGTTGATGTGATGCTACTGTGAGGTTGAAGTGATGTTGCTGATATGTTGCTGTGATGTTGATGTGATGAGGCTGAGATGTTGCTGTGATGTTGTTGTGATGTTGCTGTGACGATGTGATGTTGCTGAGATTTTGATGTTATGTATACGTGATGTTGATGTGATGTTTACATGATTTTGATGTGATGTTGATGTGATATCGATGAGATGTTGCTGTGATGTGATGTTGCTGAGATGTTGCTGTGATACTGATGTGATGTTGATGTGATGTTGATGTGATGTCGATTAGATGTTGCTGAGATGTTGATGTGATGTTACTGAGAAGTTGCTGTGATGTTGCTGAGATGTTGCTGTGATGTTGATGTGATGTAGGTTAGATGTTGCTGTGATGTTGTGATGTTGCTGTGACGATGTGATGTTGCTGAGATGTCGATGTTATGTATCCGTGATGTTGATGTGATGTTGATGTGATGTCGATGAGATGTTGCTATGATGTTGATGTGATGAGGCTGAGATGTTGCTGTGATGTTGTTGTGATGTTGCTGTGACGATGTGATGTTGCTGAGATGTCGATGTTATGTATACGTGATGTTGCTGTGATGTCGATGTGATGTTGCGTTTATGTTGATTCGATGTTGATGTGATGTCGGAGATGTTGCTGTGGTGTTGATGTGATGTTGCTGAGATTTTGCTGTGATGTTGATGTGGTGTTGCTGCGATGTTGCTGTGATGTTGCTGAGATGTTGCTGTGACGCTGATGTGATGAAGTGATGTTGCTGAGATGTTGATGATGACGTGATGTGGTGTTGATGTGATGTAGATGTGATGTTGCTGAGATGTTGCTGTGATGTTGATGTGATGTTGCGTTGATGTTGATTCGATGTTGATGTGATGTTGATGTGATGTTGTTGTGATGTTGCAGTGACGATGTGATGTTGCTGAGATGTCGATGTTAATGTATACGTGATGTTGATGTGATGTTGATGTGATGTTGAAGTGATGTCGATGAGATGTTGCTGTGATGTCGATGTGATGTTGCGTTTATGTTGATTCGATGTTGATGTGATGTCGGAGATGTTGCTGTGATGTTGATGTGGTTTTGATGTGGTGTTGATGTGATGTTGATTCGATGTTGATGTGATGCTGACGTAATTTTGATGTGACGTTGATGTGATGTCGATGAGATGTTGCTGTGATGTAGATGTGATGTTGCCGAGATTTTGCTGTGATGTTGATTCGATGTTGCTGTGATGTTGGCGTGATGTTGATGTGATGTTGATGTGATGTCGATGTGATGTTTATGTGATGATGTGATCTTGCTGAGATGTTGCTGTGATGTTGATTCGATGTTGATGTGATGCTGACGTAATGTTGATGTGACGTTGATGTGATGTCGATGAGATGTTGCTGCGATGTTGATGTCATGTCTATGAGATGTTGATGTGATGTTGATGTGATGTTGCCGAGATTTTGCTGTGATGTTGATTCGATGTTGCTGTGATGTTGATTTGATGTTGATGTTAGTTTGATGTGATGTCGATGTAATGTTGCTGTGATGTTGATCTGATGTTGCTGAGATGTTGCTGTGATGTTGATTCGATGTTGATGTGATGTTGACGTGATGTCGATGTGATGTTGATGTGATGTTGATGCGATGTTGCTGTGATGTTGACGTGATGTTGCTGAGATGTTGCTGTGATGTCGATGTGATGTTGCTGAGGTGTTGCTGTGATGTTGAGGTGATGTTGCTGAGATGTTGCTGTGATGTTGATTTGATCTTGATGTGATTTCGATGTAATGTTGATGTTATGTCGATGAGATGTTGCTGTGATGATGATCTGATGTTGCTGAGATGTTGCTATGATGCTGATGTGATGTTGATGTGATGTGGCTGAGATGTTGCGGTGATGATTCGATGTTGATGTTGACGTGAGGTGGTGTTGATGTGATGTCGATGTGATGCTGTGATGATGTGATGTTGCTGCGATGTTGCTGTGATGTTGATGTGATGTTGCCGCGATGTAGCTGTGATGATGATTCGATGTTGCTGTGATGTTGATGATATATTCATGTGATGTTGATGTGATGTCGATGAGATGTTGGTGATGTTGATTCGATGTTGATGTGATGTTGACGTGATGATGTGATGTTGCTGAGATGTTGCTGTGATGTTGATGTGATGTTGATGTTATGTTGATTCGATGTTGCTGTGATGTTGATTTGATTTTGATGTGAGGTTGATGTGATATCGATGAGATGTTGCTGTGATGTTGATCTGATTTTGCTCAGATGTTGCTATGATGCTGATGTGATTTTGATGTGATGTTGCTGTGATGTTGCTGAGATGTTGCTGTGACGCTGATTTGATGAAGTGATGTTGCTGAGATGATGCTGTGATGTTGATTCGATGTTGATGGTGACGTGATGTTGTGTTGATGTGATGTAGATGTGATGTTGTTGTGATGTTGATGTGATGTTGCTGCGATGTTGCTGTGATGTTGATTCGATGTTGATGTGATGTTTCTGAGATGTTGCTGTGATGTTGATTCGATGTTGATGTGATGTTGGAGTGACGTTGCTTCGATGTTGATGTGATGTTGGCGTGATGTTGATGTCATGTTGATGTGATGTCGATGTTATGTCGATGTGATGTTGCTGAGATGTTGCTGTGATGTTGATTCGATGTTGATTTGATGTTGATTCGATGTTTATGTGATGTTGATGTGATGTTGCTGTGATGTTGACGTGATGTTGATGTTTTGTTGATGTGATGTCGATGAGATTTTGATGTGATGTAGATGTGATGTTGCTTAGATGTTGCTGTGATGTTGATTCGATGTTGCTGTGATGTTTACATGATGTTGATGTGATTTTGATGTGATGTCGATGTGATGTTTATGTGATGATGTGATGTTGCTGTGATGTTGATTCGATGTTGATGTGATGCTGACGTAATTTTGATGTGACGTTGATGTGATGTCGATGAGATGTTGCTGTTATGTTGATGTCATATCTGTGAGATGTTGATGTGATGTAGATGTGATGTTGCCGAGATTTTGCTGTGATGTTGATTCGATGTTGCTGTGATGTTGATTTGATTTTGATGTGAGGTTGATGTGATGTTGCTGTGATGTTGATGTGATGTTGCTGAGATGTTGCTGTGAATTTGATGTGATGTTGATGTGATGTTGATGTGATGTTGATGAGATGTTGATGTGGTGTTGCTGAGATGTTGCTGTTATGTTGATTCGATGTTGGTGTGATGTTGATGTGATGTTGATGTTTTGTTGATGTGATGTCGATGAGATGTTGATGGGATGTTGATGTGATGTTGCTGAGATTTTGCTGTGATGTTGATTCGATGTTGCTGTGATGTTGTTTTGATTTTTATGTGAGGTTGCTGTGATTTTGATGTGATGTTGCTCGTAGACGCATGAAATTCGCTAAGCGCCTGATGCGCATGCATGTGTATGCACAAAGAGGACTGACGATAAAACACAATGTTACCACACATATGATAATATATGACTTGTCTTAATGTTAAATTTGACTTTTTTTCACCGTTTCACACTTTATTATGACATGATGTTTGTTACTGTAAACAATCATATGTTGTGTTATTTTAGGTCAGAAACATGTTTAACATATCATAGTATCATATCATGTTACAAAGAAGTGTAATATGTAATATTAGAGCACGTGCCATAAGTGTAAATATGTGTTTATTAGAAAAACACGTTTCCTTTGCTCGTAGACGCTTGAAACTCGCTGTATAGCGTTTTAAGCGCATGAAGCGCACCCATTTGTATGCACACAGAGGACAGACGAGAAAACACAATGTTACCACACATTTGATGACAGATGACTTTCTTCATGTTTAATTTGACTTTTTTTCACCTTTTTACACTTTATTATGACATGATGTTTGCTTTGTAAACAATCATATGTTGTTTTATTTTAGGTCAGAGACATGTCTAACATATCATAGTATCATATCATGTTACAAAGAAGTGTAAAATGTAATATTAGAGCGCGTCGCATAAGTGTAAATATGCATTTTTTTTAGAAAAACACGTTTCCTTTGTTCGTAGACGCTTGAATCTCGCTGTATAGCGTTGTAAGCGCATGAAGCGCACCCATGTGATTCGATATTGATGTGATGTTGACGTGATGTTGATGTAATGTTGATGTGATGTCGGTGAGATGTTGCAGTGATGTTGATGTGATGTTGCTGAGATGTTGGTGATGTTGATGTGATGATGCTGAGATTTTGCTGTGATGTCGATGAGATGTTGCTTTGATGTTGATGTGATGGTGCTGAAATGTTGCTGTGATGATGTGATGTTGCTCTGATGATGTGATGTTGCTGAGATGTCCATTTGATGTTTACGTGATGTTGATGTGATGTTGATGTGATGTCGATCAGATGTTGCTGTGATGTTGATGTGATGTTGCGTTGATGTTGATTCGATGTTGATGTGATGTCGAAGATATTGCTGTGATTTTGATGTGATGTTGCTGAGATGTTGCTGTGATGTTGATGTGATGTTCATGTGATGTTTACGTGATGTTGATGTGATGTTGATGTGATGTTGCTGAGATGTTGCTGTGATGTTGATTCGATGTCGATGTGATGTTGATGTGATCTCGATGTGATCTCGATGTGATGATGTGATGTTGCTGAGATGTTGCTGTGATGTTGATTCTATGTTGATGTGATGTTTACATGATGTTGATGTGATGTTGATGTGATGTCGATGAGATGTTTATGTGAGGTTGATGTGATGCTGCCGAGATTTTGCTGTGATCTTGATTCGATGTTGCTGTGAGGTTGATGTGATGTCGATGTGATGTTGCTTTGATGTTGATGTGATGTTGCTGAGATATTGCTGTGATGTTGATTCGATGTTGATGTCATGTTGACGTGATGTTGCTGAGATGTTGCTGTGATGTTGATGTGATGTTGAGATGATGTTGCTGAGATGTTACTGTGATGTTGATTTGATCTTGATGTGATTTCGATGTAATGTTGATGTGATGTCGATGATATGTTGCTGTGATTTTGATCTGATGTTGCTGAGATGTTGCTATGATGCTGATGTGATGTTGATGTGATGTTGCTGAGATGTTGCTGTGATGATGATTCGATGTTGATGTTGACGTGATGTGGTGTTGATGTGATGTCGATGTGATGTTGCTGTGATGTTGATGTAATGTTGCTGCGATGTTGCTGTGATGTTGATTCGATGTTGATGTGATTTTGATGTGATGTCGATGAGATGTTGCTGTGATCTTGATGTGATGTTGCTGAGATGTTGCTGTGATGTTTATGATATGTTGATGTGATGTTGATGTGATGTCGATGAGATGTTGGTGATGTTGATTCGATGTTGATGTGATGTTGACGTGATGTTGATGTGATGATGCTGAGATTTTTCTGTGATGTCGATGAGATGTTGCTGTGATGTTGACGTGATGTTGAGGTGGTGTTGATGTGAAGTCGAGGAGATGTTGCTTTGATGTTGCTGTGATGTTGATGTAATGTTGCTGCGATGTTGCTGTGATGTTGATGATATGTTGATGTGATGTTGATGTGATGTCGATGAGATGTTGGTGATGTTGATTCGATGTTGATGTGATGTTGACGTGATGTTGACGTGATGATGCTGAGATTTTGCTGTGATGTCGATGAGATGTTGCTGTGATGTTGACGTAATGTTGATGTGGTGTTGATGTGAAGTCGAGGAGATGTTGCTGTGATGTTGATGTGATGTTGCTGAGATGTTGCTGTGATGTTGATGTGATGATGCTGAGATGTTGCTGTGATGATGTGATTTTGCTGTGATGATGTGATGTTGCTGAGATGTCCAAGTGATGTTTACGTGATGTTGATGTGATGTTGATGTAATGTCGATGAGATGTTGCTGTTATGTTGATGAGATGTTGCGTTGATGTTGATTCGATATTGATGTGATGTCGAAGATGTTGCTGTGATTTTGATGTGATGTTGCTGAGATGTTGCTGTGATGTTGATGTGATGTTTAATTGATGTTGATGTGATGTTGCTGAGATGTTGCTGTGATGTTGATTCGATGTCGATGTGATGTTGGACTGATGTTGATTCGATGTTGCTGTGATGTTGGCATGATGTTGATGTGATCTCGATGTGATCTCGATGTGATGATGTGATGTTGCTGAGATGTTGCTGTGATGTTTATTCGATGTTGATGTGATGTTTACATGATGTTGATGTGATGTTTACATGATGTTGATGTGATGTTTACATGATGTTGACGTGACGTTGATGTGATGTCGATGAGATGTTGCTGTGATGTTGATGTGATGCGGAGATGTTGCTGTGATGTTGCTTTGATGTTTATGTGATGTCGATGAGATGTCGATGAGATGTTGATGTGATGTTGCCGAGATTTTGCTGTGATGTTGATTCAATGTTGCTGTGATGTTGATTTGATGTTGATGAGATGTTGCTGTGATGTTGATTCGATGTTGCTGTGATGTTGACGTGATGTCGATGTGATGTTGATGTGATGTTGATGCGATGTTGCTGTGATGTTGACGTGATGTTGCTGAGATGTTGTTGTGATGTCGATGTGATGTTGCTGTGATGTTGCTGTGATGTTGATGTGATGTTTAGGTGATGTTGCTGAGATGTTGCTGTGATGTTGATTGATCTAGATGTGATTTCGATGTAATGTTGATGTGATGTCGATGAGATGTTGCTGTGATGTTGATCTGATGTTGCTGAGATGTTGCTATGATGCTGATGTGATGTTGATGTGATGTTGCTGAGATGTTGCTGTGATGTTGATTCGATGGTGATGTTGACGTTATGTGGTGTTGATGTGATGTCGATGTGATGTTAATGTGATGTTGATGTGATGTTGCCAAGATTTTGCTGTGATGTTGATTCGATGTTGATGTGATGTTGACGTGATGATGCTGAGATTTTGCTGTGATGTCGATGAGATGTTGCTGTGATGTTGACGTAATGTTGATGTGGTGTTGATGTGAAGTCGAGGAGATGTTGCTGTGATGTTGATGTGATGTTGCTGAGATGTTGCTGTGATGTTGATGTGATGATGCTGAGATGTTGCTGTGATGATGTGATTTTGCTGTGATGATGTGATGTTGCTGAGATGTCCAAGTGATGTTTACGTGATGTTGATGTGATGTTGATGTAATGTCGATGAGATGTTGCTGTTATGTTGATGTGATGTTGCGTTGATGTTGATTCGATGTTGATGTGATGTCGAAGATGTTGCTGTGATTTTGATGTGATGTTGCTGAGATGTTGCTGTGATATTGATGTGATGTTCATGTGATGTTTACTTGATGTTGATGTGATGTTGCTGAGATGTTGCTGTGATGTTGATTCGATGTCGATGTGATGTTGGACTGATGTTGATTCGATGTTGCTGTGATGTTGGCACGATGTTGATGTGATCTCGATGTGATCTCGATGTGATGATGTGATGTTGCTGAGATGTTGCTGTGATGTTTATTCGATGTTGATGTGATGTTTACATGATGTTGATGTGATGTTTACATGATGTTGATGTGATGTTTACATGATGTTTACGTGATGTTGATGTGATGTTGCCGAGATTTTGCTGTGATGTTGATTCAATGTTGCTGTGATGTTGATTTGATGTTGATGAGATGTTGCTGTGATGTTGATTCGATGTTGCTGTGATGTTGACGTGATATCGATGTGATGTTGATGTGATGTTGATGCGATGTTGCTGTGATGTTGACGTGATGTTGCTGAGATGTTGTTGTGATGTCGATGTGATGTTGCTGTGATGTTGCTGTGATGTTGATGTGATGTTTAGGTGATGTTGCTGAGATGTTGCTGTGATGTTGATTGATCTTGATGTGATTTCGATGTAATGTTGATGTGATGTCGATGAGATGTTGCTGTGATGTTGATCTGATGTTGCTGAGATGTTGCTGTGATGTTGATTCGATGGTGATGTTGACGTTATGTGGTGTTGATTTGATGTCGATGTGATGTTAATGTGATGTTGATGTGATGTTGCCAAGATTTTGCTGTGATGTTGATTCGATGTTGCTGTGATGTTGATTTGATTTTGATGTTGACGTGATGTGGTGTTGATGTGATGTTGATGTGATTTTGATGTTTTGTTGTTGAGATTTTGCTGTGATGTTGATTCGATGTTGCTTTGATGTTGATTTGATGTTGATGTGAGGTTGATGTGATGTCGATGTGATGTTGCTCGTAGACGCATGAAATTCGCTAAGCGCCTGATGCGCACCCATGTCTATGCACAAAGAGGACTGACGAGAAAACACAATGTTACCACACATTTGATGTCAGATGACTTTCTTCATGTAAAATTTGACTTTTTTTCACCTTTTCTCACTTTATTATGACATGATGTTTATTATTGTAAACAATCTTATGTTGTGTTATTTTAGATCAGAGACATGTCTAACATTTCATAGTATCATATCATGTTCCAAAGAAGTGTAATATGTAATATTAGAGCACGTATCACATTATAAAGAAGTGAAATTTGTTACATTAGATTGCATCAATGAAGTGTAAACAAACTTTTTTTAGAAAAACAAGTTTCCATTCCTCATAGACGCTTGAAACTCGCTGTATAGCGCTGTAAGCGCATGAATCGCACCCATGTGTACATACACATGGGTGCGATTCATGCGCTTACAGCGCTATACAGCGAGTTTCAAGCGTCTATGAGGAATGGAAACTTGTTTTTCTAAAAACATTATGGTTTCACATAGAGGACTGATGAGAAACCATAATGTTAACACACATATGATGATAAATTTAACATTAAGACAAGTCATCTGACTTTTTTCACATTTTCACACATTATGACGTGATGTATGTTATTGTAAACAATCATATGTTGTGTTATTTTACGTCAGATACATGTCTAACATATCATAGTATCATGTCATGTTATAAAGAAGTGAAATTTGTTATATAAGATTGTATCACTGAAGTGAAAACAAACGTTTTTTTAGAAAAACACGTTTCCTTTGCACGCAGATACTTGAAAATCGCTGTATAGCGTTTTAGATGCCTGAAGGGCACATATGTGTATGTACATAGTAGACGAATGAGAAAAAATAATGTTCCCACACATATGATGACAGATGATTTGTCTTAATGTTAAATTTGACTTTTTTCACATTTTCACACTTTATTATGACATGATGTTTGTTATTGTAAACAATCATATGTTGTGTTATTTTAGGTCAGAGACATGTCTAACATATCATAGTATGTTATGTTCTACAAAAGAAGAAAGCGTCTTTGGCAGCCCTTAAAAAAATAAAAATAAAAAATAAAAATTCAAAACAAACCCCATGTTACAAAGAAATGTTTGTAACTCATGTTACAAAGAAGTGTAATATGTTATATTAGAGCACATGCCATAAGTGTAAATATGCGTTTTTTAGAAAAACACGTTTCCTTTGCTCGAAGACGCTTGAAACTCGCTGTATAGCGTTGTAAGCGCCTGAAGCGCACCCATGTGTATGTACATAGAGGACTGATGAGAAACCATAATGTTAACACACATATGATGACAGATGACTTTCTTAAAGTTAAATTTGACTTTTTTTTTCGCATTTTCACACTTTATTATGACATGATGTTTCTTATTGTAAACAATCATATGTTGTGTTATTTTAGGTCAGAGACATGCCTAACATATCATAGTATCATGTCATGTTATAAAGAAGTGAAATTTGTTATATTAGATTGCATCAATGAAGTGAAAACAAACGTTTTTTTAGAAAAACAAGTTTCCTTTGCCCGCAGACACTTGAAATTCGCTGTATAGCGTTGTAAGCGCCTGAAGCGCACATATGTGTATGCACATAGAGGACTGATGAGAAAACATATTGACACCACACATGCTATGACAGATGACTTTCTTCATGTTAAATTTGACTTTTTTCACCGTTTCACACTTTATTATGACATGATGTATGTTATTGTAAACAGTCATATTTTGTGTTATTTTATGTCAGAGACATGTCTAACAGATCATAGTGTAACGTCTAAACGTATCAAACTGATTTCTGAATCGGCCGGTATCTAGCAAAGAAGTTTCTCTGTGTCTTTGAGCCATGAATCCTTTCCTGTAACCCCCCTCTGGTCTTCACCAGATGCCATCGGAATGTGACATGACCCCCCCCCCCCCTCTTCACACACGCACACACACACACACACACACACACACACACACACACACACACACACACACACACACACCCACACACACACACACACAATGGGAGATTCTCTTTTCAATGTAACGTAATTATATGTAATTATTCGATGTCCAAATAGTGTGATGTTTTCATGTTTGCATATATTGTGTGTTTATGTAACATAACTATAATGATTTTAGATAGTTTTAAATTAGGATATTATTTTAAATATCTGTAACCATGTTTTACTTGTAATATTCTTTACAAATCCATCTAATTTGGTATGAGGTTAATCGTCTTGAGATACCCTGATTGATTATGCATATCATATTGCAATGGGATACATTATTTCATGCTTTTTCTTAATTTCACAGATAATACGGTTTAAAGCGGCTCCTCCCTGGACATGCAAATCCAGGTCTGAGACCAGTGTAGTGAGTCTAGCTCAAATGGGTGAAATATATCTATAGCTCTAATCGAAGTGTGTTCTGATTAGTTATGGTTATAACTCTACCATGAAAGGGAATGTTATGTATGTGGTACGTAACTGAATACTCCGCCTAAAATGGATGCAGCGGGGAAATTTGGGACATGCCACTCCACAATTTTTGTTCCTCCCCTGGACTCAATCTCTTTCTCCCAGTGGGCCTGCATTTATCCACAGTCTGCTTATAATGTTTTTTCTACTAAACCCCAGCATTTCCTTTGGCGGGCCCAGACGTATTTCTGTAGTGTAAAGGACCCCAAACCCAGTGAGGAACAATGGGCGTGGTTCCTCCTATCACGTTTAGTCAGCTCAGCCCGCTGGTTGGTGGAGATCCACCTCGCCAGTGGGTACCAATAACTGTATACAGTTTCGGGTTTCGTGGATTTCCTGATCCGTTAATATGGGGGCGCAGAGTATTCTGTTACGTACCACAGACGTGTAGGACGGAAGAGGGAGTCAGGATGCATGCGCTGGGGAGACGTCAGTAAATATAGAAGAGTTTATTCCAAAAAGAAGAATCCATACCATGAACAAAACAAACTATAATCCAGGCTGTACTAAACAAGAGTAGTGATCTGGGAATCACCGGAACAAAGCGCACGGTTAAACACATCTAAACTCTAACAAACTAAACTATGACTAACTATGATTAACTATGATAAACAAAACAATGCTAAACTATGATATTGGCAGAGCTAAACAACACATGAGTTTTTATGAATGAAATGTCCATCGGAGAGTTTTTGAATAGCGCTGGAAAGCGCGCAGTGGAATGCGGAAGTGTTCGAGTCCACCGCTCGCCTAGCGAGCAACTCGGAGAACGAGGGGAAACTTCTAACAAGAATATTACAAGTAAAATATGGTTACAGACATTTAAAATAATATCCTAAGTTAAAACTATCTAAAATCATTATAGTTATGTTACATAAACACACAATATATGCAAACACGAAACATCACACTATTTGGACATCGAATAATTACATATAATTACATGTTACATTGAAAAGAGATCTCCCATTGTGTGTGTGTGTGCTTTGTGTGTGTGTGTTTGTGTCTGAAGAGGGGGGGGGGTGTCGTTTCGCATTCCGATGGCATCTGGTGAAGACCGGAGGGGGGTTACAGGAAAGAAGTCATGGCTCAAAGACACAGAGAAACTTCTTTGCTAGATCCAGGCTGATTCAGAAATCAGTTTGATACATTCAGACGTTACAGTCCCCCCTTTCGGACAAGGATGTCCAGGTGTGGACATCGTTGGGCGACAGTCGTCATGGTGATCGGATGACAAGTGGAACAAACTGATCAATCAGCGGGTGGCTCCTAAATGTCCTCAGCCTTTGCTTCCTCAGGCTGAGGGTCCATCTCGATGTGTGTTTGTGCACCCTCTAGGGCCAGTTCAGAGACAGTGTAAGTGGGTGGTTTCTTCCACAGCCTTTTCGGCAGCAGTCCTCTGCTTGGCGTAGGCCTTGTGGATTCTGCCTGGTGACACATTGAGCAGTGGGCTTCCACCCCCCTTTTTGGAATTAGGGAGTGGTGGCTGGGAGGATTGCACCCACTGGTCAAGGAAAACTCTGTGGCAAGCGTTTACCTTCTCTGGTCATTTTGTAGAAGGTATGACCAGTTCAGTTGTCTGTGAACGGTGTTATGTCCGTCTATGAAAGTGTACCCTGGTTGTGCTGAAGTATGGATTTCAGCTCGGGTCACAAGCACAAGTGGTTTTGCAGGCTTTGACCTTAGCATTCCTTTTTTCAGTTCACTTTCTGCTCTGGTTAGGAGAGCTTCACTTGTTGGAGTTTCCTGTTGAGTTCCTCTCTGGATTCTCTCTCCAACTGCTCTCTGTGCTCGGTCTCTGCATGAGGCCCTTTGTAGTTTTTCCACTGCTTCTCTTAGCTCTGGGTCCATTTCACCTTCTGTCCCGTGCCGGTTCTGGGTCTCAAGGTGATCTAGGCAGCTTTGAGCGTAGGCCTGTTTCCTTCAGGCCTCCTCGTTCTGGAGCTTGAGCAAGTTTCTGCTTCTTGCTCCATGTGGACGTTGCTCATTTTGCTGAGTCGTGCCTGGGCAATGAGGTTGTGTGCGAGGCTCCCGATGATCTCTGCCCATCCTTTGGGGTTCTGGATCAGATTGTGGGCCGTCTGTCTGCTTACGTCATCGTTCAGCTGCTCTCTGCTTAGGTGCTGTAGGTCGCCAGCAGCTTGGAGCAGGAAGGCAGTCGTCACGACACACAGCCAGGTTTCGAGGTCGTCCCAGTGGGTTGCGGGACTGGATGATTGGGACACAGTGGCTCACTGTTGGCAAGAGAGAAAGAACACCACAGGTCATACAAATCCGTGCAGAATTAATGAGCTACAGTGATACTGAATTTGGTACGCAGGGAGTATACAAATTTGGCTAACTGGTGTAGACAGTTAGTGGTACATAGGCCAGATACTTATGGTTTTTGGCCATAAGTGGCCAGGGAGGGCCAATTTGCGTGGGTAAACGCCGGGTCTAAATAGAGGTTTGGACAGGCAATAGCCTAGTGGGTCACCTTAAAGACATTGACTGCCTGGGTCGTCAATCTAGCATTTAGCTTTTTCCTTGCTGGTACTCATAGTCTCTGCCTGTATGTGAACTTTGAAGAGATAAGTCACAACAGAACAGCAGCTAAAACAAAAGAAGATAAAATTGAAATAATTAGAGGAGGGAAACGTAAAATAAGATGCAAATGAAAACACAGGTATAGATAAAAGAAAATAGAAGACCTACGTTAGCTATCACACATAGGGTTTATGACAGGCCTGCCGAAGTGGGGGCGCTGTTGAGTCATAAGCCCTATGGAGACAGTATGGCAGTAAGAGAGAGAGAGCTGGGCCAAACACTTAAATAATTAGAGACGCCATGGCTAATACTAAGTGGATGGGCTGTATGCCCTTTAGATATTCCTGGGGTGAATTGAGGTTGCTCAGATGAGAATCAGTGGTGAAGCCAACCTACCTGATGGTCCCCAAACACTCAACTGCAGTGTGACTCAGGGCCCCTCTCTTTCCTGTACCACGGTGCGACCACTCAAACAGCTATGATCTTTAGCACAATTGGGTGGCGGTCAGGTGAGGCATGCCAACTACCAGGCTGCAGAGCCGGAATTGGGTTTCCTCCTAAAACCCTTTTTGGGGCCAGCTGCCTCTGTGGCAAGCTGCGCCAGATGGGCAGGTCCGTCGGTACGGAGCCTTACTGTGGGTACGTAACCAAACTGCTCTGGTGGTCAGTTGGCCTTGTCTGCCTTTTCACCTGGAGTGCTCAAGTGATGATGTCGCCCGCGTGTCGCCTACCAATGGTACGAGGGCCGAGGCGTCCGTCGTGCACACCTACAGCCAGTGCTGGGTCCGCCAGTCCAGGCAACTCCATTCACCGAATTCAACCTGGGGACAACCTTCACTTCTCCACAGAGCACTAGGGGGAGCATTACCTGCAAGTATACAAATGGCTGAACAAATGTAACTTGATATTAATTTAACATTTCAATTTAAACCTTGTTTAAATTAAATCTAAATTAAAGCAGGTGTAGGGTAAGAGATAAAGCTGACACCGACTCACTCAATTAATGGGAAAGATAGAAATAAGGAAATAATGAACCGTACACGAAAATTTGAGGTACGAATTAAAAGGAGAAAAGAGGAGGAAGCCTTCTCTATCTGTGAATGTCCTGAGGAGAAGTCCTACTAAGAGGGAGGCACTAATGGACAAGACAGAAGCCTGATTTAAATTTTACTTAAACTTGGTTTTAGTTCAAACTAAGCAAGCGTGCATCATAAGAAAGGCTGAAATAAAAGAGTTACCGAATGGTAATAAAAGTGAAATAAAAGAAATGCATGGAATGAAAATATAAAAAGGGAAAAACCCCAAGTAGTAGTCCCAAAGACTAAAAATAAAAATAATGTAACAAGGGGGAAATTGAAATAAAAGAGGAGCCAAATGAAATTAAAAAGGAAGTAAATAGAGTAGACCTAACTACGAAGGACCACAAGGTGCCGGCAGTGGGCTTATGAGTAAGGAGGGGGTTAGGTTACCACACGTTAGACGCTCAAGAGGGTGACCCTCTGGTGGTCAGTCAGAATTACTGCGCCCTACCTACCCTAAACTCAGACAGGAAGTGAAATCGGCGCGCGTTCCCTAGGAGAAGCTTTAATGGCAATTTCATGACTTACCACGAGAACAAAGACTTTTGAGATGTCAGGGATCCTTTTGTGCTACTTATGCACAAGAAGTGTGGGCAGGATTTCTTCGCTGCCATGCACACAAAATCACAACGGGATTTCTTCGCCGTTGTTTAAATCTTACACTTGATCAGAGTGTAGAGGGCTCCCTTATACATATCAATCAAATATTTGCCTGCAGTGATTTTGATTGGGTATGCACACGGTGCGCATTTTGGTTAGCTACGCCAAGATTGTGCGCCGATGGGAGTGACATCGCTTGGTCGAATAACATTGGTCGTACGCAATGAATCTAGCAATATAATAATCAGGCCTTTTAGAAAGATAAGAGGAACATCGCTCAAATCAATCTTTTACTGTGCTGGAAGAAGATTTCTTCGTTCTTACCAGGCGATTACATTATTAAAGATGTGCTGTAATGTGATTTCATCATCTTCAGACACAAATTTAATGTTAAGAACCGCAGTTTTAACGTTAAGCACTTAACCATGGCTAAATTTGTCAAACAAAAATGGCGCTGTAGTGTGCTACACTGAAACAATGAGCTTAAAGCTTTTCAGTTATCAACGAAGTGGGGGAGGGGAGTCGTGTTGCGACTTGGCTCACTGACTCGGTTTATCTCGCTGACTCGGTTCACTGGTGAGCGTGTGAAAATACAGATTATAATAAGACAAAAATCTAATACAACACACTTAGATTTGAAACGGAATTGCTCACGAAATAAAGTTTAAAACACTGCCTGCAATCTCCACCAAAATATGTAATGAATCAATCATTACTAGCATTATTCTTTTCCACCAGAATAATGTAATGGATCAACTTTAAACTTGAAAACGAAACAGAAGCGCACGCTTGGATACGAAGCACCTTTTTAAAGGAGACGAGTTTTAAAGCGTGCCCGCCTTATCTACCAGGATGTGTAGTAAATCGGATGAATCTGCAACGTTTAAAAATATTCTCCATCAGTTAAAATTCATGTAACGAATTAAAAGATGTTTAACACATTTAAATGTATTCTCCAATTTATATAAGGAATTAGCTCGAATGGCGTGAAATATATCTATATATCTAATCAACGCATGTTGTGACCAGTTATAAATATACATCAGCCATGAAAGGGAATTCATGTATGTGCACATATACATATAGATAATTAACTACAACGGATTATAATTAATTATGACTATGTATGTGGTCTAGATCAGCTTTTAGGATTAGCTGTAGTCTAGTTTGGAATTATGAACTCTAAAGAGGGAGTTTATCCTTCTGGCCAGGAAGAAAACTCCATTTCCAGAGCGCGTAGCGAGACTCGCAGCATTTAAGGGACTCATCACGTGACCAAAACAGAGACAATCAAGCGTGGGATAATAGATTTTAATAACTAGATGTAACTGTGGATACACACGACTAAATCTAAGCAAAACATATATATGTACATCTCTATACAAGGAAAGAAAAGGTATAGAGAGAAAGTAATGAAATGAAAGGGAATGGCAGACAAAAACACAACTAATTAGCCTTTTTCAAAACCAGCAACGAACTTAAATCTCCTGTAAACAGAGGTACAATCTTAAACGCAGATATAGATCCCGTAACTATACTTGCATTGCTTCGGTATGAAAGTTAACGCGAGATCGTGTAGAGTTCGCTGGTTCGTCGTGCCATTTGAAAAGGCGTGGGCCGTGAGGCGGTTGCATCTTTTGTCCGGGAGAGAGAGGTCCTGGCTTCCTCTTCCCTTGCACGTGGCCCCGGGGGAGAGAAGCCGGGAAGAGTGTCAAGTTGAAGTGAAGAGTTGAAGAAGAGATTGAAGTGAAGTGAGACTGAAGAGAGAGAGTTTCAAAGTGTGGTGTTGTTTTAAAGACAACACCAACACACATGCCTCTTTGGAGTATGGGCCAGTCAGGAAGTTGGATTTGTTGTCGGGATGAACTCTCTTTCTCTGGTCTCAGACCTGGATTTGCATGTCCAGGGAGGAGCCGGTTTAAACCGTATTATGTGTGAACTTAAGAAAAAGCATGAAATAATGTATCCCATTGCAATATGATATGCATAATCAATAAGGGTATCTCTACACGATTAACCTCATACCAAATTCGATGGACTTGTAAAGAATATTACAAGTAAAACATGGTTACAGACATTTAAAATAATATCCTAAGTTAAAACTATCTAAAATCATTATAGTTATGTTACATGAACACACAGTATATGCAAACATGAAAACATCACACTATTTGGACATCGAATAATTACATATAATTACATGTTACATTGAAAAGAGAATCCCCATTGTGTGTGTGTGTGTGTTTGTGTGTGTGTGTGTGTGTGTGTGTGTGTGTGTGTGTGTGTGTGTGTGTGTGTGTGTGTGTGTGTGTCTGAAGAGGGGGGGTCGTGTCGCATTCCGATGGCATCTGGTGAAGACCAGAGGGGGGTTACTGGAAAGGATTCATGGCTCAAAGACACAGAGAAGCTTCTTTGCTAGATCCAGGCTGATTCAGAAATCAGTTTGATACGTTCAGACGTTACACTATGAAATGTTAAACATGTCTCTGACCTAAAATAACACGAAATATGATTGTTTACAATAACATACATCTCAGTTTACAATAACATACATCTCATCAGTCCTCTATGTGTGTGCTTGAGGCACCTAAAGCGCTATACAGCGAATTTCAAGCGTCTGCGAGCAAAGGAAACGTGTTTTTCTAAAAAACGTATGTTTTCACTTCGGTGATGCAATCTAATATAACAAATTTCACTTCTTTATAACATGATATGTTACTATGATATGTTAGACAATGTATCTGACCTAAAATAACACGAAATATGATTGTTTACAATAACATACATCATGTAATAATAAAGTGTGAAACGGTGAAAAAAGTCAAATTTAACATGAAGAAAGTCATCTGTCATAGCATGTGTGGTGTCATTATGATTTCTCATCAGTCCTCTATGTGCATACACATGGGTGCGCTTCAGGCACCTAAAGCGCTATACAGCGAATTCCAAGCGTTTGCGAGCAAAGGAAACATGTTTTTCTAAAAAACGTATGTTTTCACATCAGTGATGCAATCTAATATAACAACTTTCACTTCTTTATAACATGATATGTTACTATGATATGTTAGACATGTCCTAAAATAACACAAAATATGATTGTTTACAATAATATACATCATATATAAAGTGTGAAAAGGTGGAAAAAGTCAAATTTAACATGAAGAAAGTCATACTGTTAGGTTTCCTCTCCTCCAGCTCTCGCTACGCTGCGGGGAGTAGCGAGTGGCATACTTCCGCACTCCACTGCGTGCATTCCAGCGCTATTCAAAAACTCTCCGATGGACGTTTCATTCATGAACTCACGTTTTGTTTACCTCTGCCATGTGTTCCCATGTTTTTGTTCACGTCATGTCTCCGCCTTCTGTGTTTCCCCATGTACGTTTATGTTTTCGTTCGTGTCATGTCTCCGCCTCCTCATTTCTCATTGGTTCATGTTTATTGATGTCAGGTATTATGGATTGGGGCATGTGATTTATATGTCTTTAAATACACCGCTCCGTGTCTGCTTCAGGGCGGAGTATTAGTTTAGATTAGCTGTGTTTAACCTTGCGCTTTTATTTCCGAAGCTCGTAATTCGTGGTTTCCAGACCACCTCCTAGCCTTGCGCTTTTATTTCCGAAGCTCGTAATTCGTGGTTTCCAGACCACCTCCTAGCCTTGCGCTTTTATTTCCGAAGCTCGTAATTCGTGGTTTCCAGACCACCTCCTAGCCTTGCGCGTTTATTTCCGTAGCTCGTAATTAGTGGTTTCCAGACCACCTCCTAGCCTTGCGCGTTTATTTTGCTGTGTTTTATGGATTTACTACCCGTTGTGGATTACTGTGTTTCTGTTTTGGATTACTGACTCTTCGGCTAAGTACATTCTCATTTGGATTACTTTTACCTTTTTTGGATTACTGCCTCCTCCGCTAACTACATTATGATTTTGGATTATTGTTACTCTTTTGTTCGTGGATTTATGTTTGATGGTGTTTTTGGTGTTCACTTAGTTTTGAACTTCCTGTTTCTATTAAACTGACGTTTCCCCTGCGCTTGCATCCTGACTCCCTCATTCTACTACACATCACGTGTCGTAACACATATGTCATAACATTATGGTTTCTCAGCAGTCCTCTATGTGCATACATATGTGTGCACTTCAGGCACCTAAAGTGCTATACAGCGAATTTCAAGCGTCTGTGAGCAAAGGAAACGTGCAAGTCAATGAAAAATAATTCATTTCATTAACATGTCATCAGGTGAAAAAACAGCACATACATCACTTAATCTTAGCCAGAAAACTGCCATTGGCTTTCTCTTTGTAGCTGCAAGAACTTGGAACCCAGCAGATTCTAATAGAAGCAATACGACATCACAAGGGCCAGAGTCATGTGACTGGCGCGGGAAAGAACACAATGATGTAAGCCCAGTCCTGACAGTTCCAAGACAGCTTTAACAGTGAGTGAGTGGGGGAAATAGTGACTACTTCAAGAAGTGATTGTGAAACTAGACAGATTATTTATTTATTTGTTTATTTATTTATTTATTTATCTATTTATTTATTTATTTATTTATCTATTTATTTATTTATTTGTTTATTTATGTATTAATAAATGAATCAAAGTACTTATTTATTCATTTACTGTATTTATTAATATTTTTACTCCTGTTGAAGAAACAACCAAAGTTACATACGGTACTTAAAAAAAAAAAAAAACTGATGTACATTATAAAGTTTTCAGCTCTACTTATGAAAAAAGGAGGGGACATAACAGGTTTTAAGACAGATTATAGCCCATATCTAACTCAAATCAAAGCCTACATCTAAATAAAGATTCAAAATGGTAA